>VZTJ01004974.1:283239-347106 GCA_013397795.1 Orthonyx spaldingii
GTGGATCCCACGGGCTGTGGGTCGATCTCTGCATCCCCTGTGGATCCCAAGGGCTGCAGGGCACAGCTGCCTCACCATGGTCTCACCAGGGCCTGCAGAGGAACCTCGGCTCTGGCACCTGGAGCAGCTCCTCCCTTCCTTCTCCACTGATCTTGGTGTCTCCATGTGGTTTCCCTCACATGTTCTCAGCTCCTCCCCTTCTCTAGCCAGAAGATTACAACTGCCCTAACCTTTGTTTCGATTTTCTTCTTAAATCTGTTACCACAGAGGTGTTACCACCATCTCTAAGTGGCCCAGCCCTGGCCAGCAGTGTGTCTGTCCTCAGAGCCATCAGGGATTGGCTCTGCCGGACATGAGAAGCTTCCAGCAGCTTCTCACAGAAGCCATCCTTGTGGCCCCCCTGCTACCAAAAACCAAACTGAGCAAAACCAACACAGCAAGGCTGTAACTGATAGCAAAATATAGATAGATGGTGCCTGTAAAAAGGCATGTATCAGCAACATGAGGTCAGATAACATTAGGAGTTTCTTCTCACTTGAAAGGCAGCATTCATTCCCACGTGTAGTTGACAGCTTTCACCAAACCCACCTCACTATGTGCATACCATTGTTTCATTGAAAACTTTGTACAAAATATGAGACTGTTCATCCTGTCTCTTCTTGTGATATAGAAGCTGGATTTAAATCCAGCTTTGCCACAAAATAATAAAGAATCTTAATACATGTGGTGTAGTTTATTCCTTGTCTAAGCAGAGTTCAGAAGAGGACTGTATCTGCATCTCTGCTGTTCAACATGTCCTTGTACTCTATTCCTCCTCCAGAAGGAATTGCAAAGCATTAATTATACTCTTGCATGCTTGATAGTAACTTCTAAATGTTGACATTCCAGTTACCATGGCAACAAAAATTTGTCATTTCATGATCTGAGACACACAAAAACCCATACTAATAATGATAAATACAGCCAGTGCTCAGTGTATATCTCTCAAGATGCAGAAATCTAACCCAGACTGGCATAGAAAAGCCAATTTGACATCTACAGGAGAGGAGCACTTGGCTACAGCTGCTGAAATGGGAACCATTTTCCTTTGGACTTAGAGCTTTTAAGCAGGACTAGGGGTGTAGTGCTCAGAAACAGTAACAAAATGGATTGTGCTATACGCATTAGGTCTGTAGTCCTTGCTCACTCAGAGAACAGAGGCCACTTTCACAGCCTGTGAAACAGCTGTGGGTTTTGTGGAAGGAAGAGGATGCAAAGCTGGACCCAGACAGCCCTTGGGGAGAGAATGACCGGGCAACAGTTCTCTGGGAAAATTGTTTCTGCTCTGGTAGGAACTCTTCTGCTTGCTCTATAAAGGTGCTGCCTCCTGAGTAGCAAATCTCAGTCTACTGACTGGAGAGAGGAATGCTGGATAGCCAGACCATCCTCTGCCTCAGGACAGTGTGGAAGGGCCAGGAGGAGTGAAGTTTTGTAACTAATAATCTTTTATTTAAAAGGTGGGTCTCTGAGCAGACAGATTAGGCCTGAAACATGAGGGATGCTACAGAGCAGATCAGATCGGCGAAGAAGGTCCCTGAAAACCCTTCCTGAGCAATACCTGCTGCTCAGTGTGTGCCAGTTACTTCTGCACAAGGAGCTGTGAAAGATTAGATCAAGTGTGCCATGCTGAGTACAGAGGGTGCTCCCAGGGCAAAAGGCTGAGTACTGGAGTACCAATCTGTGGCTGGAGGGAGGCAAAATGAACCAGGAACTGCAGGACGCTCCTCAAGGTCTTCTCAGGCAAATCCTACTACCTTGTAACAAATCAGGATAAGAGAGATTTTCCCAAAGACCTCACTTCAAAGGGAGGTTTTTAAAAAGGATTTACACATCCTTTGTCTCACAGGTTTTATCAAATCAACTACCTCATCAGCAAGCAGTGCACACTGCAGCAAACATTATTTTACCTTCTAATGTCTCATCTGTATGCCAAGAAACGGACTCTGACTTCTTCTTTGATTACAGGCTCCATGCCCATTTTGCCCTCTCCTTCAGCAGCTGCACACAGGTTGGTGCTAGCACTATCTTTAACTGCATTTTCACCTTTCCCTAATTCAGCAACGTGTCCCAGGCAATTCTTGAAGACAAGGATCAGTCAGCCAGCAGAAACTCCAAACTAACTATGGTGATCCCAGAGTTGGCTTACCTACAGGATTAACTGAAAGTATATGGAAAGGAGAGAGGGAAAGTCAGATGGCAAGAATGAAGAGAGGAGTAACTCCCAGGCATGTCCCACCCTGGGAGCAGCTGAGGCCAAAGAAGCCATGGTGACAGCAGCACACTCCTGTGCCACTGCCATCCCCAGGACATCGTTTCTCACTGCAGTCCTCTCCAAAGAACTCCTGGTGGCACTGGCAGACCCCTTTGGCTGTGTCACAGATGTCACAGATCCCACTGCCACTGCAGTTCTCCAGACACAGCTGAAGGCTGCAATCCTCCCCAAAGAAAGGCTCATCACAGACACACTTCCCAGCACTGCAGTGCCTGGGGCAGGAGCAGTCACTGCCCTCCCAGCCCTGGCCACACTCACAACTGCAAGTCTCACATAGCAAAGTCCCATGGCCACTGCAGCACCAGGATGCACAGCAGCAAATGTGACACACAGGTGAGAGAAAACAAAACTAAACACAAGAACAAAATTAGGAATGCGGCATTAGATAGGTAGTGCAAAGGTGTGTTCAAGGTCATTAGAGGGAAAGCATAAATATCACTGAAAAATATGGACTCAAAAAGATCTGACGGCATCACTTTGTCCATCTGCCCCAGGTCCAAGGAGGGACCAGCTCCACCCTTGCTTTTCCTAGCATGTTTGTCCATGGTCACCAGGAATGCAGGTTCCATGACCAGCCCAGAGAGTCAATTAGAAAGTTTTCCACAGCCTCTAACCTAAATCTTAATGTTATAATTTAAACTCACTATTTCTCACCACAGATATGATTAAGATGGAGAGCACGTTATTCTCCTCTGCCACACACCTGTATTTTTCACATAAACAAAGACTTAGGACTTCCCCTGTCTCCATTGACTGAACAATAACAGTTTGTTAAATCTTTTCTTAGAGGCCATGCAGTATAAATCTGTGATCCCAGGCAGAGCCAGTAGCCATCACAAAACATTATTATCATAAACTTTGCTCTTCTTTTAGTCACTTATCAAAGAGAAAATAAAAAGGCAAATCCTGAGTTACAATAAAAATTACCTGTTTCTGTGAAACATCCCTGTATCTCCTAGATGTCTGCCAAAGCTTTGGAAATATCCCTACCATTAGATAAATGCCTCCCACTGGCAGTACAGCTACAAGAAGGTGTCCTGCCTACTCAGAAATGTGAGGCTTTGGTTGCTAAAAACCAACCAACCCCTGAACCACCACTGGAAATACATACTATACCCACTTATCTCTGTATCTCTAGCTACACCTTTCTTTTTCTCCTGTGCAGACTTCTGAAACAAATCGAATCATAAGAGATTGCTTCAAAGTTCTGAACAAATTTATGTCTAAATTCTACAGATGCTCATCACAGTCCATTGCAGGAAACCCCCAAAGCTTTGTTTCATGGGGTTTACTTCCAAACTCCTGGAGATGAGGTCCCCAAACAGGCAGACACATGCACAAAATAAAATCCCTTTGCTCAGCACCCAGTAATTAATAGCATTCTGGGTTGTAAATGATGTCGTGACTAATTAGGGCTTCATGGGAACCACAAATTGAGCTCAGATTTTCCTGGGTTTAGAGATCATTCCAGAGGAAAAACCCCTGGACATAAGCATTTCTGTCAAGCATAATGAAACAGAACAACTTTTTGGCTTCCTCATCATATAATAAAGAGATATTCCCCCTGCTATTAAAAAGAGTGGGTTTAACTGACTTTTTGTGGAGAATATGATGTCATACATATAACTGGCAATAACAGCAGATTAGGGAAAGGACTAATTTAGGAGAGAATGCCTAAGAGTCAGATCTACCAGGAACAGAATATTCTCCTAAGGGAAGGGATGAAAGAAACCCTGTTCACATCATTTCAATTACTGCAGAAGAAAGCATGGGACGATCAAAGCTGGAGGGAAGGTGGAATATTTGTGTGAAAGATTGTAACAATCTAACTCTACAAGTCTTTTTCCAACCTAGTGCTCAGTGCTTGAAGATTTAGGGTACAGGCCTTCTACGTATAGATGACATGGAGATAGGATTGAGGAGAGAAAGGGGGACCTGTAGTCACAGATGAAGGAAGTGCAGGTCTAGGACAGTTCCATGGTTGCAGAAGAGAGAGAAAATTCTAAGATTAAAGACTGAGAAATGGGGCAGAGTTGATTATATACATATCCAAGCCACAGAGTTTATACATCACAACACTAGAAGCAACACACATTACAGCAAACCAGCCAGAATAAAATGAGATGTGGTGAAAGGAGCCATGGGGCAAGTTTGAGACCTGAGCTTTTTGAGTTCCAAGGGGGAACACAGAGTGTGGTTTTTTGAGCACAGCCTCCTGCATGCTAAAGCTGGAATGAACAGCTGTGCACAGAGACAGGAGAACTGGCAGATTCCTGATTACCTAGTTCGGAAACTGGCATGTTCAAGCATCCTAAAGTCAGGGAGCTTTCCTGAGGAACACAAGAAGAATGACAAATACTAGAAGGTGTGTCAGAAACTCGCATTGCAAGTTCACAGAAGCACTGCTGATTTCCAATCAGCCATCACTTCAACAACTCTCTACAGGAGCTGCAACAGACCTGTCTGACCAACACTTTCAGTCTGAGGAGACACAAGTGTTACCAGTGATCAACGTTCATCACACGCTCTGCCCTCAAATGGATCCTGACCATAGAATTCAGTTCAAAGCTTGGACGTGACAATGTGGGAGCAGGGCAGTGTGCAGCAGCAGCCTGTGGGGAGGAACAGAGGCACCTGCAGAGCACAAGGCAAAGCTGTATGCTTACACAGCAGCACAGAAGCTGATAAACCAGCTCATCCCTCAGGAAGCTGGAATGCAGGCATGCTCCTCACATCTCACAATACTTGTAGCAATAAACATGACACAAGTTAGTGCACCAAAGAGCAGAACTCAGTCACTGGGGGCTGTTATCTTTTGTTGGCAGTCAGGCAAAAATAAAGTGGGGGGGGGTCAAAACGTGCACAAAATGATCGTACTGCTCCTCAGACACTAAGATGCCCAGCCCATTTTCCTTCAGTTTTACATATTTTTCTCTGTGAAGTATTTGGCTGAGAAAAGTTACTAGTTTTACAAACTTTCCATAAGTATAATTTAATCAACTGGATTATTTGCCTTTATTTTCTGTGATAAAACTGTTCTGCTGTTCCAAACCTCAGCTGCCTTAGAAAGCTGTGCATCATATTTCCATTTCTCTGGGATTGGCCACAGAAGCCATTCCATGCAGCTGCTGTATAAGCCAGCCAGCATTCTGTTTTCAATATTACACAATCTTCATTAAGTTAATGCTTGCAATTAGTGCAACCAATGACCGCCAACAAAAACTGCGATCATTAGTTTGGCAAGATTGTTTCTTTTGCAGGTATCTTTTTCTTTTTTTACCAGACTGAATGAACCTACCTTCCACTACAAAAGTTTGGGATGATTTGAAATAATTAATAAAATAACTGAATTATAATCAGCCAGAGAGATAATATGCTTCTGGACAACCTGGGAAAGCTTAAGCCCTTCAAAATGGGCTTAAAAAACCCCATCAAATGCTACTGTACATTTTGTAATAATAATAATACATGACCATAATACAGGATTATTGATGTTTCTGTAAGGCTTCAAAATCCTTGGAGGGCATCTGCTATAAGAAGTCAGAGACAAACAGTTCTTTCCTCAGAACAAACAACGGGAACCTTAAAGGAAATAAAAATACCTTTCTCTTACCTGTCAAGTGCTTTCAGCTGTCTGGTTTAGAGCCCTCCTGATGCAGGCACCACTTGTAAAGGTAATCTGAGCAAGCCAAAGAGTGACCAAATCCTCTCCTCTTCCCACTCCAGCTGCAAACCAGCAGCAGTGCCTGCAGTGAATGTAAGAACCCACGGACCAGAGGAAAGGAACCAATAGAGGCCTCGGGGCGTTTCCCTCTTACAAACCACCGAAGGAGCAGGCTGGCTTTGGGAATGATTCCCCTGCTCAGCATTCCTCTGACCCATCAGCAGGAAGAACCATCTCCCATTTGTTTTATGCTCTGCTACTAGTCAAAAGCCAGAAAGCCTCTCCAGCTCTGTACATCTGTCTGCAAGCATCACAGGATTGTTACTGAGACTACTGTATTAACAAGCTCATTTGTAGTATTAATGATGAGAAATTCACGTGGAGTACATCAGAAAATAAAATTTAAAAAAACCTCTTAAACTCAGCAGCAGTTAAACACTACATTTATTCAGCACAATACTTTCAAAGATCCCTCAAGAACTACCCACACAGTTATTTAACCAGGCGCATTACTGAGCCCAGTTTTTAGCTGACAAACCCTCAGGTTCTGAACAGTTCCTTTGATTTACTGCAACCAGAAGCTGTGCTGAGGGAGCTGAAGATGGTAGCAGCCTCAGGGATATCAACATGCCTCATTAATCCTTGCCAGTCTCAGTTGGGGAAGTGCCAATCACACAGGTGATGCTGTTGAGCAAGTGAGGGAGTCAGCCCTGGTTGAAGAAATAGTTCTCCTTCCCTTTCTCACCAGTTCCTGGCCTACCTCCCACCATCTAATAAACACAAAAGGGGAAGTGATACAAAATATTGTAGAAAAGAATGTATGCTGTAACCTCCAAATCCCCTTTGATCACATCTATTTTATCCACTCTGCTGATATTCTACCAATTAATTTTACCACCTGGAAAGCTGGAAAAATAGCAAGTTGCAGACAATTAAATCTGAGAACAAAGCTTGAAATTCTCCCCTTGCAAAGAGCAGAAAGCTACTTCCAAGCCAGCCATGGCATCAGCACACCTCATCACCAGGAAACACAGTCACAAACAGCCCAAGTTTAGAATGGGGTGCTCACAGAGGGTTGCAGTCCACAGGTTGTGCATGCTGAGCCCTTGCTGCTGCTGCAGTTTCCCCTCTGTAAACAGACGCTCACACAAGTTTAAGAGCAGACTTTTAGCTTCTCATGTTATGAAGGGAGCAAAGAGAGATAGGAAACGGGGGCAGTAACCAGCATCTCACCTCTCTGTGGCTCCATAAGATCCAAGCAAGGAGAAGTGAAAACAGCTCTGTCTCTGTAGGTTATTGCTGTGTGAACAAGTCTCAGTGAATTCAGCCAGGCATATCCACAGGACAAACATCTTCAGGGTAGCTAACACCAGGGCTGACAGAAACTGAACAGTCTGTGAAGAATTAACAACTTCATCAGCACCAAAAATGGCCTCTTTCCACTGACTGCCATCAGCTCCAGTGGGTTAGTTCCTAGGAAAGCTGCTGACTGTAGCATGGAGAATAAAATTTGATTAGCCTGCCAACCTGGCCACTTCTTCCAGAATATTACATACTTCTATGTAATAGTCAGTATAACATACCAAACATCTAAGTAAAACAACTAGCACACAGACAACAAGGAGCTTGACAAATGGAGAGAACCAGCTTCTTGAATGACTTTTTGAATGTAGCTAATGAGCCGATACAAACAGAAAACTTAATCAAAACTATGAATTCATCATCAAAACCTTTGATGCATGTTCTCCCTGAAATCAGTACATAGACATATTTTAAACGCTGCCTAAGCAAAGTTCCAGTCAGTGGAACAGGACAGTTTCCCTCACTGAACAAGAACAACAGAAGAAGGATTTCCCATTTGTTTTTCTCTGTTTGGGGTTATGATTATTCAATGTTGTCTGAAAAGTGCTGTAACTTACCCAAAGGTTTGAATATTAGCAATAGTTTCTTTCCCCAGAGGCTGGTGTAGCACTGGGATATGCTCCCTAGGGAAGTGGTCAAAGCACCATGTCTGCCAGAGTTTGGACAACACTCTCAGGCACATGGTGGGATTCTTGGAGTTGTCCTGTGCAGGGCCAGGAGTTGAACTCAATGATCCTTATGGGTCCCTTCCAATTCAGAATATTCTAAGATTCAAAATTCACAAGTAGAAAAAAACCCTGAAAACCACAGGTATAAATTTAGGAATTTAGGGACAGTCCTAGGTGATAAACAAGCAAAACAACCCCTAAGAAACAGAAGCAGTCCAGCCTTTAGTAGAGCTGCTGGCAGACAGCTGTCCTGCAGCAGGACAAGTGGTCAGGACGTGCTGTTCCAGACAGGGACCTCACAAACAGCTGGGCGATGCCACTGCGACAATTTCCCTGCTGGGACAACTTTCCTTGTTGTCAGTGTCAGGAAGATTAATCCACAAACACCAGAGGTTTATGTCCAAAAAGGAAACAGAGGAGTCCCATAGCTTTATTCATGAATAAAGGGAGAGGTCAAGGGCATTTCCCATGGGGTCTTTCAAATTGTCAGAGGACTCAGTCTCTCTTTCATCCTAATTTCCCGGCCGCATTTTCCCTCTCTCTTTCCCCATTGGCTGAGGTACTTGAGAGGTACAGACTCCTCGAATCGCCTAATACAAACCCCCTTCTAATGTGTACCGCCCCCTTTATTTTTCCTTGTGTCTTTGTTCCTCTTTTTTTAAAGCTAAATCCAGGGATTTAGCACAGTTTTGGGTGAGTAACAGTGAATCATTATTTCTATACAACGTAATAACTAGTATATGGTTAACTAGTTGCTTAATGCATAAATAAATAAAAACTTGCCAGGTGTGTAGCTTCAGAATGGACAAGTATAGCTATATTGGGAAGCAGCAGGATGTACTAATGAGAAATTAGCAAACGTAAAGCCAATTAGCCACAAAATAAAGAATTTAGACTGGTTAGATCCAGAAAGACCAAAGAACGCTATAACTGCGCATGCCCCGAAGACAAAGTTAAGAAGTTAAGATGTGAGGGAGACCTTGAGCCTTCATCGAAGAAGACCCCCAAGACCACTTAAATTGGGGAAGTGCAAGCACAGTGCAGAAGAACTATTTTTAACCAGGACATAACATTATGTAAATTATTTCTGGCGCATAGATTATGCTATAATGACATAACGATATTACTGTATAAATAAACCACAACACTGGACAAGGGTGGGTGAGTTGGGTGGAGAAATCCCCCCTCACTTCCAGCGCTGCAGTAAACAAATACCTGCTCTGTAGGCATCGGTCTGTGGAGTTTTATTTCTAGCCTATCTTTTCGGGCATCATCAGTCTGATTCAATCGGTGGAATATCTTGGAATTTATAGTTCCTCCCGTTGTTTCTTTCATCTCTCAGTATCTGGCCTTATCTATCAGCAGACCCAGTTTGTTTGCAAAGACACCTCCCTCTCATTCCTTTCCCTGTCATTTTCACAGCCGTTCCTCTTCAGCCTGGGATACCTTCACTGCACCCAAGGCCGGCCCCTGATGTTTCTGTGGCAGGTTCAGCTGCCTCGAATGACTGGTGGTGCCAGCGAGCCCTGACATCACCTCTGAGCTGTGCACAGCACAGCCCTCAGATGCGGCCGGGACGCTTTTCATGCTTGCAGCCGCAAAGGGTTGGAAATATCGGGCACACGGGGAATGCGGGAGCCGAGGGCGGCCCGCGGGCGGCCTGAGGGCGGGCACTGGGCGGGCTCATGCGCGGCGCAGCGACAAGATGGCGGCGGCAGCGCTGAGCTGGGCGCTGAGGGCGGCTCGGCAGGTCAGAGCGGCTCCCTCCCCTTCATCCCTCCTGCCCTGCTTCCATCCCTCCTGCCCTGCTTCCATCCCTCCTGCCCTGCTGCCCCGCGGCTCCTCGGGGCCCTGTCCGCCCGGCGGAGGCGCCGCGGAGCGGGCAGGGGAGATGCGGGCAGTGTTTGACCGCTGCGGGCTCGGTGTAATGTGGCGTTCGGTGTAACTTGGGGCTCTTCGTGTCTCCGGTATCGTTAAACTCCTGGCTCACACGTTACACTTCTTACACCTCATCGCTGTCTACATCTTCCTCACGAGGGGCAGCACCGGTCATTGCTCTCTGGGACGAGTAACAGGGCCTGAGGAAACGGCTGGAGCTGTGTCAGGGGAGGGTTAGGCTGGATATTAGCAACGTTTCTTCCCCAAGAGGGTGGTCGGGCACCCAAGAGGGGAACGGGCTCCCCAGGGAATGGTCACGGCCCCAAGGCTGCCAGAGCTCAAAGAGTGTTTGGACACCACTCTCAGGCACGTGGTGGGACTGTTGGGGCTGTGTTGGGGCCAGGCATTGAACTTGATGATACACGTGGGTCCCTTCCAACTCAGGACATTGCATGAAAATAACAATTCATACTTGACTAGGGCAAACTGTGTGCAACAGGCAGGTATCACAAACTGCATTTCTTCACTCAGGTTCTTCCCTCGCCCTGCCCGAGGCAGGTGCGGAGCTACTACGTGGACTGGCGGATGCTGCGGGACGTGAAGAGGAGGAGGATGGCGTACGAGTACGCGGACGAGAGGCTGCGGATCAACGCCATCCGGAAAAACTCCATCCTGCCCAAGGAGCTGCAGGTACCGGCAGCCACCCCACAGCTGTGCCCAGCCAGCCACGGGCCCACACCTGGCTCCTGCTGCTGTGGCGTCTGTAAAGGGCCACAACACTTTATAGATCCAAACGGCTGCCCCAGGTCACAAAATGTTGTTTCCCCAGCCCACAAGCACAGAATCATGTTATATTCTGTATGACCTCAGCCTTTTGGGGTGTTTACAACAGCAGCATATTCACCTGACTGGAGGTTGTGGGCATTGGGTTGCAGGGTTTTTTGAAACCAATGCTTCATGTGTAAGCAGTGTATGAAGCATTAAATACGGAGAAGTCACATTTTTCCCTCCCCTCACACTGCCCCTAACATACATTCACAAACCTATTTTCTTTACTTCCAACAATACAGAATAATAAATAAACTAGATTTTAAAAAATTATTTAAAAAACTAAAAGCACGATCTAGGCAAAACCACCAATCTGTTCAATTAGAAATACTGAATTTTACTTCTTGCCTGAGCTACAAGCATGTGAAACCTGCATCAGATCTGGGTGTTAAAACTGTTCTTAAAAATTCACTGTCCTGCTCTCAGCCTGCCTTACTAAGCACCAAAAACATTTGCAATCATCAGATTATCCTGTATGTATTTGATCTGGCCATGATACTTACACATCCTGGGAGAGAAAGTGTATGAATTTGCTTTTATATACTGACTTTGTGCAAGTCTGATTCGTGCTGGATGTCCTTACAGCACAAAACCAAGAAATAAAAAAAAAAGCCCCAAAAGAAAGTCCTGTAACACCTTCTAAAGTACACTGTGAGGTCCCTTTTACTGACATCAAAGCATGCTAACTTCAGCAGGCAGTTAATAAACATGTATTTAAATTCAGTTCATCTGCAAGGACTAGCCTACCCTGCAATGAGGAGAAAGCCAAGTGGGTTTTTGACTAGCTATAATTCCTGCCTTGAGGTTATTCAGTCTGTAATAAATTTTGGGTCTCTTAGAGGGCTAGCCCACCCTGGAACAAGGACAGAGACAAGCTGATTTGACTGGTTATAATTAGTGGCTTGAGATTGTTCAGTCTGTGTAACAAGATTAATTTGGGAGTCTCCATATGGATCAGTTTACATTCACTGTTGGAATGGGCAGAAAGAAAGGGCTGAGTGAGGAAGACAGGTGAAAGTTTCCAGTTAGATGGCAAAGTTTATTCATGAGGTGGTAGAGAGGCTTGTGATGGTACCTACTCTATGTCTGGATGTTGAGGTCTGGCAGTAAGGCCCCTCTAAACCCTGGGGAACACAGACAAACTCTGGTGCTGTGGTCTTGTGTTCCAGGAAGTGGCTGACAAGGAGATCGCTGCCCTGCCCCGGGACAGCTGCCCCGTGCGGATCCGGAACCGGTGTGTGCTGACCTCCCGCTCCCGAGGGGTCAAGCGGAGGTGGAGGCTCAGCAGAATCGTCTTCCGCCACTTTGCTGACCACGCTCAGATGTCCGGTGTACAGAGAGCCATGTGGTAATAATCACCTCTCACCATTCACAATCTGCACTCAGGCAGAAGAAGCAAACCAGGCTCATTTGTGTGTGTAATAAAAGCAAGACTGTGCTGCCTTGGAGTCCAGCATCAATGTCAAACTAATGAGGGAAGGATGGGAAGTTGTGCTGATTTATTGAACTCACGGGATTACAGTTGGTGTCAGCACAACTGCACTAAGCTGCTCTGTGTTGAGAGGCAGTTTGATTGTGAGAAGCAAGTCACCACGTGATGGTTGCAGAACTAAGCAGAGGTTTGTGGTATGGGCAACGTTAGAAATAAAGATGTACAGCACAAAGCTCATTTAAGCATTATTTTTTTGCCACGGTACGGTAAGCTCATCATGGTAATTTGGGTAAAAGCATAAATAAAACTGCACAACAGGGCAAAGGGTATTCTGCCATGAACACTGGCTAGCACAGAATGGGAATAAAACATGGCCTCAAGTTTAGGTACTCTTGCTATGCAAACTAAGTGTATATTTATATTAACGAGCAGACAGAGTGGCTAAAGGACCTGTTAGAAATGACACTGTGCTGGTATTTCTCCTGTTGGTAGTGCAGTGCTGGGTCCAATGTTTCAAGAACAAGGGAGCAAGAAAGCCCTAGTCCAGACCCTACCAGGAGAGTGATGGCTTCCTTAATTCATAGGTAACAACAAATCTGTCCTTGGGAGACACGTGAAAAGGAGGCAGGAAGGACACAGTTAACAACAGGCTTGCCGCTAAGGTCATGTTTGCCCTGGACTCTTCTTCAAAGCAGTGCAGTAACAGTGGGGCAGTGGCTGCTGTCCCCCTCCCCTGCAGTGGGGCCAAGAGGTGGCAATAAAAAGGCCAAACAGCACTAGCAGCAAACTGACAGCAACCCATCACACCCAGCTAAGTTGTATTTTGGAATATAAGCCATCTTAATATACTTCTTACTCTTGTATCGTAAAACCCTTCCAAGTGGATGGAGAAAGTGGAGCTTACCCCTCATTTCCTACTTTACCATGCTAAAGCCAGGGCAAGCTCCCTGTCCAGCCTCACAGCTCACTGCTCTCCTGCTGAGGGTTGCAGGCTGCATCCTGACTGGTGCCATCTCAAAGACATCCCAAGATGCTCACAGCTGGCACAAGCTGATTTCCAAAATGATTTCCAAAATTCATAAGAGGCTGGACAGACAGTAATAGTTTCTGAAAGTAACCATTAAATTTGAATACCACAGGATTAACACCATATTGTTTCTGCTTAACTGCCAAGTGCTTAGGATGTGGTTCTGCTCTCTTCAGCAGTTCTCCCTTTGTGACATGCTTTACAGTTGGGCACTTGCCCATATTTAATCAAAAAGCTACACCCTGGGAAGTAAGCGTAACACTAGCCGCAGCAACCACACAGGTACAGCTGCCACTGGCAGCAGAGGTCTCCACCCATCCTAGTTTAAGATTCCTTTACTTTTACATTCTGTTCTCAGTCTCACAGCACTCCCCACTCATCTGAGATGCTTTTTCAAGGAGGGGTAAGGATATACCCTACGCTTAACTCCTCAGGAAATGCTGAACCACTTGACTGACCGAAATGCTTTATAAGCTATTTTATTTAAATATTTTCTCCAACCTGAAATGGAAAATGACTGTCTTTGCTTGGAAGAAGGTTATGTAAATGATGATCTTTGCAGCACAGCGTGTCTCACATGGAAGATCAACATTAAGGCGGCCCTCAGAGTACTTTCAGATATCCATTGGTATGTCACCTTTGTACTGCTTTTCTCTGCTTTCAACCCAGGCCTTGTTGATGGTGCGTTTCATCTCGTCGTCCCCTTCAGCATACATCTTCTTTAGAATGTTCATGAGCCCTTCGCTGGGATCGGTGGTGTCGTAGGCAGCCTTCCTGCGGGACAGTACAGCACGAGGTCAGCTATACCCAACAGCTCTGCACAAAACATTCAACGCTAACATTTCTTTGAAACATCCTGGTAACTTCTGCTTTGGCAAAGGTTTTAGATCATGGCAGTCTCAGCTTCCAAATAGGAAGAATCCTAAGCAGCACTACTCTTAAACCAAGTTGAGTAGTACACCTAGAGATGTCCCAAGGGGTGGGACGGTGTTTTGATGGGAAGCATTCTGCAGTAAACATGACCCTGGAACCACTGCCCAAAATTAACTGTAGGAAGCAGAAGTGAAATATAACAGACACAGAAAGTGCCAATACCCACCTTGTGTTATGTGACAAGTGAATAAAAATGGAGAAATGACCACATTGAGCTCTTTGAAGATCCCACATTCACAACCCAAAAGGCTTTTTTTCTGCTTCCAATTTTTCAGACGATCTCCAGAGGCTGACTGACTTGTTAACACATTGCATTTCAAAGCGATTTCCTCAGGTGACGAACAGTGCCACCCGCAGTCAGCACCGGTGGAGGACATGGCCCGTGTGACCCGCCTATACACAATGCCCTCTCTGGCAAAACTGCCTCTCTAGCCCATTTGCCAGAATCCTGTGGGTAGTTCCTAGTGCAGTCTAGCTCAAAAACACAGCAGGTGAGAACAGGTCAGCAGAGGGAGCAAATTCCTCACGCTCAGGGCGAACCATGGCTGCACAGAGCCTGGCTGGGACCAGCATTTCTGGAGCCCTTCACATGACAAACAGTAAATCTTCAGGAATTCTCTGCACAAGATACAGGTTTAACAAAGTGACCCTGTCCCTCCACAAAACTGCCTTAATTGTCAAGTCACTTCCTCTTAAATTTCCTGTGATGCCATTTGAGTGGAGAAAGTTGTTTTGCCCTGAATTCAGGTACTTATGCCTGATCAGTTTTGGCAAATCACCCTAAACACATACACATAATGAATTGTTGGCAGCGATAACATTCTTAGTAGCGTTTTCAAGCTTCAAGGTGGCTGTACATGTAAAATAACATGAAATCTTTATATGATAAACATATATATATTATAGAAAGTCTCTTGTCCCCAGGAGTTTCCTGCTGTCATTTACCACCGTCACACCTGTGTGTCTCAGCTGTCTGCTGCTCCCAAGCACTTGAAGTGATACAAACTGGTTTGAGACTTTGGATAATCGTCTAAGTAAACAAACACCTGTTTTGCCAAAAGCACACTGGGATTTTTGTGCAGGCACTTCACACACAGGTGACAATAATTATTTTGACCACTAGAGCTGCAGGGAATGTATTTCTATATAATATATACTCGATTAAAAACAGTCACGTCACTAATGTAGTTTTTGCAATGAATGCAGCCATCAAAATGCAAATGGAGCTTTAACTGGTTGATTCCCTTTAGAATTCTCACTGCAGCTCTTCCCTATCGTATATCCTATGGTGCAACCTTCATCATTAGCAACAAAGCAGTGGAGGAGTGGCAGCTACTCAAAGTGTATTTCTTCCACGTGCAGTCCTACAAGTACCAAAAGAAATCCCAACCTAACAATCCCTGAACATCTCAGGGCCTGTCCCCCAGACCAACTGCACAGCCAGTACAGATCTCTCCCAACAGCCCTAAAGCAACACAGAGAACAAGAAGTGGAAAACAAGATGGAGGCTTGGAAAGACACTTACTCTTTCTCTTTGCTTTCTTTTTCCACTTGAGTGAGACAATCCCATTTTTCCTCCCGCTTCTTCTTACACATCACAAGGACCATGTCTGTCTTTATCTGTACGGTGAACAGCAAGGCATGAATTTAGAATGCTTCATAAAGGGGTGCCAGTCAAAATTAATAAGGTTAGCTTATGACAAACCTCTTCCATACTCACAAATTCCTGAAACATATCTCCCAGCTATCCATTATTATGTAGCATACAAAAATTATAGCAGGTACTCAGCCTCAGGGTACTGAGTATTAACTTCACTGTGGACAATTTGTGTACGTGGTTAATGTAATACCAGTACAGACCTACAGTACCAATACAGAAGAACACAAAGTGCTGCAGGAACACCGTTCAGCCATTTACAGGATGCTCAAGCACCCAGGACTGCCTGGTGAAGAGTGACTGTATTTACTGGACTTCTCTGAGCATACCAACTTCAGGTAGAGGCTCCTCCAATTTATTTCTCCAAGGATAAGAAACTAATTTTAGGGTATTACCTAATCTTGCAACATGTCTGCAAGTTACAAAGCCTGTTTACTTGCAACCCTGACCTAAATTCCACAAAGAACTCCTGCCTGCCACAGCAGACAAGGGTCTACTGCAGCTTTAGCTTGGCTTAACAAGTCCATGACCACTGCTTGCTTTCACACCGTGTTAGAAATCACCAGAGCATCACTCGTTTATTTCAGCTGGTTTAATTTCACTCTGTATTCATTTTAGGCGAATTTCCAATTGAGTCTGTAGTTCTGTGATTCTGTGATTCTTCACATCTGATGTCACTAAGTACAAGACAGAACTCACAGGAGATATGTGACACATCTCTAAGCCTGGAAAGATGCCACAAGTAGCAGAGTATGGATATCACCAGTCAGCAGCAGTAAAATGTTACTGGTTGTCCTGGTTTTGGCTGGGAGAGAGTTACTTTTTCCCTTCGAAAATCAACCCCCTGCTAGGCTTAAACCACCACTCCAGTGTTCGGTTCTGAAGCAACACACCCTTACTGAGGCAGAGCAGGTTCCATGCTTTGCTTTGGGAATTAAGCCTATTTAAGCTCCCCAAGATTTCAGTCTGCTGACAAATCTCTTAAAATTGCAAAGAATTTCTCAGAGGTATTTAAAAGCACAAAGATGCAAATGAATGCCTGGTGGTATTTTCTGCTTAATTATTTCTGAAATCCTGTGGTGAGCTACTAAAAAAAATCACACAATATCCAGACATGATCTCTTGAAACGGGATCCCAGAGACCAATTCACAGTTATGACTATCACAGACTGGTAAGACTCACGTTCACAGTGCAGAGACTTTGCAGCAGAAGGAAGGGACTGAACATTAGAACTGAGTCTCCTAGACTAGGCAGGCAGTGAACAGGATGCTTTCTGAGGGCCCTGAATTACCTCTAACAGACAAGGTGCACTGACCTTTCTAGAGCTGCCTTCCACAGAGATGGGCTTCAGGAGGTTGTTGAAGGTCATTGTGTAGTTCTTTCCATTCAGATTCTTCACTAGCAGATCAAATGACCTGGACCCAGGAAGTGGAGGGAGGAAAGGCACAAATATGCCCATCATTATATTGTCTGAAAACCCTTTAGCAGGCATATTTCTTATGCACGCAGGTGTACTTCTTGGGAAAGCAGGCCAACAGGCTTGGATTACTTTATTCCCAGGGTTCTCAAAATGTTCAGTTCAATTTTAACAGGGAAATTAAAAGGACCAATCCAGACTTCGCAATAAATCAACATCTTTAGGATCCTTTCTACCTCAATTATCCCCTACAACCTTGGAAAAGCAAACTTCCTTAATGTACACCTCAGTTCTATCACCACGAACACCCAGGGCTAACACCATGTGCCCTGTCAAGCATGGTGAGGTGCACTTGTAAAATGAAAACACCCTGATACCCTCAAGTGCTACTAAAATCTAAGACAGCTGAAGTTTAAAAAAAGGAAAAAGGGAGTGGAGAAAAAAAAGGCTGATCCAACACTTTTGCATTTCACTGTTCTTGTTGTGGTACAAGATGAACTCACCTCTCTGTGAAATTCACCTGCACATTCTCAGCTGGAAGCTTCTGGACACCATTTAAAGAGATGTAAATCTTAACAAACTTATCTGACTGATCCCAACCTGGAAGTGAAAAAAAGAGGTTAAGTTCTACTTTTCCTCCATAAGCTTCATGTGCTCCAAATTCCCCCAAAAAGCCCCCTAGACTGAGTAGTATTTTTGCCTTACTGAAGCAATTTTCAGAGCAATAAAGGGACAACATGAATTATTCAGGAATAACTTGAGAGCAAAAGGAGGTCCCCCATGTAGCCCTGTTCCCTAATCCCTGCAAATTCTGAGAAAACCCACAAAAAGAGAGCAACCCTGGCTGTGCAGGGGGAGTCAGAGCCAGCTGTTTGCTCCTGCTGCAGTTTCCTTGACCCACTTCTTCCCCTACTCCCTGCATCTTGAGCAATTCCCTCTCCTCTCACCTACATGGCGAGCAGAGAAGCCAAAGCTTACTCTTTCATTCCTGCTAAACACTAAGCAATGGAAAAATACCAGCTGGTACAGCTGGCATCCCACCAAACATTATCACACAAACATGATCAATAAGCACTGGGGTTCGGATGGCAAAGGAAGCATGTGGTAGCTTTAAAGTGGGGTCTCCAGTGTGGAATAAACACTTAAGGCTTCATTAGGATGCTAAGTGACAGCTCTAACTCCCAGTAATGCCACCCTGCCATCTCTTCAGAGAGATGCTAGAGATCTAGAAAAATAATCCTACCATAATTGTTTATTTTCACTGTGTAGCCTCCCAGAGATGACTTTTCTTCCTCTGCCACATCTTTTGGCTTCGGTGGAGGCTGATTCTTGATTTCCAGCTCCAGCTTGTGTTTCTCTGTCACAAGGACATCACGCACCCGCTTCCTAGTGGCTTTCACGAGCAGTTCTTTAACCTCTTCCAAATCTTTCTGCAACTGGTTCAGAAACAAAGGATCACACATATACATTAGATACGTTCTCTGTGCTCAGGGCTCACAGCTTTTTAAGACAATTCCAAGCGTTCCAGATGTTGGGAGTTTCAGCTTTATCAGGTCAGTAATTTAGTTTTCCACTACAACCAGTTAAGAACCCGAATCATCCCTTCCTCACCCCCTGACCACTCCTGTAGATATATACAACCATAGAATCTTAATTCAGTCGGGCTGGAAGGGTCCAAACCCCCTGCTCAACCAGGGCCATCTCAGACCACAAAGCTGGAGAAGACCTCCAAGATCATCAATTCAGATAAGGTTCTAAGCTTTCAGAAACCAAGAGAAGCTGTGCGGATGGCAGCTCCCTCAACACGCACCGCCGCAGCGGGAGATGCCCACAGCCCTCAGCGAACGCGGGCACTGACGGCTGCCCGCCCCCGTCTCCCAGCCGGGGCCACACCGCGGTCCCTCGCACCGCGCCCCGCCAGCGCCCGGGGTAGCGCCGGCAGCGCCTCACCTCCTCCCGCGCCACGGCCATGGCGGCTCCCCGCGGAACCTCTGGAACCTTCCGGCCGCGGGAAGTGACGCGCGGCCACCGCTGCCGCTCACTCCGCCCCTGAGCAGGCGGGATCGGGAGCTTTTCCCGGCCCCCGGGCTTGAGAGGGACGGACGGGATCGGGAGCTTTTCCCGGCCGCCGGGCTCTGAGGGACGGACGGGATCGGGAGCTTTGCCCTCTCTCGGGCTCTGAGGGACGGACGGGATCGGGAGCTTTGCCCTCTCTCGGGCTCTGAGGGACGGGCGGGATCGGGAGCTTTTCCCTTCCTCCAGGCTCTGAGGGACGGGCGGGATTGGGAGCTTTTCCCTTCCTCCGGGCTCTGAAGAACGGGCGGGATCGGGAGCTTTTCCCGTCCCCCGGCTGTGAGGAGCGGACGGGATCGGGAGCTTTTCACTCTCCCGGTCTCTGAGGGACGGGGAGATCGGGAGCTTTTCCCTCTCCCGGCTCTGAGGGACGGGGAGATCGGGAGCTTTTCCCTCTCCCGGCTCTGAGGGACGCGGGGATCGGTGGCTTTTCCCTCCCCCGGCTCTGAGGGGCGGATGGGCCGCTCGGTGTGAGGGGCTCAGAGGGCGGCTGAGGCGGGCATGCGCTGGGTTTTACTTTACCGATCAGAATTCTCCCCCTCATTTTACGGTAGATGCCACTGAGCTCATGGCTATCAAGGTCCTCGAATACTTTCGCAAAATAAAGTGTTTTCCTTCTTCAGGCAAAGAATATCAGGCTCATGGGGTGGAGATAATAGTGATTAAAGGGGAAGAAATCTGTGTTCCCGGCCTTGAAGGGAAGATGGGCTTATAAACTGAGAGCCCTGTTGTGTGTTTGCTCCTCATTTTCATGGAAAACGTTATTTAGGTTGAAAAAGGCCTCCAAGATCAACTCCAGCAAGGTTTAAGCTTTCAAGTTCTAAGATTACATCAATAAAAAACAAATCCAGTAGAAGCTGGGTCGATGGCACAGCACCCTCAACACACACCACTGCAGAGGGAGACCCCCACAAGTAACGCATAATAAGCTTTCTACAAAAATCCAGAGTGTAAATTACTGTTGGGAAATTACAGTTCCTGACCTGTAATGGCACAATGTGTTTTCTGGGAGTGCCTTTGTAAGAGACTTAGTTATCAAACCATTTACAAGGAAAATGTAGCTTTTATTTACAGAACATTTGGCTATATGCATGTAAAAACATGCTGGTATAATGCTACTAAAATTCTCTTTAAGCATTTTCCTCATCAAAAGAAAAAAGGACTGTTGACACTGTTACTAAATCAGCACAGTGAGTACCAACAAAAAAGGTTTCTCTAGCCCCACTGGACATTAAAATTTGCCTGAAAGAAAACAATAAGGCAATGGCATTCTTTCAGCAGGAATGTAGAGGAGGCAGCATTTGCCTCCAGATGTCCTTTATAAACAGTGTGACCCAAGGCAGAACACAGCCCTTCAGTGCTGAAAAAGTCAATTTCTCTGAAAAAAGGTGCCAGTTATAATACTTGTTTTACCAAACTGAGGAATGCCAGCTCATTCTGATACATGGTCTTAGGGTCTGGGATTTTTCTCTTCTAAAGCGAGCATCCAGCAACTAATCTGTAAAGACATTTACTTTGTAAAGGTAGGGAGGGAAGAAGAAATTTGATGAAAATGAATTCATAGAAGCCCTGAAGCCAAGGATTTATGTTCAAGTTGGCATTCCCCGAAGTGGTTCAGATATTGTACTGAGATGTTTATTATAACCCTCTGCTGCAGTGCTTCAGGATCTGCAGTGGAGGAAAGATCTGCAAAATTAACTGTGGTTATTCTAAATTTTCATAGGACTAAGCATAAGCCTGACCATCTTCAGGAACAGCATTTGGAGACAGGATAGTTGATTTTATCCAGGATATACAATATGGTCAGCTGGAATTTACTTTTATGGCTTGTTTTTTTTAAAATTGGTTAAGGGCAGTTGCATATCCAGGAAGTACTTCCTTATGATTTTTTTCTGTGTAGCAGCAACTGACACAAGATAAAATGTGTGTTTTTAAATTTAGCTACTAATCTTTGAGTTTCTCCACACTCAGTTGTGGTCTTATATTAGCAAGGCTCTTATTTTTACAATTTAAATTGGTATTGCTTTCTAATTTAAGTCCTGGCAAGAGGAGAAAATGCTTTCATTAACATAGAAATGCATTTGAAGTGAGCCTGTAATTTGCTTTTTTCCTTGAGTTTTTTTTTTTTTCAAGTGTTTATTTAGTTTCTTTAAATCAGGAGCATTTCTGTACTCGCGGCACTTCCCTTTGAGTGGCAGCTTCCATGTGGAAGAGTCATCACTCTTGTCATGTAAAAACAAGCTCCACGTAGCTCTCCTTTGCATAAAGCTGCAACAGCATCTGGATGCTGCCTCCTCTCCTGCCAAATGCTTTGGATAATGATGTGGAGGTAAATCAATACAAAATGTTATGGCTGGTAAATTTAATCTTCACCTTTTCTCCCTCTTTGGCTTATCTTCCCCTGAAATGCTGTGTGCTTTTGCAGTTATCTGGGAACAACGGTTGTTCATCTCAGTTAACAGAAAAGAAATGCAAGAGCAGTTGCTCACATGGAAAAATGGTTTTATAAAGCTCTGGATACTTTGTGGTACGTTCTGCTCTGTCCTGTTCTTGCTTGGCCTTGCCTCTCCCTTAGTAGTCACTTGCCAGTTTCTTGCTGTTTTCTTCTGCTCCGTGTGTCTCTTCCTGCAGGCGTGCTGCCTCAAGGCTTGTGCACCCCAGGGAACATGAAGTCCTTAACAACTGCTGCCCCATTGCTGTGTATCATCAGCCTTTAGGAAAAGCATTCCCTGTGCTGGAAACCTCAGACTGGCACGTGCAGCAGAGAGGAGCAGGGTGAGCCATTCGCTCTCTGGCACAGCTCCCTGTGAGCAGGGACATCATCCCAAGGAACAGGCTGAAATTACACACAGAATCACACAAAATCACTGGGTTGGAAGAGACCTTCAAGATCATCAAGACCATGCCCTAACACCTCAACTAAACCATGGCACTGAGCGCCACATCCAATCCGTTTTTAAACACACCCAGGGATGGTGACTCCACCACCTCCTGAGCAGACAATTCCAGTATTTTATCACTCTGGACAGCTGAGCTGCCGAGTCACTGAGCCCTGGTGCAACAGAGCTGCTGCTGAGAACTGCGTCATAAAACCTGACACAGCAGCTGCTTCTTCCTGCAAACAGATTTAAGCTGCTCCTTAAGTAAATGGCTTAGGAAAACAAGCCTCTTATTCCCAAGTTGTTTTCCATTTCCATTTATTTTACAAGGCATCGTTCACACAATGATAACAAGGTACTGATCTGAACAATTCTGTAACAATTAAAAAAGTAAACATTTGTTGTGACCATGTACATTGAATTGCACTTTTAATAACAAGCATTACACTTATATTTTCATGTTGTACTTTATATAATACATGGATGTGTTCTCCAAGTACTGGTAGTACTGAATGGTTCTCAGAAGTCTGACCTCTCTATGATGCTCTTTTATCCCTTACTCTTTAGGATTTGTGAACTTGGGACACACCCAGATCACAAAGGCAACCCCAAATCTGGAAAACTTCATTGCCATGGAGTCAGAGATTTGAAGCTGCTCTGTTTTCAGTGTGCTAGAGTGAATCCACCTTAACGGCAGACACAGAGGGAGATGGATTATGCTTAATTAGAAACTTTTCTGCATTCATATGCCATATTTTCCCAGTTCAAAGAAGCCAGAGAATCTCCTCCCATGGGAAAGTAAGAGTTCACAAGGCTCAGGAGAGCTCCTGGCACAGCTTTTGAGGGTGGTATAGCAGAATTGGAAACCCAGGGATTACTGAAAGACAGGAATTGAGATCTGAAGAAAAATCTGGGATCATCTGCTGTGGTTTGCATTGGTAGTACCATCCACATATTATATAAAATACAAAAGTAAGAGAAACTGTAAGGAAATTAGTACAGCCCAGGATTCTGGTGGTTTCAAATCACAAATGAAATTTATGATACCAAATCCTTTTGATGTATTTATCCCCTTGTCGTTCAGTTTCTTGTATATTATTCTATATGTAAGATATAGTTCTCCAAAGATACATATATATTCCTTTACAGGTTAAATAAAAGCAAGTCCCACTGAATAAGAAAATAATAAAAAGTAATATCCTAATTCTTTACCCATTTTTTCTTTTTCAGGTAAAAATAGCATGAAATACATTCAGTAGCAAAGCAGTTGGGACCCAGGAGAAATGGAGAGCCCTGTATTCCTGGAGAATTGACCTGTATGTGTTAAGTCACAATCCTGAAATAAATTGTGTAGACTTTGGAAAGATAGGGTCTTGATCAATGCTGAGCATTATTTATGCAGTTGCAAATTCCTTGCACTTCCTAAAAGCCATCTGTGAATTAGCTCAGTTCTACAGGCTGCTGTGACATACACCTGCCCTAAAACCTGAGAGATCCAAACTCGAGTGTTTCGTCCATCGTGTCCCCCCTTAGTGTTACCACTTTGAAGGAGGTAATGAGACAGTTCCCAGTAGGGTATGAGTACAATAGACAGACAAATAACTTAGTTCTAACCTTTGTTGTGCAGCCAGCTCTTTGCACAGCAGCCCCTTCAGCAGGGTCCAGCAGGGACAGGGGGTGCTTGTCAGCCACAGCAGTCCCTCAGCTGGATGGGGACATCTCTGCCCTCTCTTCACAATCAGACATGACAGTATGGTTTTCTCCCTGGCAGCTGGAAGAACACCAGCACTGAAAGGGAAGAGTGCTTCTGGTTTCAAAGCCAAGGGTCTTTAGACTTAGGAGATGGTGCAGAGGTTGCCAATTATCCCTGAGTCTAACAGTAAATGAAAATCCTCTGAGTGAATGAAAATCACCTGATTATAGTTCTCCCACACATACAAGTAGTTTCATGGATTTCACTGCAGCTACTTAACAGAAGGAAGGGAACAGCCCTGCCATGATCCTGTGGAGAAAGCATGGCATGTGACTTCCAAATTTTGAGACTTCAGTGCCAGTAAATGCAGATTTTTATTTACTCCTAAACTACCACATTCAGTCAATGAGTGGCATCACGACCCTGAAGTCAACGGGATGCATCATGCTTAGTGAAAGGGGCTGAACTCCTGCAATGCTTGACTTTTTATCTCTGTCTCCCCTTGTAAATGGCTGCTTTTATTTCAAGTGGCAGAGATGATCATTTATCTTAAAAGAAATTTCAGGCCAACCAAAAGAAGTAATTTAAAATGTCTAACAAAGAAAAAAATACTGCTTACCTGTGTAAGCACTTTAAGTCAGTTGCAGCAATGTAACTCAGCTGTAGCAAATTAAATCCTTGTTAATGGACACGACAAGGGTGGGTTTGTCCACTGGCAGTACGGATTACATGGCTGACCACCTTTCCTGAGACTGGTTCTACCAAACACTAATGCAGATGGACCTCAGGGATTTCGCAATTTCTTGGCTTAACTCTGCCCATGATATTTTCTGGCTTTTTTTCTTTTTCTCTCCAGGTACATTTAGAAACGTAAACTAAGTGGGATAAATCCTATTACTTCATAATATTAAGTTTGGTTCACAAAGATAATACACGACTAGTTCACAGATGTACCACGTAACTAAATCAGCCTTGCTTCATTTAGCCTGTAAAGTGTTACAGTCAAAGGAAAACCAACTTTTTAAAGTGAAAAGAAGGACTTTTTTTTTGCCCCCCATACTGGGCATCTCAGGAACAGATTAAAATCCAACAAGATAAAAGTTCTAGTAAAAATACTCTTTGGAGGTTTGTTCCTAATCAAAGTAAAGGCTTTATTTCAGAATGGTGCATTCTCAATAAAATTTAAAAATAGGTTTTAGTTCCACATATATATTTATAAAATTCAAATTAATAAAAATTTGATGTGAACACATAGTTTACTACAGACTTAGGGAAAAAAAGTTGATCACTCCAGACTTAGGAGCTACGTCAGCTGTTCCAGTGCCACATGACAACAGTTTCAGTGAGACTTTGATGATGTTTCCTGCTGAAAAGCTGAACAGTAAACCAGTGACCTGACAAAGCCACCAAGGATATGTGTGTAGGTAGTTCTGTCACACACAGATCTCTTTCCTTGCAGGAACCTAAATTTCCCAATAGCATCTACAGTCAGCAGATAGAATTTTAGCTTGCCTAGTTTAATCATTGAGTCCTGCTCTTTTCCTTCATTCTGAATATTCACCAAGATAATGCCATAAAGTTATTTTCTTACTCTTTCAGTAATGCTGAGAAGATGCAGTTCCCACCTAAATATTACTCTTCCAAATGCCACTGCTACAAATGCTACCTTGGATCTACAGCTGGAAGGTGGAAATGGTTTTCTGCCTTTAGGGTCATTGTTTTCTGAAACTTCCTTTTGGTGAGGTAAGCCAGCTTCCAGCCTTAAAAGGGTTTGAAATCATTACAGCTAGCAGGTAGCAAATGCGGTTTTGTTCCTGAAACTCAACTTGCAAAGTCAGAAAGCAGCTACACTGAGAAAAGGAATGTCATGTCAAAGCTCACTCTGTGAAATGTGGTGACCTCATTTACCAGTTCCTTTTTGCTGAACTTGGAAAGTCCCACTCCCATGATCCGCTTGCATTCACTGGACCCTTTGAGGTGATGTAACTCATTCACTTGACAACAGACGAACCACAGGGGGGTAAATCCACCCACATCTTTGTTGTTATTAATTATCTCCAGTACATACTGTAACAAAGACAAGGGACAGGACTGTACAAACAGAGAGTTGGAGGGGTGAGCAGCAGTGAGCTGTTAACTCATCTGCTCAGGGGACCACAGCCTAACACATCTCTTTAATCATTCTTACTGAACTTTTCCAATCACGGTTTTAAATCCCCTTGTAAGTATGACTTAAGATAAGTGAAATGAGAAATTCAGACACTTGTCAAACAACCACTTTCCCTCATGGGCACAGTACTCTCAAATGCAACAATCAGATGTTCACCAGGTATCCTTAAATGTCACTTCAGATTTATTATGAATTCAGATTCACATTTTGAATGTGAAGCGGAACTGGTAAGTGAATGACTAACACTGGGTTTAGTCAGTCAAGAGAATGGTAACATTTATGCAAATATTATGAGCAAGAAAGTGACAAGGAAAAAAGACCTTTGATAACATTTGCAAAAGAAATACTTTCTGGTTTTCCCCCTTTTATTCCTCACTGTATTAATAATTCCAGATAATCACTGTTCTTGAAGGTACATTTTAAAATATTAAAGTCTTTTAACCCCTTATTCTTAGAAGAGAGAATTGTGTCAGGATGGTGATTATATTTTGATCTCTACTTCTAACAGCTGACTGCCTTTCAGAATCTTTCCTTTGGCACTGGTAACATGAAATTTATACTATCCTATTGAAAATAATTCACAATTATGCTTGACAACAAAGCACAAGATGAGTATGATTAAATTTTATTGTACAAAACCGACAACGTATGGCATTCCCTAAAATTAAAAAATAAAAGATCAAAACAGAACTAGTGTCCCTGAAAAGATCGTGTAAATGAAACAATTAATACACAACATTTAGTCCAGCAATGACAGTTACCTGCAAGACTATCTTTAGACATGACAGGTATAATTAAAAAAATATTCCATCAGTTCAAGCAATAGTTTAATTTTCCATGAAATAAGTATTTCTATGAACACTTCATGTTTAGTCAAAACAAATGCTTTTGAACTTTCTTACCTTAAGAGATATAAAACAACCAGACAGGTTTGGGAATCACCAGAGAAGTCTACCCCCACAGGAAAGTCTAGGGCTTGTATTCCACTTGAAAATGCTTGTTTTTATAAAAATAAGTAATACCAACAAAGTGTTTCCTAATCCAACACTTCTAGCAAACAGATCTTGTTTCTGTGATATTTTATTCATCAGTGCAGCACAAGCCTTTTGGGTATTTTATTTGATACCTCCTTTCTATGTCGAATTTAGAATCTGAATATAGACCCAGGGCAAGGTTTTCATTACTTTTATTCATAAAACCTACCCTTTATTGCACAGGATTTACAAAAGGTCAAAACCATGCAAGGTCTTCACTCTGCTTCTCAGCAAAAACACCAAGTAAGTGTCAAAACAGTTCTCCCTTCATCCCAGTGGAAGAAGTTATTCCTTGGAATTCTTAATATGAACATGAATTTAAAAAAGGGAACTAGGTAACGCCATGTTAAATTCCAGTTGAGCTGTAAACAGCCTTTAAACAACAGTGTTACAAAAACTGCACCACTTGCATTTCTGAAGAAAAACCAATCCAAACTAAGAGGTTAGGAGGGCAGCTCATAGCGGCTGTGCCAGGAGAGCACAAACCTGTCTTTGCTATGGCCTAAGCTTTACAAAAAGTGCTTCTCTGCAGGACGAGCTGCTGCGATAAACTTCTGAGATGGTCCCAGGGTGTCAGTTACCCACACGTCTGACACTGTGCTTTCTAGGGAGAGATTATGCTGCAGCACTGGGCATTTCCCCATTCTCTCTCTTCACCAGGAGAAGAAAAACCTTCTATGCAAGACAAAAGTAATTTCAAATTAGATGTGTATTAAAGACCTAGTTTTGAAGTATTTATTTAACATCTAGTCATATAAAATAAAGTGTAAAAGTATGAAGGTATCAGAACGTGGCTTTCAGCAAGGCAGTATGGGAAGTAGGAATTCAACATAAACCAGGAATTTTTTTTTTTTCCCCTTTGAAAAGGGTCACATCAGAAAATGAATGAAAAACATTGAAGAATTTCACTTCAAGCCTGCATTCCTGCCTCATGGTCCTTTGCCTCGGAGGAGAGACCACTGGAAGAATCCTCCAAGGTTCGGGCTGTTGTTCTTTGTGCTCTTGTGCCGGGTGTGGCCGGAACTATGTGCTGCCCTCTCTGGGGGGCAGGGGCGGCTGGGGCTGCGCCGGGGCCTGTGTGCCTGCGGCTGTTTTGATAGAGTTCAGGGTTTTGCTAAACCAAGAGTTTTTGGCAGCTTGGATTTCATTCATAAGGGCTCCTCTCTGGTGCTCCAGCTCCTAAGAAAGCAGAATAGTCAGAATTGATCAAAACCTAATTAGTTAACAAAGAAGCATCTTCACACTCAGTCCCTGCAGTCCGGCACTTCCCTTACAATCTCCCAGGCACTGGGGAGAGAAGACATTCAAACTGCTGAAACAGCAGAAGATATTTAAGACACACAAATGAAAACATCTTTTTCTTTTTTAAGACAGAACATTTTTCTGAAAGTTCACAGATACACAGGCGTGTGGGTATGTGCTCCCTTTTGGAACAATTTTTTGCACGATTCAGAATAATTTTAGACTGAGCACGAGGTTAAGGTGACCACCCTGCTGTACTTGGATTCCACGTACCTGAATTTTGCACTTGGCTTCCACAAGCTGCAGTTTGGTCTGTGCAAGTTCCAGCTCCATCTCTCTCAGCTGCTTCTTCAGTGCATCCTTCTCATCATCTGTCTCGATGCCTTTGTTGTCCATGCTTACAGCAGGCACCTTCAGTGCCCCCTCCTTGCTGAAAATCTCACTGCAGTGTTTGCAGGCCATCACTTTACCCTGAAATACCCAGAAAACTCATTCTTAATCCATGTTACAGGAGCTGCTGCACTTCCTGGAAGAGCCATTTTCTTGTCAGACTGCCTCAATCTCAAACCATCTAGTACTGCAGTTTTTAGAATTGGCATGAAAAGAATTTGAGTAGTTCATGAACAATCTTCAGGGTATGTTAACCAGTATAAAAATTCCTACAATCTACTTAGCATGGTCTAAGCTCCTATATTAAGACTTTGCTCCTATATTAGAATCTTCTTGCTACCAAAGCTTTGTAATATTTATGTCAGCACAACTCAGAAAAGTAAATTAAATCTGAGTAGACGAAACAGCTGGCCTGGCTTGCACAAACTAAAACAGGATATTGAGCTATTTCAGCAGAATATAGGAACATCAATCCTAGAATTATTTTATGTTATTATCAATAACACAAAGAAGTCACTAAAAA
Organism: Orthonyx spaldingii; assembly: GCA_013397795.1. NCBI lineage: Eukaryota > Metazoa > Chordata > Aves > Passeriformes > Orthonychidae > Orthonyx > Orthonyx spaldingii. Next base: position 312,422 of record VZTJ01004974.1, read on the forward strand.
GCAACAAATCCAGTTCAGGTTGAGTATTAAAGAAACACGTAGAAGCTACAGCAGAGGGTAATCAACTCTGCCTACTCAGAATTATTATTATTATTACGTGATCAGGAAATGTTTACTTGTTATGTAAGTGTTCAGAGAAGGGAGAGGAACCACTATGGATATCCTGGGGATGGCCCTACCTGTGCCATTTGGTTTAATTACTTAAACCAATTATGCTTAAATTACTCAAATATAAACCTTGTCTGATGTGGCCAATTCCAATCCCTCCACTGTGCACACTTGAGAAACAACATGTTTTGTCTTCTAAAGAGTCTTTTTTTCCCCCGTTAATCAAAACATCCAAGTAAATACTGTTTTCTCTACATTTTTTTTACCAGAAGTATATATTTTAACAGCAAAAAGAAAAGCCAAGTACTACACGCACTTCAGTTTGAGAGTTCCATACTATCTGATACAGGATAAAGAACCATGAAAGGAAATAAACCATTTCCTTGTTTACATCTGCTGAAAAATGCCTGTGGGGTTACTGATGTTACTTTAAGCTTCAGTTCATGTTTTGTTCTGTATCCCTGGCATTCAGCAAGACTTGTGTCAGAAATATCCCGTATATAGAGATGTTCTCACCTTCACAACTTCCAGTTCATCTTTACTGGCTGCTTGTTGTTTTTCCAGCCTGGTACTCAGCTGGGAACAAATCTAGAGCAGAGAAAGCAGTCTCTTAGCCCAAGTTTACTGTACTAAAATAGAATCTGTGCTTTTTAACAATGGTTTTTGCTTGAACCAACATTCCTTAAATTCTGCCTCACTCAGGTATATGCATTCCCCCTTAATAACTGCACTGCTGCTGACAGTGATAAGAACTCAGCAGTATTCAATACAGAACCTAAACACAGAGACAGGGACATTTTATGGACGAGTTGGTTTATGATGTTTATACTGCATTATGTCATGGAGTACAGAAGCATTCACTCTACAGTACTAAAATTAGCTGAAAGACAGGTTATTCCTGATTGCCTAATTAGGAGACTATTAGAAAAGCCACAAGAAGATTTATGACAAATTATAACATTGCTCTCTAAAAGCCTGAAAGGTGGAGCTTATTTGAAGGATGAGATCCGCAATGCTGAAAATTCAGCTCTCAGAACAGGTTGAAAGAAGAAATACGAGAGTGTCTCTGCAATGGTACCTGTTTATACTCTGCTATAATGGCTGTGGTTTTCTTGATCTCAGATTCTGCCTTCTCCAGCTGCTTCCTGAAGACTTCTTTCAGCTGGGAATTGAAGGAGAGAAGTTACACAGTACAATGACAGAACTTCTCAAAATGTGTCATCAGATTGTTCTCTTCGTGTTTCACAGTATTTACAACAGCTCTACAGCTGTTTCTTATGAAACTCCAGTTCTTAGACAAGTGTCTGATTTACTCAGTTTACAAATACTTACTCTATCAGTGATAACCAAAAAGTCTATACTGGGACCTTTTATCCCTGCTTAGAGAATTCTCCTGTGGCTTAATTCCTGTTCTCTGTGTTAAATGGTGGCACATCATTGTCCACAGAACACACACAATAAAACCATTACTATTAAGTGGGGTTTACTGATTTAGTTTTTGTTTGTCTGCACACTGTCACAGCAGGTTTGGCCAGATTGTTTGTTTGTTTCAAAATGGAACAAGAAGAAGAATCTCTCAACACTATCACTGTCATCTCCATATCATAAAAAATCTGTTGGGGTCTATGGCTCTGAGTGAAAATACAGCTAACTCATGTCTCCTTTAGAACCACTCCACTTGGAGAGCCCTTTCTGCAGGAAAAAGCCTCACTGCCTTAATTACAGCAAACAGAGAACTGCATTTTAGAGAGACAGAAAGAATTAGCATTTATTGTTGTAGTCACTGTTGCCAAACAGCAAAAATAAAAATCAGGGTATCACTTTTGGAACGTACACGTTAGATATATAGGATTACAAAACTAAGACTGAATATTTTGCAGCTGAGTATGAAGCCAGGTCTAATCAGCAAAAATCTCCCAACCCCCACCCCTGTTCTTCTGCTGTTGGTTCTAGCTTCAGGCAGGAACATTAAGTGATCCAACAGCTGAATCCAGAATGGGCTCTTACAAGGCAACAACTCCTCAAGCTCCTCATTTACATATTTAAAAGGTCTGATCACATCTCCTTAGCTGAAATTGCTCACCACCAGTGACAACAGTCATTACAATACTTTTAAGAGGATAAGCTATAAAAAAACTAAACCTTCAGAGCTCAAGTAAAGAAAAACGCTGAAAACCATACTTTGGGAAAAAAATTACCCTGGCACTACAAGCTTTTAATTGAAACTGTATGTTGAGGACAAAATCCTTTCCACAATTGCAACACGTCCACACTTTTCTGCATATCATTTTGCTTACATTTCCTAACTAAATGGAAAAAGCTGAAGAATGCCTTACCTGGGCAGTTTCCTCTTCCTGCTTCCTTTTCTCTTCCTCAGTCTCCACTAGCTTCTGTTTGGTCAGGAGAAGTTCCTTGTTCAAAACATCTGCTTTGTCTTCAGCCTAGAATCAGAGAGACTTGTGTGAATCAGATGTTATCTGTGCCAGTACAAACACACTGGGATATACAGGTCAGAAATACACTGGATTCAGGTTTTAGCATTGCCTTTTCCTGCCCTCGAATGGCTAACAAAACTTTTTGATATGAAATTCCCTTTTCAGTTGGCCATTTACTACATTATTTTACTGTGTTTCAACAACTGTGCAAAAGGACCCCTTGGCCAATTGTTTACCTATGCCCAGATGGCACATAAGTACAGACACTCTGTCCTAGTACAAACAGTGATGTATAGAATATTTTTGTTGAGACCAATATTAATCTAAGTGAGGGCAGCATGATTTAGCTCCTGTGTAACTTCAAATAGCTCATCCCATTTTTTAATCTGTGAGCAGGGAAAACATAACTGTAAAACACTCAGGTGTCTGCATTGTACCCTACAAAGTGTTTAGGCAAAGACAAGTGTAAGAGACAAACAGGACCACCAGATAAAATGGTTTATTGGTGCAAATAAGTATTACATGAAGAAACCTGATAATTGAGAACATAATTTTCTCCTTTCTTGGAAGGATCAAGCTTGTGGTGACACCAACTGGGAATGCACTGTCTTCACTGATCATCAGGAGAGAAATGTATTTCTCAATATTTGGATATATTCTGTAGGACTCCCCAGCTGGGAAACACACAGGGCATCTCACCACTCTTCCTGTTCAGTAACCAGGTCAAGGATAGAAAATTGCTGTGGCCAATTAACACTGAGTTTGCTGAAATTACAAGAGAGGAAAGGGCATTGGAAAGAAGTAACAATATAGAACTTGTCTCTGAGCTGAAGTTTGGTTTTACACCACTGTGGTGGTATCAGCTTATCTCTCTGCCACAGTAATAATGATTAATGAAAATATTAGTGACGTTTGCGGGCAGCAGAACCAATCCCACCATCTCCAACACTGAAGAGATGGATTAAAGATTTCTTCATTGCTTAGTGTGTGTCTATGGGAGAAAGGAAAACAAGCAGTGCAAGAATGGAAAACTGATGAGATTTATGTTTTGGAACAAAAGAATTTGGGGATTACAAGGATATTTTTGATGAAAGACCTGTTTAAGATATGCTTTGAAGGAACTACAAATCTTTCCTCCTTTCTTGTGTTCATTCCAGTTTCTCCAAGCACCTGCAGTGGCACATGGTGTCCCCTGTCCTTGCAGATGAGGAGGGCAGTAGCACAAAGCTTTTCTTTAAGTGCCTGGGACTGGAGGTGGGGTGTGGGAAAACTTCACGGGGCCACTCTTGTCTACAGAAAGACTGGGAAAGTGTAGGAGAGCAAGGAATGGGACTGGCACAGGGCTGTGATTGGCAGCCTTGTCGTGACACTTGAGAAAAAACGAGCATGGGCAGCCGCAGACTTAAAGCTGCTTTATGTACAGCTGCAATTCCCAGGGAAGACAGAGCCCCTCAGACACTGATTGCACCCTCCACACGAGACTGCCTGCTCCATGCACAGCACATCTCTGCCTGCCTGTGCTCACCCAAACCGCTCACAATTTTAGAATGCCATGGATCCAAATCAGCAGAGCCTAACTTGTCCAGGATCTGCCTGAAGTGAAATATAACTTGCACAACCGTGGCAAATGATAATTCTAAGGCTACATAAAGCGAGCCAAATAACTATGGAAAATCCAACTGAGAGGCCTTGCAGGAAAAGATTTTTCATTACAGAAGGCACTACAGCCCTCAGTGAGCAAGGGACTACTCACAAGGTCTGGTGGCGTTTGGCCCTCCTGTATTTAGTACCTTACCAATAGCTGTCACAGCATTTATCAATGCCACATCAAACACTTCAGAGAGAGAGAACTGAATGTGTAGTTCTCCGAAAATCACCTCTGAGGTAGAGGGCTCTGAATGCTGCTGCCCTCCACATTCCAGTCTCCACAGGGAACACGAGTTATCAATGAACACCCAAAAGCCCTTCGAATTTTTGGCGCCATGCCACTTCATTATCTCTGAATTTTGTTGGCTGTACTAAAACTGCTGTGAAAAACAGATCCACACATTTTGCAACACAACTTCCCTTGAAACTAGTCTTCCAAGAATTATATGATACGTTTTTCAAGGAAATGTTCAGTCTTTGCTATCTGCCTAAAGGTTACGGCCTACATTTTCTGAACAACCTCCAACAGAGAAGATGCAATCAGTCTTGGCCACACACCACTGAATGCCTACAGTAGCATGTGGGAATCCAGCTGAGAGCAGCTAGGAGTGAGGTTGTAAGGAAAATAAAGGCAGAAATAATTACACTTTGAATGTGTTCATGCTTTCACTTGGGCACAGAGCAGGGCTCCTAAAATTGCTGTTGCCAAGCCTGAGTTGGGACCTGTCTCTGTTACGTTACCTGGTCCAGGTCATTCCGTAAGGCAATTTTGCTTGTTACAAGCTCATGGGCAAGGTCGTCGTTCTCCTGCTCCAGCCTCATGCTTGCTTCTTGGAGCCTGCGGTTTTCCCTCTGTGGGAAAAATGGAACAAGCAGGAAAGGAAGTTAATCCTTACACAGAGCAGTGAGCAAGTGCAAGGTGTGTGTGAAGCACTGAGAAGGCGAAAGTGCACACTAAGACAGGACTGCTGCTCTGGGAAACAACAGCGAATGAAGCCAGCAGTGCAAACGCAACTATTCCACTCACATCCCACTGGGATGGGTTGTGTAAGTGACACACTGATTGTCATGTTTCCCTGTCAAAAGTAAACACTGACCTCTCCACAAAAGCACTTGATTTCTGCTTGCTCATCATCTAAAGAAATTACGCAGATAAAATCCCACCCAGCAGCAGCGAACAGGGATCAATTAAGAGTTACTCATAATAATGCTTCCAATCAAAGTAGAAAGCTGTCCTGCTCCACTTCACAAAATTCTGTCTGCAGGGATCCATAAAAATAGTCCCCTTTGTAGGTGATGCAGTGCCAACTTCCCATGTCCTGCGGAACCAGCAAAGAACAGCATTTAGCAGGGAACTCCCTACAGCTCACATATCCTGTATCACCTTGTGTGAACTTCTCTGTAACTCGTGCCAGTGACACCAGTGTGTGCTTCATATGCTGAGAAAAAGTGCCAAGTGGAGAGGGGAGCTCAAACCCCAGCACAGGCCCAGGACTTGCTGGGGGCAGTGACAGGAGCACACAACTCTGAGGCTGCAGGCTTCACTGCCCTCCCTACCTGCTCCACATGGGCAGAAACCACTCTGTGGAGCACTAACCACAGAATGGGAGTGAACAGGAGAATGAACAGCAATAATTCATGTCTTCTAGAAATCAATGTCTGTGATTGTTGTTCTACATCTGAGAAACAGAACCATATTCAAAAGAGGCCTGTGGGTCAGTGGACTTCCAGGGGTCCAACATCAAATACAAGCCCTCATTTTCAGAAGAACACAGCCAAGTGAGACAGAGAGAAGTGCCTTCCTCAAATGGATTTTCAGAGAAAAAAACAGTGCTTTCCATCACTGTGTATCTTTCATACCAAAACAGGCTGCAAAGGGAATCTCTGCACTACAGAAATTCAAGGAAAAACACCACGTTCATATGGAAACTCATAGGTGGAAGAATGAGGAGGCTGGTGGGCCGCTGCGACAAGGGACTTGTGGGATAGCCCCTGAGATCCTCCCCCAGGTTATGGTGAGAAAGGGCTTCCCCCAGGATGCTTTGTCTCATTATGTTGATGTACCCCAGTTCTGCTATCCCAGTTAGCTGTTGCTCTCCCCGCCTCTCTATACCCTATATGCCCCTACTCCAGAAGGTTCTCCCTTCCTTGTTCCCCCATTGGCCCTTGTCCCATCACCACTCCCCCAGCCTTTCCCCATTGGCCCCCACACCCTAGCCCCGCCTGTGTGCCGCCCCTGCGCCCTCAGACCATTGGCTCCTGATGCTCTCCCCCACCCCGTATTTAAACCTGGGCCCTCCCATGTTCTGTGCCTTCATCCGTGGACCCCTTCACGCACGTGGCTGGAATAAACCACCCCCATGGAACTCCATACGAAGACCCTTCCTGCCTCTTTGCCTCGACGCGTCCCTAAAGCTATCCGGCGTGTGCGCGAGTGTTGTGGCCCTGCCGAGCGGCTTCGTACTGGAGACGCTTCCGGGAAGGTTGTGGCATTCACCATCTCAGCCCCGCCGCAACAGAAGAACAATAAGCTATGTGCTGAGATTTCAAAAGGGACTTGTTCTCACCTGAAAGGTAACTTATGTTCTCCAAAACAAAATAGTAAAAGTTCAAATATATCAGTAAAAGTCAATGATATATAATAATATATAACACTTTAAAAGTTTTCCAAGAGTTGTTCAGTGAATGCATTCCTACAAAATGTGATTTCTTGCTTAAGTACATTATTCACCTGTTTTCACTTCTTTCGACTCACCATCTATGCTCAGATATTTTTTTCTTTCCAAACTCACAACTATGAAATTGCAATTTTCATTTCTGTTGCAAGCAGATTTCGCATGCTTGACTTAAACAAAAACAGGAACTTTAGGAGGATGCAAAAATAGGTCTCTTCTGTGTGGGAACTTCCTCTGTGACAGGAAGGGGAGCCTCCACCAATTTTCTCTCCTTAATGTGACCCTATTGTGTAACCAGAATAGAATACTTCCCTGTACAGGGAAGTAACTTTTTTTCACTTCCAAAAGATCGTACTCTGAGTAACTTGTTTTGTACAGAAACTGTAAATAAAATGCTTTTGTCTTAACAGAGTTAAAATAACCACTGCTAAAAGACACACAACTTTGGGGATCTTTCTTATTTTAAATGCACTGTAGTCTGTTTGGGACAAGAAATTCTAAAAATTAAAGTAATTTTTTTCTGAAAATATAGTATAAGCTTTAAAGTGTAAAACCAAATTGCAGTCAACAACAACACTAATAATAATCTGTAACACATCTTTATTCCTGTATTTTGTTCAGATCATCTTAGAAATGTTGATTTTTATAGACATGGCTCTGTCAGTTGTCAGAAAGCGACCTGACTTCACCTAAAACTTGAGATACCTTCCAATACCTTTTCACAGGGATGTTGCTTAGAGGAAGAAAGCAGCAAATTCTTACGACTTTGACAAAATAACCGAGTTGGCTTTACCATTTTTGCTATGTCTTTGCCAGAAGCTTCAGTGTCTGCAAAGCAAGGCACACAGTGCGAGGTTGAGAGCTGCTGCTTTGCATTGGCAGACAAGTGGGCAAGCAAGCTCTGTGCCTGGAAATGCGCTATCCTCCTCTTAAACCACAATGTACGCCTCGGCAGTGAGTTAAGGATCTCTTACCTTGGGCATCCAGTCAAGAGCTAAAAGTGGTTTTTAGCTCCTTCACCGCACTCTGAATGTCCAGCTGAGAGGCTCTCACAGGGCCACCTTTACTCTTCCTCCACCCAGGGCAGTGTGCCCGATTAACTGGTTTGTCTTTTCCAGCTCCTCCCCCCAGGTCTAGCAGTGTAAAACTGCCTCCCTTCTCAGGAGGAAACTCTTAAGTCTGCCTAAGTCTAAATAAAAACAGGACACAGTAAAGGCAGAAAGAGCAAATAGCACTTTTCATGTGTAGCAGACTATTTCCATAGGCTCTGAAATATTCAGAGTTTTATGAAATATGCTTGCAATGACATAAAGTTCAACAGATGGAGCTGGTCCCTTACAGCAGGACTCACATCACAGGCTGCATTTTTTTACTGGCATCAGCCAACTAGTCAGACCTGCTAGTTGTCCCTGGTGTAAACAGACAGCTTCCTGCCTCCTCTACACAACATTAAATTTGCTATGACAGCCATTTCCTTCTCCTCAGCATTGCTCCATTCCTACAGTCAGTAAAATAACAGATTACTGTTTCCCAAATTCCTCCTACTGGTTACAAAAGGTGGCTGGTGAACTCAGATTATCTTTTAAAAGGAGGATACTGCATTTCCAAAGAAGACAAACAATGCTGATACACATAAACACAAATAAACTTACCTCCTGTAAAGTCACAGACCAAATACTGCTTTCAACCATTGGTGTAAAGACAGTGAAAATGGTATATAAAGAAATTTCTAATAAAAAAAAAAAGGTTGCTTATTCTTCATTGTGTTTTTTGTTATGAGTTTTAGAGAGTTATACTCCTGCCTCCATCACACACTGGATGGAAAGAAGACTGCAAACTTGAAAGCAGTAGGCAAACCTCAGTTCAGGAAGACTGAAAGGCTAAACCCCACCCTCTGCTTCCTTCCAGGCTGCACCGGGGAGCAATTCCTGAGGAGATTAGTGGTCATGATGCGTCCTCGCTGTGCTGTACTCAAGTGGGCCGTAATGAGTCACCAAGCTCATTAAGCAATTCTGTGTCTGTTCAGCAACACCCTGTGCTGCCTTTGGCTGGGGTAGAGTCAGTTCTCTTCGTGGTGGTTAGTACACCTTGGGTTTGTGCTGAAAAAGGTGTTCATAGGATAGGGATGGTTTGGTTATTGCTGAGCAGGGCTTGCACAGAGTCAAGGCCCTTTCTGCTCCTTGTACCTCCTCCCCAGCCACAGGGCTGGGGCTACACAGGGAGTTGGGCGCTGGGACAGCTGATCCCACCTGACCCAAGTGCTGTTCCAGACCATGGGACATCGTGCTGAGTATGTAGAGCAGGGAGAAGAAGAAAGAAGGGAAACCCTTGGAGTGATGGCATTTGTCTTCTTAAGTCACTATAATGTGTGCTGGAGCCCCGCTCTCCTGGAGATGGCTGAGCACCTGCCTGCCCCAGGAAGGGGGGGCTGAGTTCCCTCTGTGGGAGCACATGGCTTTTGCTTTCCCTACTGAACTGTCTCCATCTCAACCCATGGGTTTTGTCACTATTGCTCTGGTGGTTCTCTCCCCCATTGCACTTCAGGTGGAAAGAGAGGGCGCCTGCCTGAGTTGCTGGCTGGGTTAAATCAAGACACCCAAACCTGAGACCTCTGAGCGTGGTCGGATCCTCAAGGATGGATTGAAAACATTGATTAAAATTCACTTTCTGGATGTGAGCAAACGGAGGTCTTCATAAACCCAACGGAAAGGGCTCTTGGTACTGGAGGAGCTTCAAAGGAAAATGCTGTGAACCTGCATCTAGAAACCCAAAGGGCTTTTACAGCAGGGATCCAGGAAAGCCTCTCATGGTGAGCAACACAGAGGCTCCTGGAGGTAGCCGAGTTTTCTGTTTGGTGACTCTGGAGAAGCATTCCCCAAAGTGCCCCAGCACACTTTAAAAAACCAAAAAAACCAGACAATGCCCCACAACGAAAGTCATGATTTTCCTCATGATGGTTAACATTCAGTTGCCATGACTGAATAAAAATGACCAGTGTATTAATTTCTGCTTCCCCTTCAAACACAGAGAAGGCTATTACAGAGAAGGCTATTATGTCCAACTTACACATTTATTCACACAACTTCTCCATTGCACAAAGAGGTCGACAGAGGAAAAAGTGGAACAGAACAGCAGCGTCTGCTTTCAAAACTCCAGCCCTTCTTTGTACAACTATATCCTCTTTATTTTAAATCAACTCCTAAGTTCAGTTCTGGAAATTTCTCATCAAGTCAACCCAAATCTTGTTACATGAGGTGTTCTCAAACACAGAAATAAAACTCCATAATATTTAGAAAAATATAAATCTGAACTATATAACTATTTTGTTCTGCACATACAACTCACTTTTCTTCCTGGCTTCTATAGGCAATTTATAATTTAACTAAAAGTAATGAACAGCAATTTAGAACATATTTCACTTTTGCACCTTTTAAAAATGTGACAAAAATGTGATAACTTGTTATAAACAATGGAAAATAAAGTGAAAACATCTCCAGAAAAACTTGCACTTTTCCTAAATAATACTTGTAAATACAGAACGAAACAAACACCAAGAATAATGGCACTCTTTAATACTGTTCCTTTGGTAAGTCAAATCACAACATGTAAAATACGTGTTGGGCAGGAACTGCTGTGTGTTTAACACAGCTCATGGGAGCACATGAGTTTAACCTGTCAGGCAAACACAACTGGTTACCGGGCCAGACACTGCAAACTCAGCCCATCTCCCTCTCTCCCAAGAGACCATCAAGGCATTTCCTCTGAGGGCTGTGTCACAGGGAGGTGTCTTACTCAGACATCCTCCAGCCCTGCAGCTCATAAGTGCCTCTGTGGGCCTGACAAATTTCTGCTGGTAACAAAAACTCTAAAAACTACAGCTAAAAACTATCAACCCGTTGAAAGCTCTTTTCCTTCTTGACTCATATGAGGAACATTCAGCAGGGATCTCTACTCCGGTGATCCCAGCTAAGAAACATCCCCTTCCTAGGCAGCAAAAACCTCACTTTGTTTTGGGAAGAGAAACTAAGAATGCCAATGTTGTAGGGCTGTGGGGCACAGCGCACAGAGCAGGCGCTGCCAGCAGTGCTGTGCTCGTAGGCAAGGCTGGCTTTTGTCCTTTCCCAAGCCAAGCCTGGCTCTCGTTCTTTCCCAAGCCAAGCCTGGCTGGTCCAAGCCCTGCCCAGGTGCTGCCCCAATGAAATGCATCTCTGACCACACAGGCTCACAGTGCAGAGCACTCAAAAGGACAAGCCAAAAGCAAGGCTGGCTCTCCACGTGCTGCCTGGGAGCATCCACATCGCTGACATTTTCTTGCTGCCCTTTGGAAACACTCCTGAAATGTCAATTCCTACCAACCTCAACATATCAATAAAATCTAACAAGCAAGACAAGGAACAAAGAACACTTATAAGCATTTTCCCATGACACCCATCAACTGAAGAATGTGTCCAACCTTTGAAGTTAATGTGCAACTAACCTGTTACAGGGACTCTCTAATCACAGCATCCTTAAGAGGATCACACCCAATCCAGCTTAATAAAAAAATCCACAGTGAGTTTCAGAAGCGGGAGTCAAAACCCTGGGCTGTGATCTTGACTGTGACAGTGACTCACATCACCAGTGGCCCAAGAGTCACTTTCTATATCCTCATTTGCAGCTTGGGATAATGTTCTTCACCATCCATTGACCAGGATTAACTAGTTAATATGCTTCCACTGAGCTTTAAAGAACCCTTACTTGTTTTCTAAGCATTATTTTAATTCCGCAGTACTATAAGTGAACCACTAGAAAAATATTTAAAAGTTAATCAGCAACAAGTTGTGGTTTTTTTCTGAACAGGTCATACTTGCTGTTCGCTCTCGGCTGCTACAGCACTCCTAAGTCTCACAAACAACAGAATTTCTACCTTTTGACAGCAAAAAAACTACACTTAAAGTAGAATTTTCTCACAGATAAATGCTTAAAAAAAACGTCAGTTTGACTCTGTACCTGGAAGTCTACTTTGTCACATTTATGAATCAAGGCACACTCTCTCAATACACATTTCCATACTCTGGTTTGCTGCATGTGGTGCACTTTTCTTATGTTCACAGACCATGTAAACCCTGTTGCACTCTGTGTGATTATTCACCATCCCACACTCCTGGTTGACTCCATAATAACCACAATGTCACTTAACATATTAAGGCACAATGAAGGAGCAGGAAAACACGACAAGGATACGTAAGAAATGTCAGTTCCCAGCTATCCTGGGCAGAGGGCAGTAAAGTGCTTCACTTCTGGCAGCTTCACCTAGAGAAAACTGAATTGTTCAAAACAGAGCAAGGAATAACCTGATCCTGAACACTCAGTGAAGTCTGTGCCCAGAGGCAGAGCCTCCAGCACACTAAATCTATGGCAACAGAACGTTCCTGTGACAATGACAGCAAATACATTGTAAAGATAAGCAAAGCTGACCCAAAACTGAGGAACTGTTCTGGTGAACTATCAAGCTATCATATTAACAACTGAACCTTATTTCTCTGCTCCTTTAAAGAATAATATCCATCACTATTAATTCTATTGCAGTAGCACCTCAGGACCCCAGGAGAGCTCTGGGTCCCACCACAATAGGTATTATCTTAACAAAAAATTACTAACACTTGGTATAAACAGGAATGAATAATAAGGATTGGATCAGCCAAGGAAGAGTTCATCTTCCAAAGTCTCTGTGGATGCCACTGTACACAGCTTGCACTAGAACAATGTGTATTTTCTCCTTTCTGTGTCTGCAGTTGAATCACCCTTTATTTCTGCAGCTCATGAAGATCTCCCGTAAAAGTGCAACAGCAGGAGAGTTACCTACAAACATATAAACTGAAAGAAGAAAAATATTATATGTGGCTGCTTGCAGATGTCTTAAGAGTTACAAACTGTGATTGAAATATTCTTGGGAAAAAAGACTAAGTCCAAAGGGTTTAAAGTGCTTGTGCAAGAAAGGGGATGAGTTTTGCCTGGCACTTCACTTCCTTAAGGTCTGCCCTGGCACATCCCAGGGAGGTGAGCGTGGTACACACACCTCTGTTTAACTGCTGGAGACTCCTTGTGGGATTCACCCATGGAGCAATTCCCATAGAGCATCCCCCTACCTTGTATCTGTCCATAGGATCTTCCTGCTGCAGCTGGCTCTCCCGCATGGTTTGGTACTCTCTCTCATATTTCTTCAGCTTTTTCGTTGGCACCTGTGGAAGAGATTTGGGAAACATGCATTTAAAAATTAGAGGAACGCTGGAAAAGCTGGCTGAAAGCTCTCCCTACAAACATGAAACTGAGGAAGTGCTGGAAAGCTGCTGCTGAATGAAGTCTCTCCCCATTGTCCCCCCTTCCCTATTCATTAAGCCAAGTCTAACACTTACCAATACAGCTCACATGGACAGAAATCTTTCTGTGCCCACTGCTGCTAATTATTCTAACATTTAAAGAGAAACAAAAGTAGAGACATTTTAGTAAGAGTAACAAGAAGAATAAAGCACAAACAAGTGGGAGAACAGGAAAGAGGAAAACACACTTTGATACATATGATTCACCAAAACAGTGCCTTAGCAAGACAACTGTTAAAAGTGAGATGAGAACAAAGGAGTGCTCATACAAAAGGACTGGACAATTCCCTGGGGAAGATCCAAGTAATGGTTTTTATTGCTGAGCGAGTATTAATGTCTAAATTACAGCCTGTGACCAATGCCCTCATGAACTCTGGCATCAGAGCCCTCCTAGGCACAGGTGGAGATGCTGCAGTGCAAGAGAACAGTGAGGTGGCTCAGAGAAACCATAAACAAATTTAGTAAACATCCATGCAGGAAGGTCAAAACCCAGCTGCTCGATCCTGAGATTGCTTCCGCTTCAAGCACTGCTCAGAAAGAACCTGTGTTCTTTTAAACAAAGCCCGGGGATCCTCTGCTTTCCCCTCACCTTTCAGGTGGGTGTCAGTGCTCCCATCTCTCCCTGCAGACCTCTGACAGCATTATGCAGGTCACCTGCTGGCAGCTGGAGAGATCCCTAAGGACATGTACCATCATGGGCATAAACACAGGCTTTCCCTGCATCTGTCATGCAGATATTCCTACTGCCTATATTGATCACGTTCAGCTGCCTCCTGGTGTGAGGACATGCCACTGTCACCTTGCCTTAGGGCAAAAAGCTACTGCCAGTGAGCAGAGATGTGAGTTTCTGTGTAGTTCTGGTGTTGTTCTCTCTTTACTGGTTTTCAGCCCAACACCTCTTTGCTCTGCTGGAGGAGACCAAGCAAGTGCTCAGTGTTGCTGCAGAGGGAGGTGCAAGTAGCAAACATGAAACCTACGATCTGCAAAGCATTAATAAAGTAGCACCAGTTCCCACAATTACTGATGGAATCTGAAATCAACCCCCTTAAAGCAAACAAAGACAAAAGGATAAGGATAAAAACATGAAGTACACTGGGCAAATATACAAGACAATTTCATTTTGATGACACTCACTAGGGCGAAACACCATGAAATGAAAATGACTAAGTCAGAGATGCTTTTAAACATTTCAACTGAACAATCCTCCTAACACAAACCCAGCCATCTTTGTCTCAGCTGCACCCTGAAACTGTTGAGGCTACTTAATAGTCCTAAGAATAAGAAATCATTTCACTGTAGTGTTTTAAATGAAACAAACCCATCACACATCCCAAGCCTGATCCATCCCCTCCTTTCACCAGAATTACTGGGCTTTCATTTAGAGAACCAGATCAAGGCTCCCTGGCTGGGGTGGTACAAGGACACCCTCCAAACACAGTTCTCAGGTTCTGCTGTGGAGTTTTGCGCTCCAATGTGCAACCACCAAGAAATAAAGATAAACATGAGGGAGATTTTGTGGTGCAGCATGACAAAAAGGCACAACACAGGTGTAACTTAGATGATGATCTGTTCAACCAAAGATTGTCTTGATTCTTGATGCTTTTCAGTGAAACCTTTACAGTGCATATAAGAACTAGGTTTCACTACGCAGGGAGGGAGACAAGACTCCCATCCACGCAGCCACATGAATGCTTCAGCAAGAATCCCACCATCTGAAGGAACAAGAGATGTAAGATAGATTTTGTGTCTGTGTGTGTGTAAATAGGGAGACAAGAGTGGAAAGCAAAGGTAAAAATTGCCCAGTCACAACCCTTTACCCCGCCATGCTTACGTGAGCAGTGCTGGAGTGTTGGGGCTTCCTCCAGCCACAGCTATCAACCATTTAATGCCTGGTAATTCATTCCACCAACCATTCCTATCTCTGTGCTCTCCCTACTTGCTGATACTTTAATTCACAGCTGAGAGTAGAATATGTACAGGCCCTGTGGGGCCTTGAGAGGCATCAGCTCCCTGGTTCTTCACCACAGGAGCCACCCATGGCCATGGGCTGGGCTGAGTGCCCAGCACACTCTGCAGCAAGCAAACAGCACAGCAACACCTTCTGAGGAATACTGGCAGTAAGTAACACCTGAAACAGGCATCAGATCATGCAAACATCAGGCGTGACACTGAAAGCAGCTTCCAGCTCTTTGAAAGACTATAGTGACTGAGGCACGTTAGTATCTGTTTATGCTACAAACCTTGTCTTAACTTGGAAGTAGTACCTAAATAAAGTGAAAGCCTATCTTAAGGGGCTGAGGGGGAACTCCTACCAGAAACCAGTCCACACTAATCCACTTATCTCATAAAATAGAAACTGGAGCAGGTATGCCCAGGAACTTTGGCAGGGGCTACACTTCACTGTTACTGTCTATTCAGTCACATTTCTCAAAGGAGTTGGATAATTTATTACAGCACTTTCTTCTTCTGAGTATACACTAATAAATGGAAAAAAAAAATTAAAAGCCCATTTCCATCTTTCCCAATTTAATTCCCTGAAACAGTTTGTGAATTCAACAAAGGACTTCTCAGTAAGCATTTCCATAAGTAAGTGCATAGTGCTAGCTATGCTTCAGTCTTCATGGACTGATCCTGAACAAAGTGCTCATAAATCCTCTGTAAAAGCTTCTGCAATATTGATTTATTTTTTCTTTCTTTAGCACCATGGGGTATATTGGCTTGAACTGATGGTTACCAAATTTAGGAGACTCTTACAGTATATAAACATCCCTCATAATTGTTTATCTCAATATCTTACCTCACTGAGTTGTTTTATTTTACTGTCTTCAAGTATAAAATCATGTTACAAGTAGTTGTATGGAGGGAAAAACCCATGCAGAGCATCTTAAGAAAACATCTACACAGAAGAACTGAACAAGCCAAACCTCTTTCCAAAAAAACCCAAGGGCACCAAATGCTTGAAGGACTCACTGCAGTGAGGTGACACGTGGAAGGTGAGAAAGAAAACCACCTTGGTTTTAGCTGCCCCCTGTTCAGACAAGGCTGGAAAGATGTGCTTCTCTTCCTGGGGCAATCCTGGGCATGGACAATCAGCTCAGGAGACCCTTCCCTCATTCTGTGATTTCTTCAGCTGTTTACAGGCAGTTCAGCCTGACCTTGCTGGATTCAAAAATCACACCTATGGCTCCTTCCTCCCAAATGTTTTACTGTTCTAATGCAGCCTGAGCACTCAGAGGAGGCAGTTATCGCTCTGTTCTTTTGACAGCCAGGGAAATGGAAGCAGAGATGTGATTTCCTGAACATACTGCAGACAGCCAGAGGCTGATCCAGATAGTGAAATCCTATTACCTGATTTCTGATTTCCAGCACCACCACAATGCCAAACTGAGTAGGGGATCTCTTTCCCAGCTTCCCACACATCTTCTCTATCTAGCACCGCATAAACACTTCAAAAATACATTGTCCCACCACACTAACAATGTAGCCACTATTCTGTGATCTCCTCACTCTTAACATTTTGTCCTCTCTACTTCCTACCTCAATGTAAAAGAAGGAAAAAAAAAAAAGCCAATTAAGAAAGTGTGCAGTGCTTTCCTTTGTCATTCTTTGAAGCAGGTGACATAATTTTCTCTTCACCTTATGATGTAAAACAGTATCAGAAGAAATTTTAACAACCAGGCTTGGTTCTGTGAGTGTCAGATGAAGCCTGTGAGCTTTAAACAGAACCTCAGCAGATTAGCCACAAAGAATTTCTAATTACATGCATCATTTTAGCTCACACTCAAAGTTGTACCAACTCATTCGAGTTAATACTTTATATTTTAAATACAACTACATCAGGTTCAAGGAAGGAAGCAGCTCTATTTTAAAGAATACAGCTCTATTTAAATACTTTATTAAGCCAAATAAAGGCTTCAATATAACAAAATTAGATGAAAATACTGACTCAGTGCTCCTGGTCTGTGCAGTCATTACTATGGACAACTGTATCATCCTTTCCTTAAAATGTGGTTGGCCAAAAGCAATGAAGAAGTATCCTGCCATATCTGTCTAAGAATAAGGCTCAGAAGCAGACAAGCCACTTGTTTTTCTCCTGGGAGGAGGCAGTAATGAAAACAAAAGAACAAACCCCACAGTGCCACGCTGACACAACAGACTTGTCTCCTGGATTAGACTTTAAAGGGATGTTGTACTTAGCTATTATGCAGCATAATCTGAACAACTGTATCTCCAATGAGATCTTAGCCACAAGCATGAAATCTGAAAGGGAAAAGTGTCATTTCCCATAGAACTCTATTGGAGATGGGTATTCTGCACAGAAGAAAACCTGCAGCATCCGTTTGTAAAAATTAATGTAGGATTGACATCAGCTGCCTAAAGGAAATTCCAGGCTGGAGCACAGCTGGAAGAATTCCCTTCTTTTGCCACCATGTAGGGAAGGATCACTGGAATCAGGCTGTTTCACCGGGAGTCTGAAAGCCAGTGGAAGAGCCCTCCTCCGGTGTTACCACTGTGCTACAGTATCCCCACACATCCTGCAGTCAATCCCACACCCCCCCAAAGCTCATTCAGCACCATCTGATCGCTGGTTTTGGGGCACAATAAAAGCCCCAGCTGTCACATGCTATTTTACCATCTAAGCCGGAAGGAAGGAGTTGTTCCCTGAAATTCCTTGGAAACGTACATGTTGTTGGAGAGAACTCCTGCTGAATGCGTGCCTGAGCATCTGCTGCAGAACAGCACCTCTCCACCTCGTGTTTGGAACAGAACAGAGAAATGCTTCTCACATCAGCAAAGCAGCTCCACCCCAGCACACCTGAGTATCCCTTCCATGCAGGGGGAGATGTTTCTTCTTGCTGCAAGTCGCCTCCTAGTGAGCTCTGTACGTTTAAGAATTCCTGAAGAGAGTCTTCAGGATAACAGAAAGCCAACCTGAAAGCCAGCTGAAGGCAAAGGAAACCAGCATTGCTGGGAATTTTGTTTAATTTCTTCGCATTAGCCCATTACCAAAATGTCTCAATTGCAATTGGCACATTCAAAGGAATTTATAGAAACAAGAGAAAGACAGGTTGCAAAATTTACAGAGCACCTGCACAATTTGCTGTGGTTTAAACCAGCAGCAGCAGAGTCAGTGATGCTGGATCATTTCCAACACCACATCCTTTTGTCAGATTTTAATCTCCACAATGTATTTCCGTTCATGTAAACCCTGTGAACCAGGTATAGCCCATCATTCTTCCACAACCCTGCTGTTTAAAGATCTGCTCACTTAGGCTCAGTTAGCACAACATTTAATTAAGAGTAAGCTGAGACAGAGATGTTCAATAAGCCCCACCTACAGCAATGCATCCTGCAGCAGCACAGGAAAAGAGAACGGGGTTTGGATTCCCTGAACTATAACTCTAAACACCAACGTGTACTTTTACACTGACCACAGTGCTTGTGTTTGAGAGGCTGCAGGGGAACCTGCATCTAAGACAAAGGGTCAAGGAAAGGATGTTCTGCCTGTGGCAGATGTTTTTCAGAATCCCAGAATGTCTCTCTGCATTCAAAAATTTGTTTTCACTTTGACATACAGAAGGTTTATTATCCACTTCAATTCTCTTTGTTTTAGTAAAGAAGAGACACCGTGAGTGGCTGAAAAGCAGTGCTTGGAAATGGCTCATTATTTTCTGCACCCACAGCTGATGACTCGCAGCTCCCCCAGACACAAGAGCTTCCCACTCCTGTGCAGTAAGGGCTGCAGCAGTGAGACACACACAGAAAAGGAACAGCCAGAGCCACGGCCAGACCCACAGCCACTGCCAGAGCCACTGGCAGGCAGCACACGGTTTGCATTTCAATGGCTCTGGTCAACAGCAACACCGTGGTGAAGGACATCAATATTAGAAACATTCTAGATGGAAAATATCTGCTTACAGGGCATTTTTATTATCTGGCCTAACTTAAAGAATGCCTGAACAATGAGACCTCTGCTACTGAGGA
Source organism: Orthonyx spaldingii (assembly GCA_013397795.1). Taxonomy (NCBI): domain Eukaryota; kingdom Metazoa; phylum Chordata; class Aves; order Passeriformes; family Orthonychidae; genus Orthonyx; species Orthonyx spaldingii. The sequence continues at coordinate 331,631 of VZTJ01004974.1, forward strand.
CCATCTAGGCTGAATGGAACTACCTGTATGTGCCACAGCCACAGTGAGGACTGGGTAACTGGGAGAGTGACACTGCCCAGCCACCCAAGGCAAGGCCCTGCTCTTGGGTACACTCTTCTATGAGCAGCAGCTGTTTTTCCAGCATAGGATTTATTCATCAGTTTGTACCTCATCAACGTAACAGCTCCAAGTGGTTCTGTGCCTTACACACACACCCCTTTTGATATACAGCATTTGTTGCTGAAGGTTTTACGTCTCCTCGGCGACGGTGCAAAATCCAGCTCTCAGCTCTCTCCACTAGAGGTAAATCATTCATCCTGATTGAGATCTAACCCATGTCCACAGCAATTTCAGAGCTTTGGTCACGTTTCTTGGCACATCACAAGCAAGAGAAGAGAAGGGCAAGCAGGAAGACACACACAGCCTTCCCCACCATCCCTGTGACAACAGAATCAGACATTCAGGAGCAAGAACCAAATGATTTCCTTGCATCACTTAGCAGGCAAACAGCCTCTCCCAGCTACATGGTGTTAGGGTTCAGTTCCAGCCTTGTTTATCCTGGAACTCACACAGACCTATAGCACAACTCCCAATACAAGGCCAGCAACTTATCAGTGCCCAGGCTCAAACGTAAAAACTGTCACGAGGCTGTAAAACCTGTCACGTTCAACATATTTAGTCCACAGAGTGCACAGCTTTCAGCTAATAAACCCCTGGCTCAATACATTTTCTGAAACCTGCCATGAGACCAGTGAAACTTGTTGTCTGCAAGAATAGATTCTGATTCTGCTGAGTGATCGAGCCACATCTTGTCTCCTGTCACACTGCGTCCAGCACAAGATGAAAAATAATTTACTTCCTGAGATGGAGGATGGGTGCTAGATCACAACTCTGAACCATATGCCCTGGTAATCAAAGAAGCTTGCAGTATTCTTTGAACACACATTCTATGTGTTAATATTATTTTAGATCAACTCTGAGTCACAGTATCAAAAGAAAAATCTCATTTGCGTCTTTTAAATCAGCATCAGGTTTCTCTGATGTGTGTGCAGGTCCTTGATGCTCAAACCTGTCATTACTTTTATCAATATTTCAAACCCACAAGTTATTAAAAGCAATTGCTTTTAGTACCTTACTCCACTAGCAGAAAATAGATACCTTTTCTATATTAAAGCTGAACCATTGTGGACCTGTTGGAGTGGGGCCAGGAGGCCATGGAGATGCTCTGTGAGCTGGAGCACCTCTCCTGTGAACACCAACTGAGAGCTGGGGTCATTCAGTCTGGAAAAGGGAAGGATCTGGGGAGACATTAGAGCCCCTAAAGGGGCTCCAAGAGAGCTGGAGAGGGACTTTGGACAAGGGGGGAATGACTTCACACTGATAAAGCACAGGGTTAGATCAGAGATTAGGAAGAAATCATTCCCTGTGAGGGTGGGGAGGCCCTGGCACAGGGTGCCCAGAGAAGCTGTGGCTGCCCCTGGGTCCCTGGCAGTGTCCAAGGCCAGGTTGGACAGGGCTTGGAGCCACTTGGGACAGTGAAAAGTGTCCATGCCCACGGCAGGGAGGTGGAACCAGATGGTCTTTAATGTCTCTTAAAACCTGTGATTCTATGATTATGTAATTACATTCAGAGCTCTACAATCCCCTTTGTTATATCCAATACTTCTATCTATATTTCAGCACCTAACACAGCTTCATTCTCTAGAAGTCTTGCCTTTTTTCTGCTTATCCAGCTCCATAAACAAAATTGCTAATACCCTAAAAAAGAGCCACACATTAAATGATCAGCATTTTGAAAATATGAGCGGGACAGTGTCCAGCTCCAAGGTATCAGCAAGGCTCACTGAAGTATATGCAACAACTAATCCATGCCCTGCTCTGTTATCCTGCTAATCCTTCATCTGCCAGGAATGTTCCCTCCACACCTTGAATGAGGCTTCAGGTTTTGCCTTATGTTGCACCTTTCAGCCTCTGTACCTGCAGAATGCCTTGGCACAGAGCCGGCAGGGAGGCGGAGGAAGGGCAGGGAGGTTTAAAAGCATTATTTGGCCATTGCTGTGGTTTCAGCAGCTGCCTGAGAGTATCCATGGGGATAGCACAGCACAGCTGCACAGCCCATCAGCCCCCAGAGACACAAAGGAGCTGTGTCAATTCGCAAACCTGTACCTACAAGGCTGCTTTCGGTTTTTTTTTTAAACTTTCTGCTGCTTTCCCTGCCTATGGTTCCACCACCAGCACGACCATTCGCCACTTGCCCTGTGCACAGACCTGTGCTCATCAATCTCGTTTAGCTGAGACCCTGTCAGGCTCATCAATTACCAATGGACTCCAGCCCTGCTACTTTATCACCCAGCAGAGAAAATCCCAACAGCACCTTAAGCACTGACAGAAACAAGGAGCTTGTCAGGCAGGAGGGGCTGAAAGCAAAAGCTGCAATGTGTCCGTGCTGCCAGCTGCAGCAGAAAAGCCAGGCTGCTGCCACTGAATGGAGCCCTGCAAGAGAAAGAGCTCCCAGAGAGAGAGCAAACACTTCCTTTGGGAAACAAAGCCAGGTAGTATTAGCAGCAACATCTGGCTCCCACCATTCTCCCCCTCTGGTACCAGCAGCAGCAGAGAAGCAGCAAGCCGTCTTCTCTTCCCCCGAGCTCTCTGTCCTAGTGTTGTTTAATCCTTGTCCCTCAGGACACGGAAAGAATGAGAGCCTTGGTGCTGAGATAACTGGATTCCTGTTATCCTGTTCCAGCATTGCCTGACCTGCTCTGGAAGTTCAGCCTGAGTGTGGCACACACAGTCTGTGTGCTCACTGTTGCCCATGCACTGTGGTCTCCAAGGTAACACAAATAACACAGTGTCTGACTTACATCGTGGTATCCTAACTTGGGATTGCTTTGGCAGCTCTACTTTGAAGCAGAAACACAACACTGAACACACACGGAGCGTTGCCTCAGCACAGCCTAACACGCCGCTCTCAGTCAAATCATCTGGATTCTTCTAGAAACCCACATCACTGTTGCTTTACAACATCAGCAACCAGCATAACCTGCACTCCAGTCAGCACAGGTGGCTGGGTTTTGGGTGAGCTCGTGTTGACATAGGTAGAAGGAAGCAATAAAGAAAAAAAATCTATTACACTGTGCATGAAAGCACAAACGCAACAAGATAAAACCCACTGAAATACGCTTTGTCTCAGCACAAAGTATGCCAAATTCTTCTAAGAACAGGGTTCAAAAAGAATGAAAATACTTCCAGATATTGAAGACAGAATATTTGCAACTAACATTTACCTCCATCTCCTAGTAATTATGAAATTGGACTTCTTCTTTCAAGTTTCTTCTCCCAAATGGGCTTGTAATCATGACAGAAAAAAGCTGTTTCTTGAGTGCCCAGAAACACTTGTATTGATTTCCCTGAATTTTTTTTTAAGAATAAAATGAGGAAGCTTCAGAATATTGATGTCCTTCTTTTGAATGTTTCAAAATTCTATTGCTATTTATAAAATGTGTATTTGACACATAATTACTCTTTCTTGGTCCAATGACAATAAAAAGGCAGTAAGAAAAAATGCTTTCAGACATGGAGAGAAAATAAACAGAAAATAATACAGGTTATTAATTGGGAACAAATTGAACGGTAACTCAAACTAAACGAAGGAAAAAAGGTTCAAATTCTTCTTTGAATTCCATTAGGCTGGATGGTATTCTAGAGGTTATAGAAAAGAAGAGGATTTCGAGGTGTTGCTCAAATGCATTAATAATTACAGCTTGAAAACAATTATGACTCAGATGAGTCAATGGTCCAGAAAACAGCTCAGCTCTAACCAGTCTGCAGGTTTTTATGCAGGGCAGAAGTACTGACAGAACTAGCAGAAGAGATATCTGGTCCATTCTTATGTTTGTTTTAGTAAATGCTTAAAGCAGTAGAGATTCCCTTAGACCAAAATCCCTGCATGGCAATAACATTTAAGCACCACAAATCAACCCATCTGGATGACTTCGGTTGGTGAGCTGAAACCAAGAAGCCGCACAAGTGCTCTGCAGAGCTGATAAGGATGTGGCTGATAAACTAACTCCACGCCAACATCATTTTATAAACTGTAGGTCCCATTTTTACTCCTTATCTACAGATCGGTCTGTCCACATTTGAAAAACAGGCACCAGCCAAGGAGGGCGAGAACCTCCCTTGGAATGGAAAATGTGAGCCCCTTCTCTCTGAGTTATTGTAACTTTGAAATTATGGAGGCTTTCAGGCAAAGAGATGGGAAAAGGAATAACAGTGCTTTACTAGAATATGTACACATATAAAAAACACGGCAAACAAACAACAATAAACAACAGAAAATAACAGAGCCCCAGCAGCAGCAGCCTTCTCTTGGCTGCACTTTCCCCTTTTGTGCAGTTCCGGTCACAGCTGGTGGGAGAGATGGGAAAGGGGCTTCCTTCACAACCTCACAGCAGGCAGCTGGTCCCAAGGCCCCTCTGATGTCTATTGGTTTTCCACCTTTTTTCTTTTATATATTCCTTGTATTCTTTACACATGTATTTGTAGCTTTGTAGCTTCTTATTGTAACTTCAGCATTTTCCTAGGCAGGAAGACAAAACATGTTCCAAAGCCCCTCTCCTATCTTGGTTCTCCTTAGAAACCAAGGCCAAAACACAGCTCTTCAGACACATTTTCATCAACACAGTACAGTCCCATCCCAGGGGGGGAAGACTTAGAAGGGGCTTGACCTGGGGAGGGGGAACTGCATCACCACTTGTGTTCCTAACTGGTGTTTTTTTGTCAATTATGCTAATTTACCAAACCTATAAAACTGTATTCATCTCTATGCGGGTGGGCTTTTGTGGACATTTTTCCATGGCTGCCCCTGGAGGCTTCCAAATAAAAATCCTCCTTTTATATTACCTCCTATATTAAAAAGTATCTCGGGCTTCATTTCCAGGTTGGGAAGAAGGCAAGTTATGCTGGCACCCCAGATGGGACAAACAGAACCTGGTACCCTTCCTCTGGACCGGATGGTGAAATGGGCTGCAGCAGAAATCTTGGAGCAGCGGCTGGAACGGCAGAGGCTGGCGCACCCAGCGTGACAAGGTGTAGCAAAAATTCCAGGGCTGTGCCAGGTGTCCCTGCGGGCAAGGGGGTGTTGGGTTAAAGTGTAGCAAAAAACCCGAAGCAGGAGCCAGAAAACAGCGGGGCTGGGCAGCGGCAGCCGGGCTCCCACAAACTGCTGGGACCTGCTCCCTCCGGAGGGCTTGGGGTCAGGGTCCCCTTCTCGGGGAGCTCGGGGGTGGAAAGGGCCCCAGTTACCAGCTGCTCTCGCCAGCAGACGTCACCCACGGTGAGGGGAAAGCAGCGAAGAACTAAAGAACTCGGCAGTGGCAGCGAATCCTCCGGGCAGCAATGGTCCAGCACCCAGACCACAGCTGTCCACTCCCGTCCTGAGATGCTCTGGGCAGCAGCGGTCGGCCACCAAGACCACACCTGTCCCACTCCCACCCAAAATCTCCTGGTATCTCTGCACTTCCCAAGAGGAAGCCCGGCAGCAAACTGCACCCCTCCCTCTCCTCCTCCTCCCAGCCACATCTTTTGTTTCTCGGAAGTATCACTGTTACCATCGCTTAGGCAATAAATGGGAGAAAACCCCCTGAGAGAAAAAAAAAAAAAAAAAAAGGAAAAATCCTAACCTCCAACACTGTCTGGGAAAAGTAACTTCACAGTTTTAAGAGTCTCCTCTAACACTGGCTTCACTACCACATGAGGGATTCCTTTTCTTAAAACCCAGACCCTCCAAGGAGTATCCAACAACCATAAAGCACGAATTAAAAAGCTCAGCAAATGGATCAAAATGCCATTGTGAAAGGGAATCATTACTCAATGACATCTTTCATTTTTTGGTCAATGACATTCTGGGTCTCTTCAGGGCCGCATCAAAGATCCAGCACTATCAAACACTGCATCAGTGGCCTGGAAATGGAAGATACAATCCAGCCAATAGAATTTGTGGATGACACATGGAAAGGAAGAACAGTGCAGAACAAGAAGCACCAGACTGCACATGTCCATTTGAATTCCTGGAAACTGCTTCCTCAGCTGGAACACACCGCTGTGCTGACTCCAGACCACATGTCCACAGGACTGTACTACAGCACGGAGCAGCAGTCCTCCAGCTGGGGTGGAATCCCATGAGGAGATGGGGTCAGTCCCAAGAAAGCACCATTTGGATGCTTCCAAAAGTCTGGAAACTTCTCTGCTCTCTGGGATGGGGTAATGGGAGGCACATGCTGGGAAAGCAGCCAGCCATCAACTGAGCAAGACCCAGCTCTTTCTCCACCGCCTGCCCCCTCTCACCTCACTGTTTGGTGCCAAGCTGACCAAAATAATCCTGCAAAAATATTTCCATTTCATTATTTTTGAAAATGTTCACTGTATCAACACCATTGATAGCTCAGCCCCACAAGCAGCTGCATTGGCACTGCTCAGGAAGACAGAGAGCAGTGTGGGACTGGGAATAAACACTGGTATAGAGAGAAGGGCAGGAAATAACAGAACTCCTTACTGCCGAAAATGTAACTCTACTGTCAGAGCCAGGCTGCAGCAGAAAGGCTAATGGGAGCCCTGGAAGGCACACAGATGGGGAAAAGGAAGCTGACCAGGGAAGGTCAACCCTGGGTTGTCACTGGGACCAATACTGTAATACTGCATCGAGTCCCGGGAGATGCAGCTGGGGGCAAAAGCTGAGGAGGATGTGGAGCAGAGCCCCTGAACTGTTTGGGCAGAGTGTCAGTGCCCCACAGAGAGAGATGTAAGAGCTCAGGATCCTCAGCACAAGGGAGCTGCTCCAAAGACAAGGCCAGAGGGTCGGGGCAGAATCCGGCAGCTCCTGCCTCATAGGGGAGGGTGGAAGGACCTTAAGACCATCTAATTCCACAGTCTTAACGCAGGGTGCCTCCTTCTGTTGGGAAGGAAAGGGTCCAGATGAGGACTGTATCTGCAAAAAGAGCCAATTCCCGTAACAGTGACCACCCAAACTTCCTTCCTCCTCTGGCAGCAGCTCCAACTACAGGACACCAGGGAAAAATGGGCTTCAAAAGCTCAGGTGCTGCCAGGGACTCTGTACTGCAAGACTCCACACAGGCAGAATCAGATATTCAAGGAGAAACTGAGATTCCAAGGGCTCCAGGGGGCACATGGACCAAGCTCCTGCTCAGACAGGGGCACTTTCAAAGTCAGAGCATGCTGCATGCTGCTCCTGAGGGCCTCCAAGGATGGAGGTGCCAGGGTCTCCCTGGACAGAACTGCTTTCCCTTGTGCTGAGCCAGAACTGACTCTGCTGCAAATTATGACCATTTGTCACAACGTCATGTCCTGCCACTGTGTGCCTCAGAGTTTGGCTCCCTGCTTTCTAAGACCTTCTTTTAGGTGGCAGGAGACTGCAGCTGGATCCCTGCTGAGCTTTCTCCTCCTCAGGCTAAGATGCCCCAGCTCTCACATCCTTGGCCTGTGCAGTCAGACCTTGCCTTCCCATCAGTCTCCCACTCCTTTTGCTTTAGCCTGTGAACATCCCTGGTCTCTGTGGGGGCTCAGAACTGGACTCAGGGAGTGAGATACTTTTCCCCTGACCCCTGTCTGTGCACAGCCAGCCTTGGGCACTGCAGGGCAGAGGTTATCCATCACAACTCCCAGCTGGCACTCACGCTGTCCAGATGCTGAGTCCCTATCCTGCAGAGATGATGGAGTTTATCCTACTCAGGATGTTTCATTTGCTGAACCTCAGCAAGCTCCTCTCAGCCCAGCACTTACCCTTCAGTTTCTGGCCCCTGTAAAACAAGGTGCATCCTCTTCTGGTGTCTAGGCCTGAAGATGTTAAAACACAGCCCCATTATCAACCCCCAAAAATGTTCAGCTACCTGCCAGTTAGACTTCAACCCATGGCTGACTACATCCTGCACTTCTCCCAGGCCTCCCAAGTTTTTCACCTGCTTTGCAGTTCCCCCACCCACTCTAAACCTCCTCAGTTCAGCTTTGATGAGAAGCTGAGAGCTTAAAAATCCTCATGGCAGGGTCTGCCAGCATGTAACCACAAATTGTGTCTATGAAATGGCTGATAATTCCCCTGAATAGAGAGCTAAACACAGCAAGGCAGGCAGGAAAATGAAAATACAATGAAGCTTTCCAGAAGAATGTCCTTCAGCTCTGGATTAAGAGGATTATACCACTTAGAATAGCATTTTTATAACCGCTTGAGTCCAAGTTTTCTGTAGATAAACTGAGAATTGAAATTCCCCACAGTAAAGCTGCTCCATTCTTGCACAAACTACACAGCAGCCTACTTACATATGCTGCTCTCCATGTCTGTGCAAAGTAGTTTCAGAACAACTTGAAATTCTGAAAGCAAGACCACACAGCAAAACAACTGCACTTCATGGTCACACTGCAATATGAAACATTTTATTATATGTTGGGGATTGCTATTGCACAATGTCACTTTGAAGCATATTTAACAAACCTTACCTCAGATCATCCACATCCTGGTTAATGGTTTATGAGCAATGAAGCAACATTATAAAAACACTGCTCTGCTTTCTGGTGAAAAATACAGCTAGAAGTGATGGAACATGAACAACAGCAGATAATGCTTACTGTGCCCAAGAAGTTCTGGACATGTCAGAAGGTGACACAGGGCTGACCTAAAGCACAGCTGTCCCCTGGCCTGGCTTGGTGTTGGCATTAACCCTTTGGCACCTCACGTCAGGACATGCGGCTCTCTGTGCAAGAGAGACTCCCGTGCACCCCTGCCCCCGGCATAGCCCAGAGGGACTGCACTGAGTCACTCGTAATGCCAGAAACCTTCCAACGAGACCATCCCAGCGACAGAGTTAAAGTCTTTACAGGACACTTTTTATAAACTATTCTCTGCAACCCCTGAGCAGCACAATACAGGAGCTTTTCAAAATAACAGAAACCAGATTTTGCAACGCTAACAGATGAAACCCAGATTACAACATACCTGTGCTATTAATATGAACTCTTAGAATAAACAAAACACCTACAAATCCTTCCTGCAGAATGTCCCTTTGTGTACTGTACATACCTTTATGCAAGTTGGTGAAGAGACGGTGACAGAGTCAACACGACTTGCCCCAACTTATCCCAACTCTCAGCTGGTCCCTCAGCTAAACGTAGCAGCAGAGAACCAGAAGAGACTTTTTGAGCCATCAGGTCCTGTCCCGTCATAATGCAGACTCCCATGCACTGTCTAGTCCTATCATAATCCTAAGGAGAGCTTCATTTTAAACCTGCACAGGTTGTTTGCATCATTATTTGCTTAGTTAACATCCTTCAAACACCAGTTAAAAAGCAGTTAGGTATTTCCCATACCCAACAAAAAACATATTTCTCAGTTTCTTTACTAGTACATAATGCACTGAAACATGGTATCCTAGAATAGTTTGGGTTGGAAGGACCTTAAGACCATCTAATTCCAAACCTCTGCTGAGGGCAGGGACAGCTTCCACTGCACCAGGCTGCTCCAAGCCCTGTGTTAATACACAAACATGTTAATATTCTTTGGTTCCAGGAAAAAAAAAAAAGTTCATCAGAACAAACCCTTACAGTAAAGTCTATTAGTCAGATCTTCTAAATAAAAGCAATAATGATACTTTTCCTCCCACAGTTGTTCTCTGTTTACTAGGAGATAAGTAGTTACTTCATAGAGAAATGTTTTTCATCGTATCTCCAGAGTAGCAGAAACCACCTGGAGATGTAATGTGGTGCTTTCCACACCAGTTGCTCTCTCTTCTGGTCACTCAGAGCTGACCCAAAGGAATAATCTAGAGATCCACAACACAGCTCCTGTTACATGAGCTCTGCAGCTGCCCAGACCTGCAGAGGCCATCACGGCAGCACTTCCCAAAGGTTTAAATCACAATTCCCAAAGGTTTAAGTCACAAGGTAAGCCACCATGGAAGGTCTTCTTACCACAGGGATTTTAATTTAGCAACTGCAAGTGCTAGCTCTAGAACACAGCAGCAGTTCAGGGCAGCAGGCTCCCAGGAAAACCCTCTGTTCATCAGCCCTTGCTGAAATAAACTCAGGCTCCTAAGACACTCCCAGAGCTGCCAGTACCTGGCTCCAGTTAATCCCACAGCAACACCCAGTCCTGTCTGAAGGAGATACAGCTCGGGCCTTGCAGCAAAGTAACACTTCCTGCCACAGCCACCAGCTGAGGCAGAACAAGAGGAAAGGCTGTGGCTGGACAGTGAATTAAGGGATACCATCTATTTAAAAATATCCAGCAAGGGAAAAGCGTGTGACTCCTGATAGGCTGGTTAACCAAAGCCTGCTTAGAGGCCAGCCCCCAGCCAGGTCATCTTAAAGCACGGCTTTGTCTATGCTGAATTTCCAGATTTACTGTCTAATTATTGTAATTTCCAGATTTATTGTCTAACTGTTGTAATGGACATTGAAAATTCTGGCCTAGAGCAGGCCAGAGACAGGAAAAAGCATCACAATAAAAGGGACTAGGCAGAATTCTGGTTTACATCCAGAGATTTAATGATCCTACAGGAGATGCAGGAAATGAGTTCATGCACCCAAGATCTCCTGAGCACGGAGGGGCAGAAAAACCTGAGCAGGAAACAAGGACAGAGAGGCTTTACACAAGATACAATAAAGCAAAATTTCCTTTTTAGAGAACACCTTCTTTTGTCCCAGCAGAGAAACTGAGTGGGTACAAGCACACACCCAGCCCCAAATGTGCACACGAGTGCTTCTTTGGGCTGCTGAATAATGAGCTGATTTGTATTTAGCCTGAAATGTTAACTGCATCTGCTTGCACATTAAGCTTAACACCTATATGTACATTTTTATTTTAAAACACTCCCTCTAACTGCTTCTAGGCAGCCTGGCTCCCACATGGGCTCAGCTGTAGGATCTGAGGCCAAAGATGAACTTGTGCACCAAATTTCAGAGGCTGCAGCTTCCTCCAAGCACTGAGACCTCCATGATGGAGGAAGATACCACACTCTACACGTCACTTACATAAAGAGATGTGCTATTTATGAAGAAATAGCATATTTCATTCAACTAGAAGGTTTTTACAGATATTTATGCTGATTTCAAAATGTATAAAAGTGGAACATCACCATTGCCAAGGAAGGGACTGATTCCCTCAGATTTAGTGATGATGGTACCTGCACCCCAGAACCAGCATCTACCCCAACCTCTTGACTTACACTCTAAGAGTCTACAGCTGGATTGTTCAGTCATTTGCTGGCTTAATTACTTGAATTATGTAAAAAATATTATTTTAACTATGATACTACTGAGCAAATCACCTTCTTCTAAACTTAGCTGCCCAGCAAGAGATTTTAGTAATCTCTTCTGAAATAAATCATTTTCATTTTGTTGATGCATGACAGCAGATTTCTGAAAAAAGTAATAAAATAGAAATTAAGTAATAAAAAGAGGAACTAAAGAACAAAAAAAGGCACTAAATAGTAAAGTTTTCAACAGAAGGACTTAACTCCAGGACAGAGTATACCCCTGAGCATTACAGGCAAAGGAGGAACACCTACCACAGCTCTGGGTTTGCTGCCTGCCACCAGGCTGGCCAGCAGATCCTCATCGCGCAGCTGGCCGAACACGTGGGCGTCGTAAGCCACCACGATGGAGATCTCTTCCATCATCCTGCCAGCCCCCGGGCCCGGGCTGAGCCTGGGCTCAGCTCCCTGGCAGGGGTTCACACCCCGCTGAGGACGCCAGTGGGGAAGGAGTGTCACCAGAGAGACAACAGCACCAGCAGATCAGCTCAGCTCCCGCTTGGTTCTCCTCTCACGGCGCACTTGGGGTCACGGGAGGCACACACGGGACAACTGCTCACACTCCCCACACCTGCCTGGAAAAAGGCTTTTGTGGAGTTGGGAGAAAGGCAGGGAACCTGTTTTAATTCCAGTATTAGGCCAAATGAAACAGCAGGAGACAGATTAGTATTTAACAAGAAAAGATCTGTCAGAGCTTGACAGCAGCACTGAAATCACTGCTATGCTTCTCCAGTTTGGTAGCAATTGTTCATTCTTTATATCCAGTCTTCCCCCACGAAAGCTGATATCCCTGTCAGCAGAGCCTCTCCTTCCAGTGAATTGCTGCTTCTGGCTTATTTGTAAGTTCACAGAGATCGGTGTAATGCTGATTTCTTTCAAGCACTCCTTGAAATTTTCTGCATGTTTCTAAATCTCTCCTTTAAGATCTTTTAAAACACTCACTTTTGCTTTTCCACATATCTGAACTTCATTCTGTGCCCTGTAGATACTTTGATTTTAGCAGGAAGATGACAGCATCAAGTCACAACCCTCCAAAAAGTGGCCTTCAGTTTCCACATGTAATAGAGGGTAAAACAGCCCTGAAAAATGCAACAAGGCTATAAAGCTCTTTCTTGAATAAACTTGTACATCCACAAGTGAAATGAAAACAATTTATGCAACTAAAACTTTCCACAGAAGAAGGTTTTTAACCTAAATCCAGTGCTGGTCTTGTTTCAGTTAAGAAGTAACATGTTATCTCTTGAATGTGAATCCTAAATAGCGGAGCAACCTTCCAAATGGCTCCTGACTTTCCAATTCACTTATCTTAACTTCTTTTATCTATGTCTCACAGAGCAAAAAGGGCACAAGGAAAAAACATGGAAAAAATAATTAAGAATCAGTACTCTGAAAACTACAAATGAAAATCTAGAAAACAATACAGGATTTGAAGAAACAAACAAAATATTCCAGAAGAAACTCCTTTCAGGACAATCAGGCAAGGTAAAACTTCATCTGCTACATTTTTATCTTCTCTGGAAGCCTTTTCTTCCTGGTCAAAAATCATACCTGCTCAAGAAACAGGAATCATTTCAGCCATCCGTCTCCAAAAAGAGTCTGTGCTGGATGCAACAAATCTGGTAGGAATGTCCAGTGCAGGCTGGCGTGGCATACGGTTACACTCTCGCTTTCCGGAATGAACAGAGTCAGACCCACCTTGCTTTTCTTTTTCCTCTCCTCCTGAAGTATCTTTATCAAAGATTGCAGCTATCTAAATAGCACCAGGTGCTATTTGCATTTGAATAGGAAACTTGAGCAACAGCTGTAGCAGGCAGGATTAAAACCCCAACATCTCCTCCACTTAAATAGTGGGGGGAAATTACATGTTATTGCTAGGAAACAGAGAGTTCTAATAGGCTTATGGTGAACAAAAAATGCAGCACTTGAGGTTAAACTCTTGAGACTAAAGCAGATTCTGATCATGCTTAACCCTTGCAGGATGAAGAAAGATATTTTCCCCTGGAAACACACCTACAGTCCATTTTTTCCTTGTTTTTCTTCAAAGGTAAATTTTTTCCAATTAATTCCTGCGGCAGAAAGACTTCAGATTCCAGCCCAGCTAACGAGAAGGTGACTCTCCATGTCACCGATACAAAATTCCTACCTGCTATGCCAAACCCGGCTCAGGGTTTCTGAAGCCTTTAAATGCTGCTTCCTCCTCACCTCCATGGCCTTGGGGGGTTTGGTGCCTTCTTGTAGAGCAAGTTTAAAGGTGGGGCTGAGAGCAGCCCCTCCCCGGTGTGCTGGCAAAGGCAAGTGCTGTCAGAGGTGCAGTCCCTTCCCACATCCCCTCCCACCCGGGGCTCCCAGCAGGGACTGGCATTACCTGGAGCAGCCAGGTAGGCGCAGGGGAGGGAGCAGGTGGTGTAACAGCAACCATTCCCGTGGCAATGAGAGACCAATTTAATCCTGCAATAAAGGCAGGAGGTGGAGAATGCAAATTATCAAACATACTCCACAGCTGCAGCTACTCGAAGCCCTCCCCTGATTTAGCCAACGGGCATTTCCATTCGTAAGGCATTACGGACCAGAATGAACACTACCTTTTTCTTTTCCTCTTAGACAGAGAGATTACAATTATTTAACAGAACTACATCTGCATATTATTGTATAATTAGTTCAATAATTCTCATACCTATTCATAACAAAGGGCTTATAATTTTGGCATGTTCTAACTAGCAATTGCAAGAACCAACAGCTGATTTGTGATGTTGGCTGATGCATCTCTTTAAATAGGATGTTTTGCAGTTGTTTCAAGCTAATGAAGCTGAGCTGCCTGCAAATCCCTCCCAACCTGCATTTTACATCCCTGTTAACAGCCTGTGCTATACCCTGAATCAGCACACAAAATTAGAACTCTCAAGCCAATTAAACTAAATATTTTGAATTAAACTGACCGAAGCAAGAACGTCCACCCAGGCACAACCGCGGCTTGCTCACACCAGAGGAACTGGAAGGGAAAGGGCAAGCAGAGGTGCCCTTCATCACCTCCTCAGGCCACACTACACATTCCTCCCAGCCCTTCCATAGAGCCTTCCCCTCTGCTGGGGCTTTTGGGTGCTGAAGTGAGGAACAATCTAGCAAAAGACAGTAAAAATCATGTAGAATGTTCATATTTCCTTACAGCAAAAAGCACTTCTCTGTCTAACACCACATCTACCTTGCAGCAGCCTTCCTCAAGGAACAGGAACGCAGCCCCCTCCACGACATAGCTGTGAAAGCGTTACCTCCAAAGCAGGAATTTTTGGAGAAGCGGTGCAACCAAGCAGTCAGGAGACAGAGGAGAGCCAGCAGAAGGACAGGTGAGCTGCAGAAAGCTGTTAACTTATTAAGCTGAGTAGCCCTAATTGCAATTGCTGGGATTTATATATGCCGGCGGTTAATAGAGGTGAATGGAAAATTCCTGAATTGAGCAAACCGGCTCTCCTAGCAAAGCAAAATCCTGCTCACTCCCAAGATAAATTCATTCTCACTCCACCCCCAGGAATGTCTTGCTGCTATCTGACGGGGATAGGATCTTCTGACAGACAGGGAAGTGAGGTATGTGCAGCTCCTTGGTAAGTGCTCCCTTCCTGCCACCAGCTCCAGGAACACAAAGGCCTTTTCTGTGATTTGCCTTTCATGCATTAACGAATCTGGGAAGATCACAGCCATCTTCAGAGAAGGAAACATAAAACTCCTTTCAGAGCACTTGGAATGGCATCTGGCAGTCTTCAAGATAAGTTTCTGTGTCTTTTTCCCCCAGTGGGAACGAATAACAATAGTATCAGCCCTTCTTGTAATTCTGTACCCACAGGAAGGGCTTTTTCAGACACAACCAGTAAGAGAAAACCACCTGGGTGCAAGTCAAACGCTGTGGATCACACACACAGTTCTGTTCTCTCCTCATCCACAAAGGGCTTGCCAACCCTTTGGGAGCACAGTAGAAACGGGAGCTCTGTTCCAGTTTTAGTCATGTTTCTGATTCACGTGAGACTGGAACTCCAAGTCACCGTGGCTCGCAGGAGTGACCCGCACATTCCAGAAATGCAGCTGTCAGGCTCTGACTGATCGGTGATTGCTTCTCCAAGATTTATTTTTATTATTTAAAATGTCAAATTAGCATGGCCTATTTCCCCC
>VZTJ01004974.1:347192-425702 GCA_013397795.1 Orthonyx spaldingii
GCCCCCCCCCCCCCCCAAAGAAGTGGGTGTATGCACCTGTGTTTCTCCTAAAATAATCCTCCAAATGTGTGGAAAAATCTGGGCTGGATGTGCTTTAGCACATACCTTTACAGGGGTAAATGCTCCCAATTAGCTTGCTCCTGGTCTGAAAGCAGGCACAACTGTAAACTCATTTTTGTGGATTAAAGCCAACAAAGCCATCCCACTGGAGAGAGGGAATGTGCTGTCCCAGTGGTGGCAGAGGTCAGCGTGGCTGGAATTGCTGAGGCATTCCTGACACACTGGTGATGGAACTGTGTAGCCCACCATAGGGAAGAGCTGAAAACTCGAGAATCTTCATTTTATGGTGCCAAATACCCAAATTCCCCTCTCCCAGCCTCCCCAAATCTGCTGCATGCTACACAAAAAGCTACTCATGCTTCCATGCAACAACTGCTGCATAAGGATTTTCTTCCACAATGTTCCTATAGATGATCTTCAAAGAAAAAAAGTAAAATTCTTTATCAGCCTCACCCTAGAACTGCAGAGGGGGAAGAGCAGCCCGGCTGATCACTGCCCATCCTGCTGAAGCTCACTCCCTGGGTATCTGTAAGCACGTTCTCCACTAATTCTTTCTTTGCTCTGTTCCTCACTGAAGTGGTTATTAGCACTTGAAATTTTAAGGGTTTGGGCCAGGTTTGCTCTTCGTTTTGGGTTTTACATAACTTAGAGCTACAGCTAAATAAGGCATGCCCCGAATAAATCTGCCTGTTTTGATTTCTAAAACCACACAAACACAAACAAGATTAAACAGCAGCATAGCTGGGACACCAGCCTACAGGTACACGCTCATTATTCAGCTCAGTCCATTCCAGATTATTTTGAAGCTTTTTAAATGAACTCATGAACCTCTTTTGATTTTTAATTTATTAAATTCACATTTTTACTTTATGTTTTCATACATCTTCCCTACCCTGCTACTGTCACTTTCTAAGGGCAATAGAAGTTATTTCCTCTCCCCAGGTAGGCTTCCTTCAGATGTGAATCGTCTTCCAGAAATATTTTGCCTCACAAACTTCCTTCTTGCCTGCTGAGAATCTGGGTTAGAGTTGCGTTGACTTTTGGCTTGTTCATGTTTTTCCAGTGGCAAAGGCAGCACAAGACTCCAGCTGAACTCTCAGTGCATTTTATTGCTTGGTCCCACAGAGAGCTGTGGTATGACCGGTGACAGAGCAACAAGGAACGAATCAGACATCCCCGAGCCAGTATTCCTTGATACCCAGGTAAAGGAACACTGAATCTTAGTGTGAGTTTTTGAAAATTCCAACCTTTGGCTGTTGACAAAACAGATTTTACAGGATATTTGGGGTATACTTTGTATTTACCTAACAGAACCAATTGAGCTGAGCCTATTTCCTCTTTCCCCATCCTTTTGTTTTGGCAAAATGGGGTATTTTTTTTCCTGTTTGGAAAAGCAAGGGGTGGTGCCAGTGAGCTCCCCAACAGGCAAACACTCCTCCAGCCTAATGCCCTCTGAGTGGGCCAGGCTAGTTTGGACCAGAGAGAACACTACAGAAATCATGCAGAAGGAACGGGTAGAAATTCCTGACCTGCCTCAGAGCATAATTTCCTGAAAAACAGCAGGCTTCTGCCACCTGTCTCCTGTGTCACTCGTTCTCTTTGGACACCTTTTTTAAACTCCTTCCAGCTCCACAATAGCCACAAACAACTCAACTCCGCATCTCAGGGAAGTGGTGAGAGTTCCAGAGCAGGGCCAGGTACCAGGGACCTTCCCACACCTCCCCCAGAGCCAAAGCCAGTGTCTCCTGAACCTGTGCCCTCTGAGCCAAACCACTACCAACAGGTCCCTCAACAGGCCCCCAGACATAAGCAACCTGTTTGCCATTACAAGTGTCTCTGATATATTTCCTGGGGCTACTAATCCAAGAACTTAATAATGTTTGCATGGCATTTAGACCACCACAGGTCATTTAGAGCTGAATTCCATAATAAACCCAACACCACCTGTGAAATGTATTTTAAACTTGTTGCATTTATCACTTCACTTGGTATTGAAAAGAAAAAAAAATGGGTCAAGCATATTATCCAAGAAAATTAGCATAGGAGTTGTACAGGGATGCTTTGCACTGACAATGATTTACATGGATGCCTCGCCTGGTTTCAGTACAGGTTGATTCAGGGATTCCACCCCAACTGTCCAGCTCCCTGTCTTTTCACTTACAGCAGATGATCAGCAAACAAAAGATACTAATTAACGTTAATCAGCACACTAAATAGCCACATCTGTCACATGAAGAGACTCACACAGGGCCCAGGATTCAGCCTTCTCATTCTCAACCCACACTTGACTTTCTTTCTCAAGTTAGATACATCTCTCCATATTTTTCATTCCCTCCCCAAAGAGGGGTTAATGGTCCTTATCTACATCCCTAAGGAAGACTAAGAAAGGTAAAATTAATGGAAAAGGCAAAACTGTAAGGAGTACTGTTACTGATGTTGTCTGTCAAGTTTGAACCAGCCATGCTGCACAGGGAGCGTGCAGTGACATGTTTACCTGGATGACCTGAAGAGCCCTGTTTCATGTCAGATTTCAGTATCTTTGCTGACTATCACTTTGCACCTGACCTTCAGTCTGAAACAAGAGAAAAAGGGGAAAAACGGAAGGCTGGAGAGCCAGATGCCATGAGAAATTTTTGTAGTTAAGGAACAGGAAGAAAAAGGCAGGACCACAGCACATCCTGTGCTCATCAAACCCACAGGAGCAGCTGGTCAGGCACAAACTCACCACAACACCCTTGGCTGTGCTGCTACCCACTGACACCCTGACAGGAGCCTCATGGGCAAGGTAAGACATTTCTATATGGAAACAGCACAACAGGAATGGCATATTCCCAAAACAAAAAATAAATCTGCTGTATGACTGCTTGGAAGATAACGAGTAATTAAGACTGAAGTGATGTGGTTGAGAAGGAAATGGCACACGGTGTCAGCCAAACTGGGCTAAACCAGCCAGACCAGTCTGGGCACCTCCCTGAGGTTTAGCAGTCAGAGTGACTGTGAGACAGTCTAGACCGAGGCATGCCCGACGACTCTGAAATGAGATCATTTCATGCATTTTACATGGAAAGTACAAACTACTGACACTGTCCAGGAGAGTGGCATGTCCCGCAACGCCGGAGTTAAAAATCAAGGCCTTCACCTGGAGGTCACAGGACTGAATGCAGCCCAGAGGAGTCCAGCAAACAGCAGCTATTGGTAGGTGCTGATAGCAAAGCTAACACACAGCCAGCTGACACAGAGCAGGCATTTGAGCCCAGACCCAGGTGCTAGGAAAGGCAGAAAGTAGCTAAGTCTCTGTACTCCCCTGGACAAATTCCCTGGGAATTTGCACAGGTCAGCTCCAGGGGAGAAAAGAAGATCAGGACCATGCAAGCTGTGTAAGACTACCAGTAGTATCCACTGATCTAAACTCCACGTAATTCTCTGCCCCTAAATCCCTATTCAGCATCATCCAGTACACTGAAAGAGAAATTCTGTTCTCACAAGAAGATTTGGGATACAAACTATTCCAGTACTTAACTGTGCTCATCCAGTCTCCCACTGGGAAAATCTGCAACTACTCTTAATGTTTCAATAGAGCACAATGATAAAAGCTTCTGTATTTATATGTGAATTAAAGATTACCCTGTCTTGATTTGACTGTTAATAAGCTTATTTTAAGAGCTCAAGTAGTACGGAGGGACAGAGAAGGCAAGTGCTGCCACCAGTTAGCAAAGAGCTCTATGTGATAATCAGGTATTTCTTCAGAAACCAACACCAGAGCTATTTCCATATATTCTTCTACCCTCCTGATTTGTCTTATTCCAAGCTTGTCTTTTATTTAAAATCTTGACTATAGGTCTTGTATTACTTACTGCTGTGATACCTACACAACTAAAAGAAATGAGACACTCCCTAAAATAATAACAACATAAGGAATTGGTCTAGCTCACACAGATGTGCACAGGGCAAGAGAACATTTTCTCCTCGTGCTCAGGCTGGGCACAAAGTGCTGCTCAAGCTGAGGTCAAGTGCAAGGGCTGAGCTCCCTTGGAAGTTCCCTCACTCCCAGTGCTCCTGGTGACTCCTCTCAATGTCCAGCTGAAGGCCTATATTTAGAGAGAAAATTGAGCCATAATTCTAATCTGTACTTCATTTTTTAGCATGTCTTTCATGCAGGGGAAGTGTTTGTGCGAAATTCCTTCTGCAAGAAATGCAAGGGAAGTGCCTGTAATGAGGGAGAGCTAGTTTTTGCTTGATCTGAAGGAAGAAAATGCCATCAAACAAAGAAAAACAAAGGATGTAATAAAATTTAGGATGATTTGCAAAAAAAAGTTTTAAAAAAGAGGTTTATATCACCATAAAATTCCTTTATGTATTTCCAAAGTACGTATTTTATATGATCACCATCATTATTTTCACTGTTTGGAAAGTCAATGAAGCAAAATAAACCAACTCAGAAGAAAGTAATAACTGAAGTAATGAAAAAGAAAAGCTATGTTGCTGTCTACAGTGAATATCATATACAGTATAAGTCCAGGTACCTCCATAATGGTTTGAAAGGTTATGGATGTCCTTCTCTCATTTGTGACAGAGTAACTCTGTTTCCAATTACTCTTTATCACGGAATCAGAGTGATTTGGAAAGGGTGTTTAAAAGTCATCTTGTCCAGCCCTGTTGCAATGAGCAGGGACATCTTTAAAAATAATTACTCTTGGAAAGCAGTGAAGGATTTGATCACCTTTCTCAGAGAGAATCACAGATGAAAAATGTATGATGGTTATTTCTTGGAATGCCACACAGGATCTTTCTTCTATAGGTATTTCTCACTGAAGAACTTTAACCCAGAGAAATACACGTGGACTTAGTAACACTCCTGGGACTGGAAGAGTTGCCTGGGGACTGGCTACTCATTTATCAGGATATTAACTGGACACCCACAGCTTTAAGGAGAGTGAAACAAATGAGTCACAGTTGTGATGCTTGTGATATAGCATATCCCTGACACTGTCAGTACTGACATGAGGGTGAAAGCATCTCACGGGGAAAAAATAAAACCAAAAGGGTAATTTCCTTGACTCTAGTTAGAACTATGAAATTGAGAAAGACCAGAAACAGGTCTGAGTCATTTTTCTTATCTCTCCTAGTTAAATGTAAGAGCAGCAGGAGAAAAAGCCCACTGTGGGCTGGAGATGGAGCACCCTAACTCGCTGTCTCAGTGCCTTTGGCCATCACTTATCAGCAGTGCATTGCAAAACATCCTGGATATTTTGTTGGGCAATACTATGATTTTATTCTCGCTTTTTTTTCACTTTTCCATTAAGAATGCACAACTGGTGCTCTGTTTATCAGTATTGTTTGCATTCCTGTGCTCTTCTTGAATCTTTCAGAGTTACAGGACTCCAGGGTGTAGAGAGCTGGCTGGGCTCACTACCACCAAAGAGAGAACGAGAGTCGGCAACACAGATCCATGCCTCCTGCCATGCTCAGCTCAGCTTCACTCTGCCCTTTTCCAGCACTGCGGACCACTCCACATTCCGCCAGAGCTCTGAAAGTTCAAGAGTGACAGCTGAGTACAGCACGTGGGAAGAGCCAGAATGAGAAATGCAGAGACCCCCACCCATCCCAGCCACTTGTCTGCTTCTGGGTGTACTTCAAGATGTTAAACATCAACTCCCGTTCCCTAAATGTCTGACATCTCCCCATAGCAAAGCCCTTTTCTTCCTATCTTCAACTAAGAAATTAAGATCTGTCGACTCATCTTTTCAAATGTACCTGAAAAACCCTCTCAGGACAGCAGAGGTTATTCCTGGGCATTCAGGTTGGTACCAAGTCTCCTGTGCTTTGTTCACACCTCAGCTGAGAGAACACGAGGTGACTTCCCCACCTGCCGGAGCACCTGAGCTCTGGGTGAACAACGGCACCAAAACCTACGCCTCGCACCCAACAGCACAGCTTGGCTTGTGAAACCTCAGCTGTGTTAAAAAAGCACATGGAGCTGCTGGTCAGCAAAGGTTTTACAATCAGCACCCCTCTGGGTATAAAGAATGGACACCCTAGTGACAGACGTGTCAGAAATAGCAAGACCAAGAGTCTATTTTGAAAAAATGAGAATACCTTATGAGCATGCCAAGCCACTCAGATATAATGTAGCTTTCCAAATGGGTAATTGAATGCTTAAAGTAAATAAGAGGAAAATTCAATCTGGACTTAAAACATCACCTTCCTCATCTCACTTTGATGGAAAAAACCCTATATCTGGCCTGGTGCACAAGCCCTGTTCTGCAGGACTGTATGTACAAACCAAGTATTCATGTCCTTCTCTCTGTTCTTCTCCAGAGAGAGTCAGGTAATGGCTGGATCATCAAAGCAGAAAAATGATTTTTTTAGCAAAATGAATTCTACAATGAAAACTACAGCAGTTGGACAAAGAAGTTGTCAGTTAGTGCAGCCAAAGGCTGTAAGGAGAGGCCCAAAAAAGCAACATCTGTGGAAGAAGCATAGTCCAGAGACTCAGCTCATGAATGTTGGCTCTGCTTCCTGAAACAAAAAGGAAATAGGGGGAAAGAACGGTTTGGTCTCTGTTTATTTTAAATAAATCTTTACAGGATTCACTCCCCTCTTTCTCAAGCTCCAGTACTGTGCAGGAGGTGCAGAATACTGGAGCTTCTGAGAGGCTCTGAATCGTCTCTGAAGTTTTTACTGAGGAGTGTGGCAGTGCTTTCACCAAAGAAAGACAAACAGGACAGACACAGCCAGGCTGTGGTACAGTATTCCTACTCAGTGCTTTCCTGGTTGTGAGAAGTGACTCCTGCCAGTGCTACTGATTTTTTGCTTGGCAAGGAGGTTCTCTGGGCAGTACAGGATGTGGCAGAGCACACCAACCACTGCCAGCTTCTCTGGCTTTGGGAGCACATCTAGAACAAATGGCACAGTAACATCTTGATCAAACCTCTGCTCTCTCCCCCATTCACGCGTAGCCTAACTGGCTCTGTGAGAGTGAGAAGATGGTTCTCCTTCCCTGCCCAGCAGTGCTGGGAAGAGCCCTGCTGGAGAGGCAGTTCTGCAGGACCAGCTGCATTTTTGTAGGGTGGGGTTGGGATCCCAGCCAGGGCACAGATTTGTCTGACACTGTATCCACCACAGGAGCAGTTGCTGATGGATGCACAGATAATTGGCTGGGCAGGGAAGGAGAACCATCTTCTCACTCTCACAGAGCCAGTTAGGCTACGAGGAGCCTGGAATGCTGACACTGCTGAAATTAAAGCAGCCAGAAATAAAGTAAGCAGAAAAATGGCCTTTTCTGCTTTTTTTCTTTGTTCTGATAGTTTTTATTTCCATTTTATTTATTTTTTTCTTTGTTCTGACTCTTTTTATTTCCATCAAGGACTGCTGGGACCAAACACCAGGTAAGCAGTCCATGGCCAGCTATGCCTTTAAAACATACTTCTATTACACTCCTGGATGCCACTGCAGCTCAACAAATATCCTGAGAAGTTTGTCTAGCTGAGGAACAGGAACACCAGGAAAAACAGGGCAGAGGACGGTGCTGGAGGGAAGACAAGGAGCTATGCAAGTCAAGGCACCCTGGTGCAACTGGAGGCTTGTGGCTCTGCTTCTGTGGAACAGAAGAAATCTGTTTAGCTATGTAAATAAGATGCATAAATGAAGAAATAAATAAATAAGAATAGGAGTGGGCTGAAGAAAAGCACCCAGACTCTGGCCTCTTCAGTATCTTGCAGGTTGCTTAGCAACAGGCTGGCTGCTGCAGGGTGAAAGAGCATGAAATCAGCATCTTTTCAGCAAAAGGCAAATTGAATGGAAATGTGGGAAGGTGGCCTTTTCCTGGCAGCAGGGAGGAAAGAAGTAACTGGTGAGTCTGATCCTGTAGGCATCCTTTTGGAGGGGTTCCTGAGTGCAGGGATTGTTAATGTGGCTGAGAGGCTTCGTGCTGTCAGCAAACTGATAAATTCCAGCGCATGCCTGGGAAACCAATAATTCAATCTTGATTAAAATGTCTGTTACAGTCACCTCCTGGGTCAACTACTTATTAACGATCTTAAATAGCCCAAACCCAATTCTATGGGACTCCCCTGGCTATGTTAGTGACCGCTGACCATAGAGCACGCTTCCAGTGGCAGTTACCTAATGGATTTCCCCAGCATTGCAGGTTCAGATTTTATCTCCATGCCATCTCTGCATTCACTAAAGGAATGTGGACCCTGTGAATCTTTAGGTAACTGAATCTCAGCAGTACAAATCCAGTTTTTCTGGCCAACCTGGATTGCTTCTCCAGCCTTCTGGAACAACCTCATGTGGACACCGAGGATTATTATATAGACAGCAGCTATTAGAGAGAACTGAGCTATGAGAGCAGCAAGAACAACATGTGGGCATTTCATGGAGGACTTAAATGAGAATTCTGAATGAAAAGATTTTTCTAGGTCACCTAATCTGGGGCTGGGGTGTAGCAGTTAATTGTTTTCCACTGCTACATGCAGCTGGATCCTGACAGCCAGGCACAACCAGGGCCCTGTGTGGCACATGATGCATTTAAAGGTGGTGTGGGATGGTGGTCAGGTCAGCAGAGGGGCTGAGTGCCTTGTCCAGGAACCCAACAGGAGGAGCAGAGGGAAAACACACACAAAGCAGTGATAACTCATTTTACTCGTTCTTTACAGGTAACTTGTATTTGTGTGGCACTTCAGCAACAGTGAAAAGCATCTGGGGGCTATGAGTGAACCGAATTTACGTGGAGCAGGGAAACTTCTCACCTGCATTTTATTCTCCTTAGTGCCCCATCACAGCACTTAATCCTTCCTGTGACTGGGGTGGAGCCTTTAGAAGCCATCTTCAGTTCCACAGGCAGGAAATGACATAGAGGAGAATGGCTGCTTGCACTCCTTATAACTTGAAAAATTATTTCTGTGTCCTTGGGAGCTGCAAACAGAGATGCATGTGGCAATGTTTTGTTTCCCTCTTTAGGGTTGAAAGGAAGGCTCAGTGAGTGAACACTTAGATGAGATACTCTCCATTTCCTTAATGAGCCTATGAAGTGACTCATCGAAGGTGTACAGACCAGCCTCCGAGGAGAGGCACACACTGAGATAACTGACTGCACTGAGATATTCCTCCTGCACACAGAACAACCTCTATGCTACAAGAGTTCATTGGGAATAATGTGATTCCAGTGCTAGAGAAGTACATAGATGGAAAATACCTTGGCACTTTTCCTTTTCGCAGGCTGGAGTTGTCTGTGCCTGAGCTCACAGCTCCAGCTTTTCCTCCTCCGAAGGAGGGATGACAAAATCCTGCTGTGACACATCCGTCTCTGGGGTATTTGCACAGCCAAGCATCTGTTAGTGCTCCCTGAGTGACTGAAGGAGGAGAGTCTTGGTTCAGGTCACAAGAACCAAACACCATACCAAAATTCAAATGGAATTTTATTCTCTGCTTTCCTAAATAGGCCCTTGAAGGTGTGCATGCCAGGACTGAATCTCTCCAAGGAGATTAAAAAATACTGCGATATTAATACAGCTATACCAGGCATACAGCAACCAGCTCACACCACTCTCCACCACACCAGATTTTATTTACAAGGTTAACCGTGATCCACTGTTGCACATTTTCCAGAATCCTTCATTCTGACTGTGTATTAAGAGTGGAGCAAGGGAAGCAGGAAGAGCAAATAGCATCAATAATGCCTAGGAATCTGAAAGGGAAGATGTGCTAAAACACATGCCTGTTTCTCCTGAAATGTCACTTTATGTCAACTACCATGGTTTCCAGACTGTCAGAATTGAATTATATTGTAATTGCATCCTATTTGGACAAGGTCACAAAAATAAAAGCTTAGTATTTTCCTCCATTACAGGTACTGTATGGTCTTACACTCCTGGAGCAGACCAGTCTCCTTTTCTAATGGCAACAAATTTGCCTTCAGCATAAAACATTGTTTTAAGTCCATTAGTGCAAGGTAAGACACATTAAGAAACTAAGAGCCATCATTACTGATTGTTCTGAGAAGCCTCCCAAGGTACAGATGTCTTTATTCTCTTCCTAATCCTCACAATTCACTTTATATCATAACAGTAACCAAAAGGAAACAAATACAAAACCCAGACCCATGTAACCTTACAACAGGTGCTTCTTTTACTTGAGCCCTCATCAGTGAGTACGGATGTGAGAAACCCCTTACATCAGGGACTTGAAAATTTCTCAGTTTTTTCCACCTTTCCAGCAGTGTCCCCCCAAATTCCTGTGACAGCATATAATCTTGTATATTATTCCTGCGTGACGGATCAAAGGTTGAAAATCCACAAGTCATACAGGTAAATAGTTCTGTTGTTTAAACAGGCACCCTGCAAACACTGCACGGCAAAGTCCTTGTGCCAGACAGGATCATTACGGACATTTTGTGGATGTCACAACAAAGAAAGATTAAAGGAAAATAGAGAGGGACTCCTGGCTGTTCCCAGGGCAGCCTGGGTTACCAGCAAACCCCTGTGTGAGCTCCCAGCCCAGAGCTGGATCTATAAATGAGATGCTCCTTTCCATTAGAGACTCAGGCACCAGAGGAGATGCTGTCTGATGGAGAGAGAGGGGTGAGAGCAGCAGAACAGAGATGGGCTCTGGCACAGCCCACAATCAGCCCTGCTCCCAATTCCCCTCAGCAATTAGTGCTGCACCTGGGACAAGCACTTGCACTTCATGCTGGGAGCTCCTCTGCTGTCAGAGAGCAGGGGTGGAGGTTTGCCACGGTCACCAGGTCCAGGCAGCACCTTCCTCCCCTTCAGTGTCCCCCTTCCCCCTCGGCCCTGACCAGAAGTGTTTTTATCAAGTCTTGAAGCACTTGGATTTGTCATGTTGACTGGAGAAGATGGCTGCTGTGCATATTGGGACTAAAGAAAAAACATATGGCTAAACCAGATCCCCCTGGGCTAAGAGAGTCATTGCCTTTGCAGTACCCCTTGTCAAAATTCTGGGAAACACAAACTGTGCCAAGGAAGATGCTTCTTTCCTACCACATGTCCTTGCTCCTGCAAAAGCAACATGCCCTGCTTCACACTGTGCTTAGAAAAGGGAAAAAAGTAAGCAAGTTCTCTTGAAGGAAGTTCATTACAACACAAACCTACATTTCACTTTGCATCACAAGAAAAACAAGGGCCAAATTTGCCTCAGAGCTTCCTGCTGCTACTTAAAGCAACAGGATTTGTGTCCACACAAGCTTACATGAGTATGATGGTCTGGACAAGCAGCTGAAATGAAGAAAACTGCGTGCTGGGATCTGCATTCTCTGGCACCAAAATACAGCACCTTTCAGAGAGAGAACTCCCTTTCACTGCTGCCTCATGAGGAAAGACATCACACTGACTGTTTTCAGGACTATTTAACATTTCCAAGTAATGCAGCGACAACAAGGTGATGGAATTTTTTTCCCCATTTGACAGGTCTGGTAGATTGAAAAATCATCAAAAGGAACAGCCTGACAATAAAGGTTTTGTGTCATTGACAGTGGGAAGAGAAATGAGCCCAGAGTCGGGGAAGCAGTTTCTCAGACAGCAAAAGCATTATTAAATCCAGCTACATGCCACAGGTGCCTTGGGGAGCGCAGGAGCAAGTGGAATATGGCACCCTCATTAGGCAGTGAGGAACCAAAGCCCTGAGCCCTTCTGCAGTTCTTTCCTGCTCTTGACTAGCTGTCACAGAATCAGTATTCCCTGCTGTGCAAGGAGGGAGTGTCCTGGGTGGCACAACAGGTGGTTACTCAGACTGCCACAGAATTGTTCCTCGCAAGGATGCACAGTAAGGTTATTGATATTGTGCTCTAAGGTACGGGTTAACCAAAGGATTTCTGAGATTCAAAAGGAGCTGCTTAGACAACCACTTGACTCTGTGATGAACTTCAGCTATAGTTTAACTTTCCTCCCCCCAGAGGTTGAGCATTAAGCTCTGAGCCCCTTCAAGTTATGTCAGCTACAGTGTGTGTGTGTGTTAGTGAACACACACCTGTATTTCTCACGTGGGGACCGAGTGAGACGCACCCTCCATATGCAGCTGCAGCTGGGCTGGGGGATTGTTGAAGCTGAGGATTCTGCAGCTCTGTTGTCACAGTAACAGACTGACTTAAGCTGACACTCTGGCCCCAAGCCATGCATGCACACTGAGTTCATGCCTATACTCTCAGATTTAAGAGACTATTTATTAACACAGAATCACAAACTGGTTTGGGTTGGAAGGACCTTAAAACTCATCTTGTTTCAATCCCCTGCCATGGCAGGGACACCTTCCACTATCCCAGGCTGCTCCAAGCCCCAAAGTCCAACGTGGCCTTGAACATTTCCAGGGACCCAGGGGCAGCCACAGCTTCTCTGGGCACCCTGTGCCACAGGGCCTCCCCACCCTCACAGGGAACAATTCCTTTCCAATACCCCATCTAGACCTATTCTCAGTTTGAAGCCACCCCCTTTTGTCCTGTCATTCCACACCCTTGTAAAAAGTTCCTCTCCAGACTTCTGCATCTATACTAATTATTATGCTGATTAATAACTTGGAGATGAGATTTTCTGGTTTTTCATGGCTTTTGACTAACCTGCAGAATAAAATTTTGGTTAAAAATTATTGTCCAGGAAATTGCATTAATTAATTAAGCAAAGGAAGTTGAAAGAATAACAGACAGATAGGGCAACACAATGAGGTCCTGCTGCTTGAACATCTGGACAGAACAATGAGGCACATGGTCAAGGCCTCCCAGGGCACAGACCCATAATGCCTTTAAACTTCTTCCCATCCTTTGAGTTTTTGTTGTGGATATAAGGAAAGTGGGAAAGTGAGAGCAAAGAGGAGAAAGAATCTGTCATCCATGGTTACCACAACTCATCAGTGCACCTGAGGGCTGTGGGTGCACCCGAGGGCTGTGGGTGCACCCCTGGAAGAGTTGGAACAGCACTGAACCTCTGCAGCCTGATGTAGCAGTTGGTTGACACCTCCCTGCCCAGGTGTTGACTGCATTGCATGAAAAATAATCATTTACAGAGGAATTATTTAGGATTTCAGCAATATGGAACAGCCAAACACCACACTACTATTTAAGTACCTGTGGAAGAGTAAACTAGCACACTGCTGTTCTTCAACAAAATGAAACACCTCTACAAATGGAGATAAACCTACTGTGATGTTTCTCTATAGCACTGCACCTGGATTCTCCAAAGCCTCTGACATACAGCTCCTCACCTCTGTTTACCTGCCAGATGTAATCTGCTTATGCCCAAACAAAACCAAACTTAACAATATAAACAATGTAATGCTGTGTTTACTATAGCACTCAATCTCCACAAGGGAAACAAGGCTACAATACGCTAAAAAGAAAAGCAATTAACTGCAGGAAACCAGAGAATCCTGGAGCAAAGCAATCAGGAGATCCTAAAAATGTGAATATTGCCCTTATAAAACACCCAGCTACAGTCCTGCTCCAGTAGCTACACACTGCTTAGAGAACAGACAAGTAACTACTCACTGAATTTAACTTCCAAAGTGTCAATAATGCCAAAAACAATGCCCGGGGTTTGTAATGCAAGTTATTAACAAGACCTTCAGCTCTAAAAGCTGCTGTCCCTGCAGAGCTCTGCATCTAAGAAATGCAGACAGTCTTCTATAGTTAGTTTTGTTTGTTCCCTCATTTTCAAAGCAGAGAAATAAATCCAAGTGCAGGTGCCTGAGAAATCAAACACCAGCAAAAATGCGTGAAGACACTGCCCCCAATGCTTCTTTGTTTATCTGCAAAAGCCCTGGGGGAAATCAGGGAAAATTGTTAGGCTTTGCCTTTTCCTTCTCCTCCCAATTATTTTTGCAAGTTTAGCTCTAGGTCTCAGCACAGCACAGTGCTTCAGAATTTGTCACCTCATTTAATTTGTCCAAAAACAAATGAAATGAAACCAATGTCCCTTTCCAATTGTTCTCTGTGCTACACTAAGAGAGAATCACTGTTTTTTCCCCCAAGTCACTGTGTGCATTAGCCATTAGCTCTGAATTATCGGAGCTTTCTGGAACAGAGAATCATAGAATAGAATCACAGAGTGGTTTGGATTGGGAGGGACCTTAAATCTCATCTTGTTGCATCCCTCTCCCATAGGCAGGGACACCTTCCACTACCCCAGGTTGCTCCAAGCCCTGTCCAGCCTGGCCTTGGACACTTCCACGCATGGGACAGCCACAGCTTCTCTGGACACCCACACCAAACCACACTCCTGACTGTTTCCAAAAACTTAATTTTTTTTATTCTGTAACATCTGCAGGAATGAAAAAACCACAGCATTTCTGAGAAGGACACATACCATAAAGTCCGATCAAAAAAGACAAAAGGCAGCTTGAATTTTTTGCCTGAATGCAATCACTTTCCAATGCACGTATTCTAAGATTTCTAGACTTAAGAAATAAAAGATAGTTCTCTGTGGGTGCCCTGAACTCCCAGTAGTCAACAGACCTTCTTGCTCTGTTCTTCAGAGGAGAGAATAGAGAGTTTCTTTCTCAGGTCACAGGAATCGAGTTCTAAAAAAATAAGGATATAGTACTTTTCAGGGTCATAGGCAACACCAAGACTTTGACTGGCAAAGGTTGCGCTTTGGCCCCAGTGTCTTTTGCAGATGAAGGAACACATTTCCTCAGAATTACCATGCTGATTACTGCCAAGCTGCTCCCTGCTCCCTCAGACCTGACTGCCTGGAAGATATCCAAGAGAAGCACAGAGAAACGAGTTTGCACCTCCAGGGAGATTTTGCCATCTTAAGTCTCAACAGTTTTGTTGATGCTTAAGTCAGTACCAAGGAGCACTTCTTTGCCAGCCTAAATATGGGGCACAGAGCTTGTTTCCAAGCATCTGTACTTTTACCTCCATCTCTTTCTCCACAAAATATGAAATCCTGTGGGTTTGTTCCTTGTAATTATGGTTGTCAGTGCTGATCCTGGGATACATTTCTTCTTCCTCCACAGCCTCTTTTGCATCACAGCAGCGTCTTCAAAAAGGAAACCATCTTACTGGGAGAGTAAGAGGTACTGCACACCTGCCAGGCACCATCATCACAGGCTTTCTACACAGTCAAACTCAAGGCATTCTTTGGGAAAATCAATTACCGGGTTTGTTTCCTCCAAAGCAAGAGAGAGTTGAGACCTTCTCCTCTAAAAACCACGAGGAGCACAGTGCTGTCGACAGGAACTCCACAGACACTGCTACTGCTCCACACACAGACCACTGCAGGCAGAAAACTTTCTACAAGACATTTTAATGCGTCACCTCACAGGAGGTGAGTCCGTGCTCCAGCCAACCTGAACATGGGATTCAAGTCCAGCTTGGGGAAAAGGTTCACCTCCTCTTACTTCTAGAGCTGAGTTATTCTGGCACATTCTGGCAAAGATGCCAGAAGACAGAGCTGTCAAGCAGTGTGACTCCCTGCCACCTTCATCTCCTGCTCTTGGTACTGTTTTCAGAATCAAGGATAGAAAGCAGCTGTTATTCAGCCAGGAGAAAGCGCCAGATTCAAGAAGCTCCAGCCAAAAGGGATTCTGAGGATGCTTTTCTGCTTCCATTCAGGACAGAAACATCTGCTGTCCTGCTGAAAAGTCCTGATTCCTGAGGGCACCAGGGTGAACAAAAGGATTTAGGTGGTCGGCTGAACCATGGAGCAGCTTTCAGATGCCCCCCTCACCTTGCTGAATTATAATTTGGGCCTCCCCACTAATAATTTGGGCCAAGCGATGCAACTGGGGATAGAGACAATAAATGTTTCTATCAACTTTTCCACCTCAAACTTTTCCAGGTCTTTGAAGACCCTTACCTGCAACACTGCTGTGGTTGATGCCACTGCTCACAAGTACAGATGTCAAGTAGTGACTAATACAAAGACACCAAAGTATTTGTACTCAATCAGGTTGCAAAGCCACTTTAGATTGTTAAAATGTGATTATACTTAACTATAAATAATAAAATACTATTCCTTTCTTATTGATAAAGAATTATCAACATAGCTGATGTCCCTTACAATAACAACTCAGTGCAAAAGAAAAAAAACCAAACCAACCAAATAAAATAAAATAACTGAACAGTTTTACTAATGCTTAAACACCATGAAAATATAGCCTTGCTACTGGGCAACATGCCTGCTCACTGGAATATTAAATAAGTAAGTCAAAATAAATAAACTTTTCAAGTTGAACTTGTTTTAAATTAACAACATTCCTTTCTACGATGTTAACACTTACTACCAAGATTACAGTCGTATTTAACTTTAATCTGATTTCCAGGTGCCGGCTCACTGCAGTGCCCCACACCACAGAGCCGAGCAGAAAGAAGGAAGCTGGAGCTGCAAACAGGACAGGCATTAAAAAACATGACCCTCGTCACAAGGACAACTGCATCTGCACTTCAGAGATAATGGCACAGACATCATAAGGGGAATTGATCATTGGCTTTTAGTAAGAAATCACATACAAGCATGGCAGGGTTTTCTGTAGATCTACACTCAATCCTTTTCAATTTGGTTTGGCCTTTTCTGAAGAAGTTGATAAATGAGCAATTTTTTAATCTGTCCTTGTATTGGAAGATTAATTAGATACAACACTGGTAGAAACAGTGCTTGTGCAGTTTCAGGGCCTTTCTGCAGTTACCTCCTTTGCTTTTCTGTTGCATTTGTGTTGTCTTACCACAATAGCAAAACCCCCAAGTATCCGGATAAATACACATATAAAGATATGCACAGAGAGAGAATGCTCTAGAGAGCAGAGAGACAGCAAACCAGCTGTTTTTAATCCTATCCATTGAAACTCACATAAATCAATACGTGAGTTAAACCATGCCTGCAAATAATCACTTCCAGCTAGGAGATCAACAGAGGTGTGAAGCAAGTCAGTCATCCACATCAGTAAGGTGTGAGCTTCAAATCACCACTTTGAATTGAAAACATTTAAATGCCAACATTATAAAGTAAACCTACTTTAAATGTCACAAAGGAACAGCTGTGAAATGAGAAAAAGCTTAGCACAGCTCCTGCTACTGTAGCCAGTTCTCCTTGACTCTGCTATTACCCATGGCCCCTGTGCCAGCTCCAGCTGTGGGACCAACACCCTTGTCAGTACAGTGAGAGGTGACAAAAATGTGTGTTTGCTTTGCAGTGGAAAAGGCACTGTTTTTGTTCAGGGCCATTTGCTCCCCTTATTGAAGGTACTGGGAGCAGCACCCTCATAATGCTTCTGGGGGCCCAGTATAGTCCAGAAGGGAGATTTACATGGTTAGGAAGAAGCTTCTCTTAGAAAAAGTTCAGTATTCGAGATCTTTCCTGCTACTGAGGATGGTGCAAAATGAGACCAGAAGTCACTGTAGTGTCTGACCAGGTAAAAGAAGGTGTCGTAAGAGATGCTGCCCCACGACAGAACGACCTGCCCTGCAGGTTTCTGTACGTCTCATCCCATGTGTTCACCTCACCTGCCTGAAAGTCAGGTGTAAGAACAGAGGTCATAGGAACTCCTCTATTAAAATCCAAGGTCATCACAACTTCTTTAGGACACACATGGATCTGTACAAGAGAAACTGCATTACAGGGTGCAAAAGGCAACTGGGGCAGATATGAGTACAAAGAATTTGTCAGATGTTTTCATAAAACAGCACCATTAAGATTAACCTTCATGAAATCTAGAAGAGGGTCTTCATTCATTCACTTATCAAACTGGGCTTGCAGAAACATAGGAAAACTTCTGAAAACTCTTGTATAGACAGAAAAATGAGGAAAGTAAAAAAATCCCCTCCCCAAAGCATAAGCATAAAAATCCTTCTACAATTACAAATCCAGGCTATATTATTTCCTAGGCCATATTATTTCATAGTATGAATTTGTTCAAAATGCTCTTTAACAATGGAATACGACCCAAGAAGCTCTGTAAGAAAACAATACTGTTAATTCTAATTCCACTGATGTTCCCACAGTGATTTCCTTGTTGGTAAATGAATGAAATTCAGACTTGGTGGATAACCACCAAAAATAATTCTTAATTGAAAAAGACATTCTCTAGCACATTCTACAGAGAAATTTCATGAAATAGCAGGTTTTTTCTTTGTATTTTCAGATCTACTCTTGAGGGACAGATAGATACTAATCCTTTTGTTTTAAAAGCAGTACAATAAAACTATTTTCAATACAGCACCTTCAAAATCCAAGGGTTACATCCCGAACTCAATTGAAAAGTTGTGAAATTGACGAGAAAAACCACCAAGTAGTTTTAAATTTGCCTTCTGTAGGACTAAAACTAGTTCAGCTAAAGCTCAAGAAAAAAGCAAGCAAGGAGAGATGGATTTTTATTACATGTTAAACTCCTGTTTTGTTTTGCAGTAATGTGGGAACAAAATTCAAAAAAACCCTGGAAAAGATATACCTCACTATAAAGCCTGGCCACAGCACAGTTCTGGTTTTAGGTTTTTGTGCCTCTGTAATTAGCTGAGAAATCTGAAGAAAATCCTCCATTCACTTACTGTGTGATACTTGCTCTAAAACTACCTACTGTTTAGTCTACGAGCAGTAATACAGCCCACACGCAGTGGAAAGACACACAGTGCCTCTTTCATACAGCACAAAAAAGCACATTTAAGGGTCTGGTTTGGCTTTTTTTTTAACAGAACAAATTTTGCTGCATTCAACATGACAGACAACTGCTCTTCACATAACTTCTGCGCTCCCTGGGACTCTACCACTGATGCTGATCACGACTGTAATTGCCTGTTTTAGCTTGTCAGCTCCTGCAATTGTTAGCACCTGCTGGTAAATAAATACAGTGATTATAACAAATAATTACAGAATCATGGACTAGTTTAGATTGGAAGTGATCTCTGGAGAACATCTTGTCTAATGCATCCCTTTGAAGGAGGGTGACCTATAGCAGCTCACTCAGGGCAATCTGTGTTTCCAGCATCTCCACAGATGCAGATTCCAGAACCACCTTGGGCAACACATTCCTGTCCCTCCTAGAGAGCACAAAAAACCATGTCCAAAGGCCAGTTTATTGTCATCAATTAAGAGGATTCCAGGAGGCTTCCACAGCCACTGCCCCTCATCCCACACCAGTGATCATGACCAGACAGACACTCCAGTGTCAGGGAGCAACGTGACCATGAGCACGAGTGGCACCTATGACAAGGGTGCGAGTGGACATAGACTCACTTAAAATAAATATCACCCTCCCTCCAACAGGGTCTTGCACTGAGTTTCCTCACTTTAAGTTTCTGAAGTCTTTTACAGGAGGAGTTGTACACTCAGGGAGTTAGCAGAGCTCAACTCTCTAACTGTACAAGAGCGGGCTGTTATTGACACAGCAGAAGGTGACTTCAACTTTTGCTTTTTTCCACCCCTGATAACCCCAGGTCTTGCCTCTGAATTCTCCCTCCTTTTCAGTAATTCCCACTAAGCCTCACATACTTCTCTAACACACAAGGGAGTGACTTGACTCCATGTTTGCTACACTCACCTGAGCTTTTCTCTTAGCCAGAATCCACAGTGTGTGAAATCCTGTGTATGCAGTGAATTCACTGTCAAACCCTTCCTCTTCATGTCAACAAGCAGTTCAGAATGTTATACTCTGCTTACAACTGGTCCCAGGTGCTGAACCCAAAGCACTGAGCATTTCAAAATACTTCCCCAATAAAGCACATCACATACACATACATCCAGTACCAAATGACAAACTAATCCCAAATATAATCATATGGCACAAAATATATTGCACAAGAAAGGGAGGAAGGCATGAGAAAAGAGACAAATATCTCTTCCAACAAGTACCATGAAGACTTCTACTTCAGCCTCCCATCAGAAAATCCACACTGAGTTAAACAGCATAAAGATAATTCTCCTGTACTTGCTAAGTCCTTAAATTACTCATTTTCAACAACCAAGCAGGGGACTAAATACTAAACATCAAACTGCAGCCTTGTACTCATAAACAGTCTCTTTCAGCAGCAGAGCTGAAATTCAAGTCCAATTTTGCTAAAACATTTGCACAGGTCTTCTTTTCCTTGGCTGGAATAAACATTCAGACGGCAAGACCTATTCTTTCATAAGACCAGTGCTTTAAGCAGAAGGGAAAAAGCTCTTGCTTAGTAAATGATGAAATTAAGCAGCACAAGGGAAATTAGCAAATACATTAAGAGAGAGAAAAAGAGGCAGAGTGTTGGAGAGGAACATTCTTCCTGGTGGGATGTTCTCCATGCATCACTGGGCCACACCAAACATGCATTTCCCATTAGAGTTCACATTCCAAGAAATGACAAAAACACTTTTTCTCCAAGATCAAACATTAGGTCCCTCCATAGCAATACCTATTCCAACAAAAGAAAAAATCCCTGACCTTCCAAATGACCACTTTATGAACCTCTGCAGCCATTTTAAACAGATTTCCATCCTCAGTAGCTTACAGTCAGGCTTCTCTAATTTGGTTCAAGTCCATTACGTGTAGTCAGCATGTTCAGAGTAGCCTGACTTTTGACAGCATAGTCTTGGGTAGGGTGGAATATAAAAACATATTCTGTCTTGGTGAGCTTGATATACAAACAAAACTAATTTCTACTACAATTCAAATGTATTATACACAGCACTCAGCAAATAAACAGCTTCTGAGCAAAACAAATACTATCTGAGCTTTGTTTGCATGATTATCATACAGTGATTAATTGGTTTAGTGCAATCACTGTTTATAAAACAAATAACTAATTAGTGAGTTTTGATAATTGTTTGCTGATAACACACCGTTTTTCTGTTTTAATTATTAGCTTGTACCCAAGCAGACAAAGAGAGAAAAGGTCACAGACTCACTTTCTTTAAAGACAGAAGGTGTGCATGTAATTATACAAATATATGTAAAAAGCAATAAACTAATGATTTGATTTCATTACTTTCCACATGCTACTGCCATTCTTAACGTTGCATTTTACTCTTCCTGTACAAACTCCTGAGTAAATGGGAAGCAATTAAGTCCATCCTTACCTTAATATTGCAAGCTTGTTCCATGAGCCTCCGGGCGTTCTCCTCAGCTCTGTACCTCTTGGGCAACTGAACCCTAAAGAATTTTAAAGCTCCTTCAAAATCAGCTTGTAGAAGGTCCTCTTTGGAGGTCTGCAATTAAACACAGGGAACTACAGTAAACCCTGGGAACATGCAGTCATGCTCTTCTACTTGATTTGTCACTTACTGGATGCATTCCAGACCACCAATATTCCCATTAGCTCAAAATCATCCTCCTTGAAATCAGCTCTGTTAGCTCTGCTTCATAAAACAGAGGCTAAAGCCCATCCAAGGAATCCTAGGCAGGGCAGCACAGATGATTGCAACATGGGAATGGATTTTATCCTTCTATACCTGCCAGGTAAGAAAGGGATTCTGGCTCAGCCTGTCAAGGTGTCAGTGAGGAGAAAAACAAAATCCGAGCAAACAAAAACCTAGGAGAAATTGTAATATTTCCTGGAAAGCTTGTGCATTAGAGCATTGCTGTTTTCTCATGGTACTGCCTTAGAAAGACAAAGTGTATATATTTAATGTATGTATAGTTACAGACATGAAGAGCAGAAGCACATGATTCATACAAGGCATCAGCAAGTCAATGTGCTGAAGTCTGTGACACAATTTCTCAAAGAACACTGTGCCAGAAAATGTTCTACATGTTTATTTCTACATCTGCCATACTCCTGGACCTCTCAATGGTATCAAGTCTAACAGGTCAGAAGACGTTACACATTCAGCATTAACACACTCCTGCCACTGACGGAGCAATGTGATTCACAGGGACAAATGTATTCATCCTCCAGGTCACCAAGAGATTCAGAAGGTACCAAATCCCTAGCCTTGGGATAGTTCCTTTAAATGGTTCACAGAAACTGAAAGTTCTGACAAGACATTCAGCACATCATCACAAAAATGTGAATTTCAACAGTTTTAACCCAGAAAACAGTAAACAAAACTCCGTCAACACAGGTACTTGTACGGTGGAGATCTACATTGTGTAATGTGTATAACTGCAAATACCTCAGGAGCAGCACAGGCACTTCTGGCTAAGGTTAATTGCTGAATTAATTGTTCCAGTACCACCACCACCATTTCCACGTGTGCCAACATTTCCATGTGGGCATCCTCTGCTTTCTCACGAGTAACAAACACCCGGTGTCATTTTTTGCCTCATTACACACCGTGGGTAGGTTATGTACACATAGGTTCAAAGTCTGACTCTTTAACTATGTTGTTATCCACTTGAATCCAGAGAATCCCACAATGGCTTGGGGTGGAAGGGACCTTAAAGGCCACCTCATTCCAACCCCCATGCCAAAGGCAGGGACACCTTCCACTATCCCAGGGTGCTCCAAGCCCCATCCAACCTGGCCTAGGACACTTCCACAGATGGAACAGCCACAGATTCTCTGGGCATCCTGTGCCAGGGCCTCTCCACCCTCACAGGTAAGAACTTCCGTGTAATACCTGATCTAAACCTGTCCTCTGTCTGTTGGAAGCCATTCTCCCTTGTCCTGTCACTCCAGGCCCTTTTCCAAAGTTCATGTCCAGCTCTCTTTCTTTTCTTACTGAGTTCACCCAAGAGCTATTTGATCCTCCCTTCATTCATTGCCAAAGAAGCTGCTGGGTCATCACTGCAGGGACACAGAAGAGCTGCCTTCAGGATGCTGATGAGAAACATTCAGCTTTACAAACTATCACACCTGACCTGGTCCACAGACATCTGGCAGCAGCGCAGCTTGGCCGAGCCTCGACCAGACGAGGCCGATGTGCTGACAGAGAGCCAGGGCAGTTGGTATCCAATGAATGAGACCCACTGTGGCCAACATCACACTTCTCCTGGATGAGTTCTCCTGAGGCTATGAATGCTCTTGCCACACCTGAGGCCAGATTGCTGTTTCATACCCACAGTGTTGGTTGTTGGAAGTTGCCAAGTGTGGTGGGTTCAGCCGGCCATGCCCTGTACCACTGCCAAACCCACGCTGGAAACCAAGTGCTTCCAGTGAAGTTCCATGGATAGTGGTGGTGGAAAAGCAGTAAAGGTTTCATAGGATCATAGAACTGTTAAGGTTGAAAAAACCCTCTAAGATCATTGAGCCCAACACTTACCCAGAACTGCCAAGTCCACTGCTAAACCATGCTCCTAAGTGCCACATCTACACATCTTTTGAATTCTTTCAGGGATGGTGACCCTGATGCCTTAGGATTTTAGCTTCTACATTTTCCATGTATCTGTAATCCTGTAATTCTTTAGTGTATAACTCCAGACTCCGTGTGCAGTGCTAAGCTACTCTTCTCCCATTTTAGTCAAACAAAACAATTCCTCTCTAGGCCTGAAGCTCAAGGACACCTCACTGTCTCAGGCCCTGAGATATGTAAACAACAGTGAATTGGGAGGAGCAAATTTGGGGTAAATGACTTCATTACCTGAAGCTGTAATTGGAGGATTAACCCCCGATATGTAAATGGACCAAACTTATAAAGTATGAAAAACCCGTGACCAGCATCCATTTTAGGGTGTAGCCCTGGGTGGGCTGTGACTGCCCTAAATGTACCTGAAGGCCCTTCTATACATATAACTGCTTTCTTATTCTCTTAGTTTTATCCAACCTCCATTGTTAGGTAGTCCCAAGATACTGCATCAACCCCACCACTTCCCTGGGCAGCCTGTTATGATACCTGATCACCCTTTCAGTGAAAAAACTTTTACTAATATCCATTCTAATGGATATTAGGGAAAAAAATTCAGCTTTGACACCTAGCTCACAGAAATGGATCTCTCTTCGTTCATTCCCAGCCACGTTGGGATCTGCCATCACTATGCAATTCAAACGGATTTCCCAATTACATTGCCAGTTCGCCTTCTTGGGATATGCCTGCACATCCAGTCCCCTCCTGTTCCCTGGGCTGTGCCAGTCTCTCCCAGACCCCTCTGCAACACAGTCCCAGCACAGCACTGAGCCCACATGTTTTTTAGGATTTTTGCATCCCAACAATTTGCTACCCGATATGCAATAACAAATTGCTATCCCAAGTTGAAGCATGGATTCTTCCTAGAGATCCCGACTAGGCATTTTTATTTTAACTTTGTATTTAATCTATTTTTCTTAAATTAGCATAACGCATTGAGAGTTTTGTAATTCTTTTTAGAAAGCAGAGGAGAAAAACACCTTCAAAAAAGGTAATAATCAACCATTAAATAACCCTGTCAAACTTCAGAAATGCTAATGCATCTATCATTTATTTCTACAGCACATTTAAAAATAAGCAAAAAAAAAAAAAAAAGAGGGGAATACATCAGAAAACAGCAATTCTATGTAAGACATTTAAAATCAGATTTAATTTTCCCAGCCTCTGCTTGAATCATTGTTAGAATAGTATTTTTAACAGTCCCCAGCAGATTACGCTTACTCAACTGTAACAATTGACAACTTTGAGTTCTCAAAGATGAAAAATCTGTAGTCGTTGAAAATCCCATAAGATTGTGGAAATAAGAACTTCTCTAACAGAGTCTGGTGAACTAAGGTTATGGTTATAAAAACTGCAAACCATCACATTGTACAGGTTGGTTAAATGAGTGACAGAGCCCAGGCTCATCAGCTCTTTCTACTTCACTGAATATTGTCATTTCCTTAAAATCATCTGTTCATCAAAATACTAATTTCACTATTAAAATCACAAGAAAAAAGGTGAATATTTTGATATCCCAAGATTCACATTTCTTGACATTTTGTGACTTTAATCAATAAATCATAAAAATATCTCTGGAACCTGTTGGCAGCTGTTTGAGAGGCAGAGATTTGTAAATCCTTGGTTGGAGTCACTCAACTGTTGAAACTCACCAAGAGCTGATTTTACTACACCATCTGTAACTTTAATGAGCTAATCATTAAAGTCTGCCAGGTGCGTTGCATTTTTGGACCTTTGAGAACTTCAGGAATGTTTTTATTATTCCAGATGCTATTTTAAAATAAACATATTTTTGATTAAAAAATATTTTTAAACCCAGGCAAACAAGGAAATTCGGTGAGAACTATGACCCAAAGACTCAGTTTGCCTTCTAGGGTTTGACTAAATATGTTCTCAAATGTCCTTCCCACATCACTTAAGTATTTCAATACAGTCATAAAATTATCTTAAATGGATGAGTTGAAAATAAGGAACAGCCCTTTCCCACAAGTATTAGCAGAGCTTTCAAATCTAAAGTTAAAGTTTGGAAAAACAGCAAATGTTCAAGAAGCAAGAACAGAATTTGAGCGATTTAAGCAATGCTATTTTTTTTTTTAGTAAATAAAGTTACTTCTACCTTTCCTGAAATATTTAGGAAACTGTGATTAAAACAAAGGGAAAAGCCTTGGTTTTTTTCTTTAGTTTAGTTTCTCTGTCTTCAATTATTAATTCTGCAGCCTCATTTATTACTGACTCTATCAACTAAAACTCCTATTCCCACCTGGGAATTAACACAGCAGAAGAAATTTTGGATGAACCACACTGCACTTCCTTAATTTAGCTCTTCCTCCTTCATACAAACAGATAAAAATGACTAATTTCCGTAGCATATTAGATACATATTTAGATTTCTGTAGAATGTCAGTGAGCATGAACCACCTGTTTTACACTTTAATGAACACCTGTC
The DNA here is from genome assembly GCA_013397795.1 of Orthonyx spaldingii. NCBI lineage: Eukaryota > Metazoa > Chordata > Aves > Passeriformes > Orthonychidae > Orthonyx > Orthonyx spaldingii. The sequence goes on from VZTJ01004974.1 coordinate 372,897, forward strand.
AGAAACGAAGCTAAAGACTGAAAAGAACCTGGCTATGCTTTACTATTAAATTTGCTTCTGGGAAATTCAAGATGTTTGTAAGTATCCTCCAATTTTTCAGAACATAGTATTTATATACATAAATATATAAAAGTATCTCTTTCTATTTAAGGCCTATAACACAGAGGTGTGGTTTTAACTTCTTAAAAAAGACAGGCAGTGTAAAATCAAGCTACACAAGCTCCTTATCTCTAACCCAGCCTGCAGTGCTGCATGTTGCACAACTTTGCTCTGTGCTGCCCTTTAACACAAGCCCAGTGTGTTAAAGGTGCCCAGTGGCTCCCAGAGGATGGTCCTCACCTCCTGTGCTGGATAAACTGGGGCTCCAGACCTGGGGAAGTTTGGTGGTCAAAAGTATGCTGCTGCAGCAACATCAGAACACACTTCCAGGGCAACACATCCAACACCTCCTTTGCTGGCATCTCTCATGTCCAGCTATATTAACAAACACTTCTTTTCCTAAATAAAACCCATGCCCTCTGTAACACATTGGTACAAGAATGCTGTGGAAAAAGAAACACCTCCAGGTTTGTGGGCGGAGAGTTGGAATCCACAAACACAGGCACCAATCTTGTGCACACTCAGTGATATCCCTCTTCTCAACCCTTCACCCCTGCCTTTCTGTGTAGCTCCAAACTTACCTGGCAAAGTTCATTCTGCCACATAAAGAACTGATGCAGGTGGGTAAGAAAGTTTCCTGTCTTCACCCACTCCAGGGCATCCCAAAGGGAGTAAACCCCCAAACTGGCACTGTTCTACCTGCCCAAAAGTGCTGTCAGGTGAGGAGGTGATCAGAATTTTTCTAAGACTGGCAAAAAGATTATAGATGGTATTTATCCCATAACAATGACACATACTCTACCCATCCCAGGCATTCATCCCCAAAACCACAGTAGAGAGAGAAGCTACATACATTAAAAAAAGAGAAGTTCCTAATTTTACCAAACACGTTTTGAAGGATCTTCATTTCTGATTAAAGTACAAATTCTTGGTCCTCAGAGACTTCTCATTTTCGACAAATAATCAGAACACAGTCTCTCCTTTCTGAAAAGGGTGTGTGTCAAAAGGGATGTATGTCAGGAGAGGTGTATTTAGCTAATAAAACCTGACAGGGAATCACACTGACTCCACAAGTCAAGTCTCTCTAATAACATAAAGCACTATTTGTATTATTTTGCCTTTTTCCGCACTTTCTGTCTTTTTTAATAAACAATACTATGCCACTCAGCAAAGCCAAACTGCCTGGAAGATAAGGGATGTGAAATTGCCTGGTGTTCTCTATCTGGAGGGCCAGATACAAAGCCTGACTAAGCCAAGTGAAAAAGAGCTTGGAGGTTTTGTCTCTGCTTTCCTTAGAGCTCATCACAGCACAATTCAGAGTGATTCGGCAGCCCTTGCCCAAGAAACCAGCAGAAGGATGAGTGTTCTGGTACACTGGGAGATAACTGGAATAACGATAACACAGCGAACAGCTCAAACCACACATCATCAGGGACTAGATCCATTCCACAAGTGACTGTAGATCCCCAAATCCAGCTGCACTGGAGCAATCGAGGCGTGTGTGAATTTCTGATATTTATTTGGCATCTCCCAGTGCAGGCACACAGTGCTCCTACCACCCACACTGTCTGTACCACTGAGCAGGGTGTAACATGCAGAGCACACAGACTGCTGTGGATACTCTGGACACTGCAGAGCACCGGGATGGGTTTGGTCGTAGGGAACACCGGACAGGTCACTGCATATAACCACAATATAGGACTGGGAATAAAGGAAAGGCACCAGAGGAAATGAGGGCGGTCAGGAAAGGCCTGTCTTCCCATGGATCACACAAAAATGCTGTTCTGGTGTGCCAGGCCATGGACTGAGCGACGCTCTGAGCTGCAGCCAGGCGTGGTTACAACACCCTGAGCAGACCCAGCCAGGACTAGGTACTGACTCCTGGATTTGCCACTGGTTTGTGGGTTTGAGGCTGCTTTGTACAGCAGGAGAAATGATAAAAGCGTGTTCTCAGTGCCACACCATGCCACACCAACTGCAGGCACCCCCCACACAGACAGCATTTGCTATGATGGATGAAAACACCCTTAACAATTTATTTCCCAGATCATCCTACACAGGTATTTTCAACTTTTTTACATACTGTCAACTGCCTTTCCCAAATCAAACACAGAAAGAGCCGAAAGCCAAAAGGCATCAACACAGCTTGATTTTTGATGAGTCTTTAAGGCCAACCTGTGATGTCAAGGGTATAAAATCTGAAATGCTGAGCATTCATTCACTTTGCGTCAGTAGCTAGAAGGTGACTGGGCACACTGCTTATTTGGGATCATTACAGGACTGAGAACAAAAGCACTCAAGGATTTACGGAAAATGTTTTTTTGTAATTCAGCCCCGGTTGAGGATCCTTCAAGCTAGCTAAGGAGTGGCACTGGTCCCCATTAGCAGGACTAGTGTCCAGCCTTCCCGAGCTAACGTCAGAAAGAAGGGCTCGGTGCTTAGGAGATGGATCATGAGAAGCTGAGAGGAAAAAATAAGAGCCCTGTCATCCCTCCTGGGGGCAGAGGCAGGATTGGGAGGCAGAACGGCAAATTCCCAAGGAATTAATTTCATGAAAAGGTGTTCTCACCGCAAGCAGCCGAGGCACAAAGAGGCGATGCCCCATGCCCAGAAGTTCCAGCACCCGACACGCGTATTCATTCACCAGCTTGCTCCTCTCGTCGTGCATGTCCTGGGACTTCTTGGCAGGCGGGGTGAGCTTGGCAGCCGGGCTTTTGCAAGGTACCCCTTCTTCCATCAGCAGTAAGTAGTAAGTATCCAGAGTGAAAAGAACAGGCTTTGTGAACGGCAATTTCCAAAAGTACAAGATTGGGAGAGCCAGCCTCCGGTCTCTGGAAGGGGCTCGGATGGCCGCTCCAGCAACGCCCCTCAGTCTCTCAGGAGGAGAAATGCATCTTTGCTAAGAATCAAGGAAAAATATGATCCACCGTGCTGGCTCAGACAGAGTCCGAAGGAGAATTGAAAAACAAACCAGAGAAAACATGGATCTAAAAATGCACATAAAACGCAGGAAAATGGCAGAGAATGAGCACAGGGAATGGGCTGGGCGCAAAGCGAGGGCGAGCTCAGTGCCCGTGAGGGCGAGCGGGAGCCGGGAGAGGCGGCTGGAAGGGCAGGAGAGCCCGGGCAGATGTGAGGCTGCACAGAGAAAAGGATGAGCTCATTGCAATCCCTGCTCCGTGACCGGCGCTGCCGCTCGCTCCGCATCAGACACGAACGGGTGGGAAAGAGGGGGCTGGGAGCAGGAGGGGGAGGAGGAGGAGGGGGTGCCTGGGCACCGGGAGCCTCTCGGGGGAGAATGCCGTAATAAGAAACCAATGGTGAGCGCGGACAGCCGGGCTCCCACCCTGCTCCCCTCCATCAGCTCTCTGCCGGGGCCGGGCTGTCGGATCCCCGCTCCCAGCGCATCAGCTGCACCTTTTCAGGCTCCGGAGCTGGCAGGGACTGGCCTCGCAGCCACGGAACTGCTCGTGCATTCCGTGCGCTTCGGCATGATGCGACACACAGACGGTGCAGGGCGGGCGGGAGACCCTCCCCCAGCCCAGAGCCGCCCCGACGGCGCCCGGGTATGGGGGTGCCCAGCCAGCCCCGCCCGCCGCGCACTGCTCGTGCTGCAAGAAATGAAACCACCTCAACAACGAGCGTTCCCAGCGCTGCGCCCGCGAGACGCGTTTCTAAACCTGGGGACGATGGGCAGAGAGGGAATGATGTCAGCACATGCGTTTGAATGGATTCTAGAAAACCACGGCGCATTTGTGAGGAAAATGCGGTGATGTCACACCTGGAACGGCCCGGCCATCACCCTGTGCAGGAACAGCCACCTGCCTCTGCCATCTGCTGAAGGCAGCCAGGCAGGTACTGCTCCATGTCACAGCTCTGCATTTAGAAAGCATGCCTTTATGCTCCTTCCTTTTTGTTTTCCTGATTATAAAATGGGGTATGTAACAGAACAATTGGAACAGACAGAAATATCCCACATTTCTAACATAAAGATCATAACTTAAAATATTGTGAGTAGCTCCACAAATCTAAACCACATTAATGGCAAACATTTCTGTAAATGTATATTTTAACTCTGAAAATCATTTGTCTAACATACCAAGAAAAAACATATTAAAATACTAATACAAAGTAAATATCTGTAGGATGGGGTCACTGATTAAAAAATGATAAACATGTTAATAAGTAGCTAAAATACAAAAATCATCTACACTTTATTGGCTTGAGGTGACACATGAAGGACTTGGGAAAAGCATTAAAGCAGAAGTCAGAGGTCAAAGGCAACAGAAGATGCCAATGAGGCCTCCAGGATGATGCTACAGGACCAAATCAACTAAAGCACCTGCCAAAGTGCAGCAGTGAACAGGCTGTTTAGCACAGGTACTGCTCTGAAAGCTGATTTAAATCCTTCAGGTTGCAAACCATTGTTTTGCAGATGAAAATCTGCAAAGGCTGCTGCAATTCTGCCAGGCTGAGATCAGGGTATTCACTGAGGGCCTTGCGGACAGAAGCCACGGCTCTCTTCAGGACAAAGAAGCCACAACCAGCACACATTTCATTCCCGTTTAAGACTGTAGTCAAGCCTGCGATGGGAACGCTCCCATTCTTTCCAAATTCCACCACATGCAGTTCAGAGATTCTGGTTCATTATTCAGTCTGTTACTCTGCACATAGGTAACACCACGGTGCCCAACCCACCACAATCACATCACCAGACTGCCTGTTTGTAGGGAAAGGGTTTCAAGGAAAGGAAGTAGCTTTGCCTATTCTTTCTGAATTCTATTTTAAACACATGCTGGTAAGAGTGATATTCTAGAAACATCAAGTGCTACTTCTAGATGTGAATGAAAACATTGCTTAAAACATGAAATAACAGCACTGTAACTGTGGGTGTGGGGAAGGAAGTTACAGAACTGATCAGGCACAGACTCACCAGTGACTTGGGGGCAGAACAGGCAAGAGGATGGGGAATTCAGAGCACAACAGTGTAAACAGCCTTTAATTCATTATTGTGTAAGTCAGACTTTAATCAGCTAACAGCTCTGATCCTTCCAGAAATTCAGGTTTGGTTCATTTTGGGTAAGGTCTGAGCTTATGAAAAATGGAATTAACTGATTATTAAATAAAGTCTGTAAGTCTAAAACTTGTAATAGGATCCAACACTTAGAGGTTAAAACCAGACGGATTCAGGTTATAAATGAGGTGCAAATTTTTAGGAATGAGAAAAATTAACTACAGGATTAGCTTCCCAAGAGATGTAGTCTACTACCATCATTATATTTTTTACATCAGGCCTGGATTTTTTTAAAAAAAGAGGTCTCAAATACAAAAACTTCCAAGGCTTGACCAAAAAATCTCCTTAATTATCAGCTGAAATCCATTGTTCCATGTTTTTCAGAACTCCTTTCACACAGTGTAACACTGTCCCATCATTCAGGTTTTACATTTCCTACCATTCTTATTTATTTCCATATTCTCACCGAACACTACATCTTATTTTTATCCACATCTGACTAGGAATCATGGTTTTTCCTTCATGTGTGCCATTGGATTTCTGTCTCAAATTCTTCAGAAGAGCCTGACTGAAGTGAACTGAAAAACTAAAAACAGCCCAAAAGGTAGTAAGTAAGTAAGGCAGTAACTAAGATGTCTGAGGATAAACACGTATGACTCTTGCTTCCACGCCATGGACTATCTGGTCTTTAAGTGCAGTTAAATTCTGTCTCTGGCCTCCCTATCCATGAAATGCCTGTTCACTCACGTGGTTCTGATGCAGTTCAGAGCTGCACAGACTCACATGGCTGAGGCCCACTGAACTCAGAAGAAACTAATGCCAGAATAGTCTCAAAGTAAATAAAACCATATAGAATACGAAATTATCTATATTCTGCAGCAAGATACCAAGGATATTGATGGGCAGTCCTTTATAAATCTCTGTATTTTAAAGTATTAAATCTCTGTATTTTAGTGGTAAAAATGACTGACTTTGAGAAGCTAAATAGACTAAAACTGGAAGAAAAAAGAAAAAGTTATCTCTCAAGTCTACTCCTGCAAAAGGATAAGACACTTGGCACCAGAACAGCTCTGAAAATCCACATGAATGACACCATGACCACAACAAGAACTTCACCTCTTACCATATCAGAAATTACTTTGTCCGTTCTGTGCTCCGGGGCTAATTACAACTGTGTAATCTGGATTTAGCAAAGGCTACATCTTGATCATTTAATATTAGAAAGAACCCAACTAATTTCCACAGCAGATTCCAGCAGTGATCTGTGCTGGTTGGGCTGTCCTTAAACAGCTTGGAAAGGGGGTGAAGGATGAGATGACAATGTCTGCAGATGCTCCTAAATTATTCAGGGATTTAAAGACAGGGGTTACAATAAAGAGCTGCAGAAGGGCCATAAAAGGCTGAGTGACTAGGCACTAGAACATCCAAGGAAAGTCAATGCAGATAAATCTAAATTGATGAACATGGAGAACAGCATCAATTTTCCACATAAATGACAGACTGTGAGCTGAAAATTGCTACTCAGGAACGAATCTTGGGATTCACTGTGGAGAGTTCTATGAAAATATCAGATCAGGGTACAGTGGAGGTCAACAAAATGCATCAGATGGTAGGAATTAACAGGAAAAGAACAGAGATCTAAACAGATTATTCCTCAGTGTAACTTCATGTGTGATTTTTCTCCAATACCATGCATTACTCTGGTCCTCCCATCTCAAAAAGGAGATAATAGGGATGCAGAAGTGTTTAGAGAGAATCAGAAGTTTTCAAAGGAGGAGACAAAAACAGACTGTGATTATTAAGCCTGGAAAACAGAAATTGATGAGGGATATGTAGACTTATGAAGTCCTGAGTGGTGTGGAGAAAGTGAAGAGATACCAAGTGTCCAAAATGCGTGCTGACACAGGAACCTCATGTGAAAGTCACCGGTGGCAGGTCCAAAGCAAACAAAATCATCATTAAACTGAGAAAATCTCTGGGGCTATTCATTTGCTCATGTTCAAGAAGCCAACAGAAAAGCCATGAAATAACAATCCATGCAGAATTATTAAACATGAGACATGACTTCTTCTGCAGGGTTTTCAAGCCATAAATTGCCAGAGGCAAAAGAAAAGGATATTATTGTCCTCTTCTTGTCTTTCCCATGTATCTGCTGCTGGCAATGAGACTGGGGTAGATGAGCCAGTCCAAGTCTGGTCTGTAATGATGATTTGTATGTTTTTATTCACTTCAATTACATACTTGGAGAAAATATTTTCTCACAGAGTAATATTTGCTAGGTACATGAGATATACACACTATATTTAAATTATATTTAAAAAAAAATAATAATGATCGTTTCAGTCAACTGTATGTAACCTTGAAAACACCATCTTCCCTTTCCAACATCTAGAAATTACCAACACATGATATAATAGGAGGAGTCATCAATATCTCAATCAGGGTTCGGTGCTGCTAAAGAAATGCAGGTCAACAAATTTCATGTTATTTTCTCTGCTATCAGTATTCTTTTTGAAAAGAGGTGATGTCTCCACCCTCAAAATTCAAAACTTATGGTGAACATTCACCCAACAGGAATAGAACTGATTTTAGGTGTGAGGAGGAGATCAAATCAGCTAAGAGAGCCACTGATCAGGACAAGGATGGGTTTTCAACACACAAATAAATGTGGACTTTTAAAAACAGAAGATTGGTTATATTAAGGGTGGAAAATCAGTGCTCTGGAAGTTGAATGATTCTGGACATTTTCAGGCACAGATTTCTCTTCCTAAAGAGATCATCTCCAACAAGTTATCCAGAAGAGGTTTTTGGGGTAAGGGGAGTGGGTCTGGGGGAAGAATTATTCAGCCCAGCAAAACTTAAAATTTAAGGACATCTCCAATTTAAGAACTAGAAGTACAAAAACAGTCATCTGAGAGCCTCTTAAAGCCTGAATTTCTTGTGCTCTGCTCAATGCAGAAGGCCGTAAAAGAGAACAGATGGTTCTGATCTCTAGCTCCAAAGAGTCAGCATCCCCTTCTCTTCCTCAGGTGTCAGCTCTTACCCTGGGACATGAAGAAGCTGTGAAAAAGGGGGTATAAAAATAAAGGACATCTATTTTGCCTTAGATTCTAATGTGGACATTTCTGGTTTTTTTCTTGTGAAGAGCCTTTTGAAAATGTAGTTACAGAGTGTAAACTGTAAACAGCTCACCCAGAATCAAACCCAGTTCTGGCTGGAAAGGAGCCCTATTGTCAACTATTGGCTTAAAGCAATGCTGACTTAAAAATCAGTTCAAGCTCCTTGAGCCATTGCAAATGCAAAGAAAGAACAGAGCAAGAATCAAACAACCAGATTAACTCTTCAATGCGAGGCCTAAGTTGCGTTACCTGCGGTCTGAGTGCACTTTTCATCTGATAGCTCTCAAAAAAGCACAGTAATTTCATTCCTGACTCAAAGACAATTGACATTTTTTAATTACCTGCATTGGCAATGTGCAAGTTTTACCTAAAACAAGCACCTGTGCGGTCTTCAGTGGCTTCAGTTTAGCCTATAAGATTATACAAAATTTCTCTAAGATATGGAAGAAGTTGGTTGCTCAACTTCAGCTTCTTCTTATATTGCTTTCTTTCATATGATAGATAAAACTGATTTCCTTACTTGCTGTGATGACTTGAACCCTTTGGGGTTTTCCTTCTTCATTTCCTTAAAAGACAACACTACTTTTGAAACATTAATGCCCCAGGCTAGATTGTGGCAAGTGATAATTTCAGGGCAAAATCTGAGAGGGGTTAGGTCAGACATCTGCTCAAGGAAGACAAAGTGAAAAAGGAAAACCTACAATTGATTATGTGTTCCTTAAGAACTGAAATGCAAGTGTTTATAGAAGTACAGCACAATTTTATTCAAAATTTGTGGTCTTCCACAAATTCCCTTCTGCGGTGGGGAAATAGTATTTGTGGAACCCTCTGGTTAGACAGGAATAATATTTCATACAAACATAAGAGCACAACATGATCCTCAGAGTTATCAGAACAAACAGATTCTTTAGAAATAAGAAAATACAACATGAATCCAGAAAACACGATGTGATCTCTCTTGAAGATCCAGTCACCTCTGGAGGTGATGCAGGAGAGAATGGCTAAGATGCTCTGGAGTTCAAGAATACTGAGAATATTGAGTTATTTAATAAACAATGTGAATGGTATCTATAAACACCTCGAGGTGATAAACGCAAGTGTGAGTGCTGCTGGAAGGGGACTGCTTAAGTTGAAGGACAATGCTGATATAAGAGCAGCTGAGGGTAAAACGATCAGTAATAAATTTCATCAGGACTAAGAGAAATGGCCTTCCACCAGCAATTCTGAGAGCTGCTGCTCCAGGTTCTCAAACAGATGCTGTGTCACATAATGGCACAATAGAGAAGCAGTTCTTCAGCCCAGGAGGTACTTTTCAGTCCAGATACAGCATGAAATAAAGGTAATAAATAACCCTCCTTATCTAAGGTAATTTTGATACATTTTCTTTTTTAATCTACATCCGCTATCCCTGCCATTGTAATTGGGATACTGCTCCCTGATGTCTGGGACACTGACTGACACAAAGTGCATTGAGACTGAAAGCTGCCAGCAGAAATAACCAAGAAGCACAACTGTCCTGTTTGTGTAATACTCAGCTATCTCCTGGTAACATGCCAAGAGGAACTCACAAGCCCCGTTAGAAATGCTGCTCGCATTGACCTGAGTTCAAGGAATGATGTATAAAAATACTGGGTTTAAGATATTATAGGTACCAAAGTGAATCTCTGTAAGACAACAAAGCATTGGCTGGAAAACCCAAGCAGTAACAAACACAAGTTTCTCACTACTTTCTGCCCATTTTCTTTTCAGCATTATAAACCTTCCTGATCATAACTGTGGCTTTCCTCTAGCATTAAGCAACACATTTTTTAACAGTCACACAGATTAAACCTCAATAAGACAAATGTTGACCTTAAGTGTTATGAATCACACACTCCATGAGTAGATGAACCCTCAAAAATAAAGATTTGAACATGGACCTATTTTAAAAGCCTCTGGTTCACTCTTGTATTTCCAGTGACCATGTGCTCTTCCTTGCCTTTTCAGGAATTAGCAGCCACAACAGCAGTGAATATAAAGCCTGAATTCTACACAATCACGTATTTTAATTCTTGCCTCAGTTTGCTAATTCTAAAATAAACTGTGCTTTAAGCTAGTATTGCCAAGTTGTAAGATCATAAACAAAAGATTTAGGAATTAATCAGTGAAATCCCTCTGGTGCCCAGTGACAGGACCCAGGGAAGGGCTGGAGCTGTGCCAGGGCAGGGTCAGGCTGGAGATCAGGGAAAGGTTCTTCCCCCAGAGGGTGCTGGGCACTGCCCAGGCTCCCCAGGGAATGGGCACGGCCCCGAGGCTGCCAGAGCTCCAGGAGCGTTTGGACACCGCCCCAGGGATGCACAGGGGGGATTGCTGGGGGTCTGGGCAGGGCTGGGGTGGGACTGGGTGATCCTGGTAGGTTCCTTCCAGCTCAGAATATTCTATGATTCTATGAAATACTAACACAGGAATGAAAGCTTATGATTTATTTCTTTTTCTTAGCATATGTGAAGATTTTAATGCTTTTAATTTCCAACAAGAAACCAAACCAGTTCATGACACAAGGGATTAGAAAGTATGCTGGCACTGGAATGGTATATTTTCCTCTGTCATTCTCAATTAATGGTCTTAAGTGGGATTTTAAAAATGAAAATATCAATGCTGTTTGCTGAGTTGTTTTAAAGCACAGATTTTTATGCTGTCTTTTCCCACACTAGGGTTCTTTTCACACTCCAGTGCTTCACTACATTTTCCAGTGCTAGAAAATGAGAGGTGAGGAGTTAGATTTTCTACCAGCTCAGGTTCTTGACAGGTAATTCAGATGCAGTCCCCGCATGATGCAAGTCAATGACTCCCAGTATAAAATAGTGCCACCAGTTGGGGACCCTGGGCAAGCTGTGAAGCACAACATTTGGGTGCTACAGAAAAATCCCCCGTGTTTTCCTTTGATAAGAAATCAGATCAATGCCCAAACGATGGCGTTGCCAGATAAAGAGCTATAATCCTCTAGCTGTTCATTGCTACAAGCATACTTGGGATGTGGCAGAAGGAAAGAGGAAGGATTCCCATGTGTCTGAAATATTTATTTTCTGAGGATGACTGCACGGAGATGTCCCAGGTAACTGGTCACAGAAGTAGCACTGTCATTTCCAAACTAACAAGCATTCACTGCAGCTGGAACTGTGAGACACAGCACTGAGCACAAGAGAGTTCCAGATAAAAGCTCCTCTTCCACTGCTGTTTAATGAGGGATTTGGATGCACACACTTCACTAGAAGCAAGGAAAATGGCATTTACACAATAAAGACTCCAGTATTCCACTGATGAAGGATTTCCTTATCCAAATTTAAAATAATCCAAGAGATTGTGGATGAGAGAATAATCACTCTGTTTTAACAAAGAACAAATCCTTATGAGTTGTTTTCATATACTGCAGAATCAGACACAAACGAGAGCTTTGAAACAGTTTTTAAGTTGGTTTTTCTGCAGCATACTCAGGTTCTGTAACTTGAAAAGAGCAGTGCACTAAGCCACTTGGCTCCTAATGATTAGGAGAGATTATGCACACATTTGAATAAAATGGAAAAAAATTACTTCAGTTCTCAACTATTTTCTTCCCTAACAGAAGAGCAATTCTTGCTGAAAGGAAATTATAATGCTAATTCAATTGTATGTAAGCACCAGCTCCATCTCCATGCTACTATGGAACTGTGCTCTTAGGTGAGTGTTTCTGACTTAGAATCTTATCTTTCTTACCTCGATTTTCTTTGTACTTGTTCTTGGCTGCACTATAGAAATACTTTCTCAGGATAACACCTCCTTTACCATTTATTTAGTGTCTATTACTGCTAGAGTAGGCAGCTACAGCATACACATGCAAGAAGAACTGCTATAACTGCTACAAGCAGAATTAAACCCCAAAAATAGTTATAAATAAGAGTGACAGATTGCTTTATTAATTTTTCCTCCTCTGGAATATCCAAATAGAAATGTTCAATTGGAGAGGCAGCATGTCATGGGGTATATATAAAATGAAAAGACTGAACACTCGTGGTTAAAAGAAACTGGGTTAATTATTCAACAGGAAAAAAATTACTTGTTTGCTGTATGACACCCATGAATTCTTTCCAAAGTTATATTTTCTGAACAGCTGCTCTGCTGCTAACCTTGGTCCAACCCTTCCCTCTCACAGCAGCAGGAAATGTAAAGCAAGGGGTCCCACAGCCATCCTTCATGACTTAATTGAACTGAGTTCTCCTTCCCTGAAAACCCTGTCAGCCATCTTCAGCTCTGTGCAAGTACTCTTCCTTTTCTTTCTTCTTCCTTAGTTTTGAGATCTGTAAGTGGTACCTCTGCCTCTTCTCAGAGCCTGTTCCTGTTCTGATGGCAGCAAACCTGTTGGGTGTTGGCTGGGTGCTTCCTTTCACTGTCTCACTTTCATGCCATAACCTACCACATTTCCCATTATTCATACTGGCCTTGAAAACTGGAATATTAACAAGCCCCCACAGTTGCAAATAAAACATGAAACAGGAAGAAAAGAGCACACACCTCCCTCCCTCCTCTTTACAAATTTCGATTTGTGTATGAACACTTCACTGGAAACATACATTAAACCAATTTCCTGTTTATAGGAGTCTGCATTAAATACATGCACTCAAGTAGAGAGTCACAACCCTATTTTCCACATTAGCTTAGTGTAAAACACAGGTTGTTTTGGACATTTCCTCACCCTAAGGATATACCCTATCTCCTGCCTTCACTGAAGTCACCTGCCTTCAAGTTGGACTTGATCCTGGGTCCCTTCCAACTCAGGAGATTCTATGATTCTGTGAAAATACATGTTTGGAAATTTCAAATTGCTCTGCTCACAGCAGCACATGGATGTACATTCCTGGTGTGGAGCATTTCTGCCATAGGATTTTATGCCACAGAAGCTGAATCTCTGAGAATGACTCATTGCTGAATAACTCAGTCAGTAACTGTTTGGTCTTTCTGGGAAAATGACAAGGAAATCCCACTGGAGGACCAGCAGTAGTCCAGTGGCTCCAGTCTGTATGCACATTATGGGGTGGTTGTGTTAGCAGTGACAGGTTGTTCTCCCTGAGCTCCAGCCTAGTTTATTTCCTGGGAATACCATTTGAACCCAAAGGTGGCATTTTGAATTCCATACTGTGTGGGCTGGATTTGAACCAGAGCCAGCTCGTGGAGGTCAGTGTAAGTTAACTCTGAGCTCATCTCACTGCAGCCAAAGGGCCAGTGCTTCACCTACAGGTTTGCTTGTTTAGATAAATTCTGTGTCCAGGCCAAAGACAGAATTTCCCATATTAGAGAAGATTTCAATTCTCTCTCAATATCACAAATAAATTTGATACCAATCAATCACGTTTTATACAAAAGAAGCCAGACACAAAGTAGATATGCTCTGAAATGATCTGATTTGTTTTCTTAATAGTAATTACATGAGACATTTAAATCTTTAGACTGCACCACTTGTTCCACAAGCTTTATGATATGATTAAGTTTAATAAAAACATATCTCTTGTAAGTACAATCTTGAAGACACCTCTACCTGAATGGATATTTCTCCTTCATTCCCTGCTCCAGGAGTCCCACTATTATTGTACCTTTCGACATGATACATTAAGATAAAGACTATTTCAATATTTTAGTTGAATAAAACAAAATACATTTTAAAAGAATTACTTACCTTTAAAAGAGCCAAAGCTACATGGAAGATTATGTTCATACCCTGAAAATAAGAAGAAAGAGACTTCAGTCAGTCCCAGCATACAAATTTCTTTTGATACTTATCATTATGTGGCATCAAAACCCAATGCTCTAAGTCCCTAGGGAATGCTTCCCTTTTCCTGCTACACTTGGAAGTTCCTCATGACAGCCCCAAGGCACAGTTTCCAAACTCCCACGCTGGGGGAAGATGAGGGCTCCTTGGGGCTTTGGGAACCTTCCGTGAGTCAGGTGTGGCTGGGACAGGCTGTCCCACCCATTGTCTCAGTGCCTCTCAGTGCTGACTTTCATAAACAGTGCAGGGTATTGTCAGGAGCAGGGCATCCACAAAATGTAATAAATATTCCAAGTGACAGGATTTTTGTCAAGTAATCAAGCTTAGCTATGATTTATCATGTACAATCTTCCATACTCGGACTCTAAAAAAATCCCAAAATATAACAAAGACAACCCCACAAGTACACAAGACACCTTGTTTTGCTGCTATTAGCCAAAAGTCAAAACTATTTCAACGCTAAACAAGCTGCTGTCTATATCCAGTAGTTACTTGCTGGTTTGCAAAAGCTGGAAATACAAATGTAGAGAAATGCATTCAGTGAGAAATACAAGGACAATATGCATTTATTTGAAGATTAAAGAAAGTCTGCAGCCTACATATCTTGCTAATTTAAGATTATAAATAGCTGTCTTCATCCAAATATGAAAAATACCATATGCAATTCTCATTTGCTGTACCATGTACTTCGTGTTCAGACTGTTTTCCTCAATTATATTTTCTAAATCTTCTTGCCTTGTTTAATGGCATGATAAATCTTCTCTTACAATGGCTCCCAGAGCTGGTATCTAGAAGCATCTCGACAGATTTGCACACAAGTAATACTGCAATTATATTATATTGTTGTGGGATAACAACAAGACTTTTGACAAGGCAACATTCTCCAAGCAATTTCTGCTTCTGCAATTGAATGTTTTCCCAATCCTCTTCCTGAAAGCCTGAGACTATGTTTCTATAAAAATTAGCTTTTGTAAAAATGTGTTGAGACTTTACAGAGGCTTTCTCAGGAATAAATTGTATTTTTTTATGTAGATAGTATGGTGCCTTGAAGGGATTGTACCATTAATGAGTCCTGGAAATGCTGCAACATCAGACACAATGAATATTGCAACACTGAATTACTTTGCAATTCACTGCATTATCATTGTGATAACAAACTGGGTTTTCCCACTAGAGGTCACAATTGCAGCAGGCCTGAATCTTGCTTCATCACTAGGAAACCCTCCTTCCAAATGGGATAACAATTATTTCAAGTTATTTGGCTTTATGTGCTTCTTTTTAATCGAAAGACTTAGAAAAATAGAAGTCCAGTTGTGACTTTCAGTCACGACATTGATAATACCAGAGCTCCAGCAGGAGTAAAATCAGTTCTTCATAGTACTTTCAGGTTTATTTCAAATATTAATCCAAAGTCAACAGTTAATTCCACACAGTCATGCCACTAAAAACTTTTACTTTCTAGCAGAGAGGACTGACATGAAGGCACAATCTGCAAATGAGAGGAATATCTACAAGCCATCACAAACACAAACACGCATTTTATTCTTAACAAACTGATCAGATTTTGGTATGTTATGACTAAGACTACTCCATCTAACAGTTGGATTACTGAGGAATTAGTGTCTTGTGTATCTTCTGGCAAAACCATACAGAACTGTACACCAGCTCTCATTTATTTTCTAAACATTTTTTTTCTGATCTGCCTGAAACTAACGCTGCTCCTGAATTCAAATGAATCAAACTCTCTCCTGGTACTCCTCTTATACTCTTCACATGGACAGCAAATGCAGCAGAAAAAGGTTTCTACCTGCCTTGAGAATCCCCATCTCTGTTCTTCCACAGCCAAGTTTAATGATTATGATTATGAAAAAGAAGGCTCAGCTAATTTTCCCACGATCTCTTATTTAAAACCCTACTTAATTTACCACACAGTGATTTATAAGCTTCAGCTTGAACTTCTTCAGCTGTTTTAGAAGACCAAAAATACAAAAGTGCACCAGACATATAAATCATTAGCAGCAATATCCCTCCAGCAATTTTATAATGGAAACATGGAAGTACATACAAATCATCCATGAGGGGGAAAGAGAAGAGAGCCCATATGAAATAAGATTTTGATAATGACTTTTTAAAACCAAAGGTCATATGTTTAACTACACATTTTGAAATAAATGCTATATGTCTTGGGGATGGTTTTTATCCCATATCCATTTTTTTTTGTTTGTTTGGGTTTTTTTTGTGTCTGGAATGGTCACAAAGTTATAATAATTTGGAGGGAAGGGGATCACATTTTCCATTCCAAGGGAGGTTCCCGCTTTCCTTGGCAGACACCTGTCTTTCAAACCAAGACACTATAGTATGCAGATCTCATAGTAAGATTTAAAAAATTTGCATGTGTGAAAGTTGTTCATAATTACCTTAACACTGTTTAAAATATAGAACAGTCAAAAGTAAAATTGTACACTTATAAACAATAACTTGTATGAGCACAGGAATGGTGAAGGGCTTATCATCATGTCATATCACAGATTCAGGTGTTATTTAAGGACCCTGTTAAGCCTGTGTAGAGGCCTAGACAACTTTAAGAGAGCTCATGAAACACAGGAGTTTTGGAGAAGGAACAAGCCCAACTGAAAGAAATGAATATGGTAAGGTAAGGGTCAGCAAAGGGAGAATGCTGGGAGTTTGTGCTGCATTCCAGCCTCCTTCCAGCTCCTGCTGACTGCCACACTGACCATCCTCTACATGGTCCTACAGACACACTCTCCTTTACAGGAGCACTTACTCCAGAAGAAAGAGCATCATTTAGCAGAAGAGCCCTTCATACCTGCTGGTACTGGGATGAACACTCAGCATCCAGGAAGTCCCCATTTAATTCATAAAGACTGTGCTTCATGGAAGCATCTGCTTCTTTGAACTGTATGTCAAAAAACCTGCAATTTCCAGCCACGTCTGGAGGTAATGTTCTCATAGCAAAGCAGTGAAACTCCCTCTCATGAGACTGTAAAAATTAAATTATATGTTTGCACTGAAATTAAGACTGGCTGAACGTAAATGGAAATCTTAACTCTGGTCTAGTGAGAGGTTTTCCCAGTTCCTCAACTCCCTCCGAAGCCTATCCTGCAGATAGAAGCCTCTTTGAGGAGTCCTCCCTTTGAGCCCCTCTGCACTCTGAAACAAGATGATATTTGAAAAGGCCTGAAAAGAAGGATGGGAATAAAGAATGAACTGAGACTGGTAAAGATGCAATTCTGTGGGACCCAGTTTGCATTCAGTGAGATGTCTGTGGCAGAAAGGCTGCCTGTGGCTTCTCGGTGAGGGGAGGAGGCAGATTGATTCATCTGACCCAGCAAATCTGCCCAGAGGCCGGAAAAAAGGAAGTCAAGGAGCAGCAAACCAATACTTGCTACGAGCAAAATTCAACAACCAAGCACAGAGCTGAGGAGGCCAAACAATTCAGTGGTGTATATCTGGACATTGCACTGGAGCTGACTTTGGAATTTCTCTCCTGTTTTGAAGTTTAATGATAGAAGCCTCAGGAGAAGATAGGCTATATTCAATATTAGCTTCTGTCTCTCTCCAAACCAGACCCCCTGACAGACTTTCCTCTGGTTACACAGCAATACCTTTGGCACCATCTTCACCAACAAAAGGCAAGGTTTTAAAAAAACCAGGAAATTTAATTAAACAATGTCCTTATCTGTGGTTTTCTTCCTTCCTAGATGTGCATGACATCTAAAAGCAAACAGCAAAGATACTGATAAAATAGTGTCTGAAGTTCAGCACCAGGTAAAAAGACAGACACGAGAGTCAACCAAGCACCTCCTTAAGGGCTGAGAAGTCTCAAGCCCCTCATGACATGACCCTCTTCCAGCTTTCTAATAACTGAATTTTCCTTTCTTTAAAGGGAGACTAGCTATTCAACTGAAGTTAATTTGACATTGTTTCGTGATTCAAAAGTGTTTCATAATTATGTGTTCAGTTGCACAGTCTATGAAAGGAGCTACAGAGGGTAATTGGGGTTACAGACTCTAAAGGAGAATTAAAATTTTATTTATGTTTTGGATGGGCTCCAGCAAAACACTTACTCAGTAACTAATATGTTGAGAACACACAGGAAACTTTAGGAATGTCACAAATGTCTTTGTTTTGTTGACAACGTGAATATATGGTCTGAAGCTCAAATTTCCCTTTGTAAGCAGGGCAGCCTTGGAACACGCTCTGCAGGGGCATGCATGTTAATTAACATCTTTTAGGCAGAGTTTGTGTAGCTCGTACATTTATTCTAGTTCAATGACAGGATGACTAAAGGAAAAAAGGTTAAAACTCTTGTTCAAATATGGCACAACACGAATTAACAGGCTTTGTGTAAACAACAGATACAGCTTTCTTAGGAAAGGAAAAAATCAAACAAAAACCAAATTACAAAGAGATCTTACTGCTAATGCATGAGTACAGTCAAGTTCTCAGACTGGGCTTCCTCCAGTGACCCCAGACACATTGCCTGTGCAATAACTCACACCAGGAAAGAAGAAAACACAGGAATCTCCACCCTGATCCTACGATTCCATGAAAACCCAATTAAAACCAGTTGACTGAATTAATAGACAAGCAGGTATCAGGGAGGTGGCAAAAACAACACCAGGGGATTCTGTACTGCTTTGTGTCACTTTTCTGTGTTTTGCAGCACACAATAAATACCAGGCCACCACAAACCTGTATTAGTATGATTTCACATGTAATTTTGTTTGGCTGATTGCTTATAATAGAAATAAATGGGATTTAGGAGTGAATATTTACATATTTTGGGTGGTGCTTCATGTCATTTCCTGCTGAGATGTTGCTATGGCTGAATGAAGGTAGAGACTGCTGTGAATTAACATTTTTTTCCCTCCACCTTCTGTGACTGTCTGCAAAGAATAAAAATTACAGCCACAGAATTTTAAGTCTTTTCCATGTATCAAACTGCTCCTTTGCATGTGGTATTTCTGCAGTGGCACTTTCCTAATTCACCAGCAACTGGTTATGGGCTAGCAGCATTTGTTAACCAAGCCATACACTAACAGTACTTTTATGGTTTGCAGAGCTTTAAATTGCAGTGGGTTTAGACATTTCTGTCCCTTTTTTCCAAAACTGATTAATACAGGGACAAAGAAAGGGGCCTAAATCCACACCAGGCACCAAGGGCCTTATCACACAAAAAGAGAGAAAAAGAGGCCTCATATCTCTTTGGGTAAGACAGGTCCTCCAGCTCTGGTATGGAAACAGGGAATGGCTGTTAGAAGTGCTGACGAGAAGGAACCTTCCAGATCCCAGTTTTCATGAGAGGAGACGAGGTGAGGGGTTAAGAACATCTCTTGACAGAGAGCTGTGCCTCGTTCCCCCTCTACCTGTGCTCACACAACACAGAGAAAAATCCACACTAAATCAACACCTGCTCCCCTGCAGGTCAGCTCTATCCGATCTTCTTCCCAGTGTTTATTCCTCATCCTCCACAACACAGCCCTGGCCCTCGTCTCTCTGAACCCTGGCATTGGTCTTTCCAACTATGAGTCAATTGCAAAGTCCACATTTTGATTTTACGTTTTTAGAAAATTCGTAACAGCCTCAGATTCCAAGCACAAAGCAACGGAAAGTGTTTTGGCACAGGCAGACTGCACTACCCTGGTCTTTAAAAACAGTTGTTCCCAAATTAGCTCAGCTTCCTGGATTTGTTCACAGAATATCACTCTCCCATTTGTGATACTTTCCTTCAGTTATTTCTAAAGTGTTTTTGAAGCCTGCCAAGACTGTTTAGGATATGCTGCTATTCCAATACAGCAGATGGCACTAGTGTTAAGTAAGCATTATGGAAATTTACTGTATTCCTAGAAAAAACAACCAAGTGAACATCAACTAGCAGGTGGTTAAAATATTTCATGAGCAATGGGAAAGGCAATTCAGAGACATAGTGTGAACATGGCATGAGATGTGTCACCCTCTAAGGCCCCAAAAAGATAACTCAAAACAGTCACTCATCTTTGGCAGCTTTTGCACCTAGATCTTAGAACATTCGTCTGAAACAGAAACAGCCTTAACATTTAGGACCACAAAATTTATCAACATCACCCAAAAAGTACTTTCTGTTCCCATAAGTTATCTTGTATTGCAGATTGTTGCGGGACTGCTTTTCCTTTGCTTGTGCTGAGCATTTATCATCAGCCTTGTTATTTTGGGGATAAACAAGCAGCAGCCATGACTGGAAGATACATAAATTATGGATGCTCACAGGAACAACCTTGAATAAAGGGTTATGCTAATCCTGTGGCTCTCCTAGAACTTCTCAGATGTTCTCTATTGAACACTCTTCTCCTTGGTCCAAGCCTGAATTTTGATAAATCCTGTCAGAACGTTCTGTGTCCTCGGTCCCCATGGCAATACAGAACATGGTGTTACACACCTCCAGTATTTCTGCTGTTGACTGGATTTTATATGCAAACACCTCATACTGCTTACAACCTTCACTTTGAAAAGAACTTAATATTGCTTATCATTACAATCTGAATGTTTTAAACACACACATCCAAAAGCTTTAAGAAGTTCCTCATGCAGCAAACACACAATCAAATCCTACACCCTTCTTTCTTTCTAACTTTAATTTCTGTTCTAGTGCTGGAAAGCCCCCACAGTAGCTGTAGTCATCAGATGAATTAGGCTAAAATTACTTTTCCTGTGGATTTAAATAACTCATCTAACTACATAAAAGCCAAACGTCCTGGTCTAGTAAACCTGAGGTTATGTCCATTGCAGACCTCCCACTTCTGCAACAAAGAAGATTATGACTGCTGACATGTCGGCAGACGCTTAAATGCAGCAAACTAGCATTACAACTGGACATTCACATTCAAATTCTAGTCATCCATCTGGAGCCTGAGAAAACCTATTCTCCTTCTTCTTAAATTAATTAAAAGCTAAGTATAGCAGTCTGGAAAAGAAATCCTTTCCAGTCTCTTTATATGAAACAGCAGTGACTGATAAGGACTTCAGCACGACTCAGCTCTCCAGCAGGCCTGATGCAAAGGGATTGGGCAGGAGGAGAGACACAGTCTAAATGCCAAAATTTATTTGCCTGTTAAAAGGCAAACAGACACACACCTCCTGGCCTTTTTCAGCTATCATGTATGACACTGACTTCATTGTGGTAAATAGCAGTGCAATAACACAGGTAGCTCCAGCACAGATCTATGCCTACTTAGAACTTATGCCCAGCTTTTAAAATGCTGTTACTCTAAGAGATTTTATTTCTAGGAAGTCCATTCTGCTTTGTAAGATTTCTTAAAATATTCATAACTGGAAGGGTTAACAAATGTAGACAACGTGGCAATAACAAGTAATTCCAAAAAGTTCCATTTTTCTTTCTCTATAGTTCCACAAAAGATAAACAACCGCACACAATCTTTATTTAATCCACATTTCATCTCAGCACAGATTTACAGAGGAAGTGGGCTTGTTCTTGACTCAATTCCTGAGGAAGTTTAATAAATTGAAATGTTAATCTGTTCTTTCTCAACTCTGTTGAAGGCATCACAGAAGTATCTGACAGTGACAGATAAAAAATAGCAGGCTATTATGGTCCCTCCTCCTCAGTCAGCACCAGCGCGGTGCCGGCCAGCCTGAGCGGTGCCATACGGCGTTTCCTGGCACATCCATCCTCAGCAAGACACACACAAGACAGAAATCAACTCGTCAGCGTCAATACTTGCAATTCTGCTCTGATTTTCAGTGTTTCATTAGAAGGAGTGCTCCCAATCACCAGATCTCCACAACGCGGCGCCACGTTTTAGCTGTCAATAAGTGTTCCCTCGCCAGCACCACGCTGTTCACATTTTAAAAGGTTATTAAAGACACCTATCAGCCTTCATTGTAACAGACAGTTTCTCAAAATCGGTTATAAAAAATATTTTACTAAATATTCTGAAAGCAACAGTTGATAAAGGCCAAGGAGTGACAGCATCCTAGCTTTCAATTCCCTCTTCTTGCACTGTGCTATGTGGGCCTGTGAAAGGCACTTTCCCTTCTTTGCTGTTAGCTATATTAGTAAGCATTAAATAATTTCATATTCAAAACTGAGAACCAGGTGCATCCCTTTGTATCCAGTCACGATCATAGAATGACAGCTTAGTGGTCAACATGTTAACTTAGTAGTCAAATTACAGTCAAATTATGTATTATGACAGTAAAATAAACAACTACCTGTGCCAGCGCAGAAAGGGCAGCGTGCAGGAGAGGTTTTTGCATATTCCATCAAAGCAGAGAAGCACCATCCTTAAGTATTTTGTACCCCCAAAACTGCACACAAAAATAGCCAGATCAACTTAAAATGGAGGTTACCCACAGTCTTTCAAAATTCTCAGCTAATAATGGAATGACAGCTTGAGTTCTGCACCTCCTTTAGTTCTGGCAGCACTGTATGTATCACAAAAGGTTAAATAATTTTCTTTTTTAAGCAGAAAAAAGAATCATGACAAAAACGCTTACAGATTATCTGCCAACTGGTTTGGGTTGTTTTTCTCTTCTAAATGCCTACTGAAGGTCATTTATTTAGTGCTTTGAAAACAAATATTTTCATTTTAAATTGAATATTTTAAAATGCAAAATGAAGTAGACTGTTTGATATTCTGCTGCACAGCTGAGGTGCAGCTGTTGCACTGGGGACAGCTCTGAGTGACAAGACCTTTACCTAGATGAGTTGCTATTTCTGAGCATGGCTTTAAACAAATAATTTAAAATAGAACAAAAAGAGACAGCAAAACAGAGCAGGCTTGCAAAATGTTCGATAACATCATGTCATATTGATAGATAAGACTGACAAGTCCAAATACAACTCTGCGTTTCATCAACAGAAATGTTCTTCAATGCAAACAGAAATAGCAAAGCGGAAAAGACAAATGAAACTGCTGAAAGAGGCAGCTCAAAGGAACGTTATAGAAAGATCTCCAGGCTCCAGCCCACAGAGTCTGCTGTAATCACGTTAAAACTTTCACCTGGATCAACAGGTTTGTGTTTTTATTACAAGCAGCCAAGCCTTATAAAATGTACCCTGGCACTGTGGTGGTGTACCTGCCTGGGAGCCCAAAATTCTCTTCAAGCTTCTGTCGTAGGCAAGACAAAGAATTCCAAAATATTTCATTTCTACATGAGGATGGGTGACAGATTCTGCCCCAGAGTTACTTAGGCAATATCCTAAGACCACTGGAAATTTAAGTAGTTTGAAGGGTTTATTCACATCTTCAACAGCCGGGTGACAACTTAAAAAATAATAATAATAAAAAAGGTGCTAGGAAGACAACAGAATGAAATAAGTCAGTCACACAGAAGCCATGGCAAATCCCAAATTTGTGCAAATTTACATCAAACTGCTCTGAAGCAATATTTCATGTGAGAATGATGAGAAGACCTTGACGGTAGTGACACTCTCCACAAATTTCTCCATAAAACTTAATTCCCATCATAACTTCAGCTCCTTTTCCATAGTTATGCTTCTGCCCAGGAGTTCCATCCCCCACCAGCTTGTGCCACTGTTCCACTGCGCATGCAAGGGAAGGAAATGTGCCTCCCTGCTTGGCTATGAAACTACAGGACCTCCAACAGGTATTTTTCCTCTCTGGATTGAAAGTTGAGCTTCTGTAAGGACCAATTTCACTCTTGCTGCCACAATTAAAAATGAAAAGCCCAAGCTAGTACAAAAACTTTTGCTTGATATGGAATCACTGAATGGTTGGGGTTGGAAGGGACCTCTAGAGATCAGCTATTCCACGACACAAATTGTTCACCCATAATTCAAATATTTTCAAGGGGACCAGAGAGGCTCCCTTAAAATTATTAGTTGACAGGATGCATTCAGCAATGGTTTTAAAAGGTTTTCTTCCCCTAATTTTTTCTTTCCTAAAAGAGTTGCATTGGATATGAACATTTTGTAATGACAGGACAGAGATGTGGAGAAAGCACAAGTCAGGAGCTTGAAGGGTATTTAAAATTCATCTGTATCTATGACAAATTAAGCACAAGGCTGGAAGCTTGTTTTTAAAAACTTAAGACAGTTCACTTCAAAGGCTTCTTGCTTTCCTGGGGATTTTTTTCTGCAGAATATGTTTCAGTTTTAGCAGCTGCCACTGTTTTTTCTCCTTCCAGTTGCCAGAATCATCAGCATGCTGGTTGTTCAGAGATAAAGTAAGGAACAATTTAATGCAGAAAAAATTATGTTTTGATTTCCCCCATAACTCCTTCCAGAAGCTGACTGGACACATAGCTTCAGTCCTGTGTCTAAGAATGGCTTTTTCCTGGTTCTGCCTATGGCCACACGCCTGCAGAATTGACTTGCTGTCTACAGTGAGGGCCAACTAGACTTTTATTTTAATGTGACTTCAATCTATGCCCCTCCCACAAATTCTCAGAAATGTCTGTTACTTGAGAGTGGTTGACTCCTGAATCTTAGGAGCACTTTTCCGATAGCCTACACTGGTGCCTCAGGACGTTGTCTCCACACTGCCCCACTGTCTCTCAAGATGTCTGTGTGTATCTTCTCACTTGAAAAAAATTTTCTTCCTCTTTCTGGTTTCTTTTTAGCTGTAGTAAAGGAGGCTCCTTTAGCTGTGTGTGATTACCCTCCATGAACACTAATAAGCCTCCCTTTCCCTAGCATGTTCTCATGTTGCACTCTCTCACTTTCTCCTTGGATTTCACCTTGGATTTCACCTTTTTTCCCCACTGTAATTGCTTCAGGCACACTGAGATAAACATTGCCAATATTACCCTACCTTGTTTTGGTAACTGAGCACCAATATGCAGAATAAGAAATAGTCTTAAGGATTGAATCCTACCAAGGCACCTGCAGCAAGCCTGAAGACTGGCAGAGAAAATACTTCACAATAAAAATTAACAAAATGAACTAGAGTCAACAGTGTTTCATACTCGTGAAGCCTTCACCATTTAAAACTATCAATTCTTTTACCTAGCTATTTATGTTCATGTTTGTGACCCCTTGAAATTGGAGAGGAAATCAGTGACAGGTTTAAAAGCAGGTGTAATGCCATGGACGCTCTGACGTCCCATTTTCCAAAGGAAGGACTGGTATTTTACCAAAATAAATATCCTAGATTATCGACCTATTCTGACTGGCTTTTATAAGGAAGTGTAGATGTATCTACAGTACAGACACACAGCATTTTGCATCTGGAGTAGTGTGTCCCTAGGTGGAATAGCAGGGAAAACAAAAGCAAGGAGCTTCATTCAGCTGTGTGTTTGGCCCTTCTCACTCTTTGTTTCATGTCAGGCCACCAAAGCAGCCAAAGCACCACTGTCACTGTCTGTGGGCACTCTGAATCAGGCCACTTGCAGAGCTTGCCTCACTAGGTGTCTTCACAAAATTACAAATCCTAACTTTGAATAACCATTTAACGAATTAAATGAAAAACAGACGTGTGCATCAGATATTCTTAATTAGATCCCACAGCAAAAAAATGAGGCAATCCACAGTTCTAATTTTAAAACCAAAGCAGTGTTTCACTGAACATCTTCTGTTGCACGTAACCACGGTTTCTACATAACTTAGTTATACACATTTTATATTAAGCAGTAAAGGACTTCAACAAAATGAAATAAACAAGAAGAAACATTGACAGAGTGGAGGAAGGGCTTCCAGATTCAGGTTTTTTTTTACCTCACAAAGTAGTAAGTCAATGATGTGGAAGACCATGCAGAGTGGAAACTTGGCAGTAAAAAGAGTGAGGAACCACTGGGATGCATACATATGAGCTTCCAAATTGAGGTCTGAGAAATGGCTGTGCAAGTCTGGTAACTGCTCCTGGAATAAAGGAAAAAAAGAAATGTTTCAGTACTACTCATTAATCTGAGTCCTTCATCCATACTTCCAGTAAGGACCAGGGGTTGCTAAATACCAAAAAACACAACAAAGTGAAAGCCTGGCTTCTTTCGAGCAATGAAAATGTTTCTTGATAAATTCAGTGCCCATAGTTACAGTTTTTAGTAAGATATCCACAGCGGATTCTATCACAGTATCAAAGAACATACTGAGAAATTACAAAATCTTCAGTCGAAAGGCAGAGCAGTTTGTAAAATCTATGTCATGGTGTGTATTTTTAAGTTATTCCTTTGCTGTGTCTTGCTATAAATGTTTCCACCACAAAAAACAACGGCTGCTGGAACCAGATCACCTTGCAGAGCTTGAAAGCAACAGAGCACACAACTCCATCAGACCATTTCTCTAACTAGGAGCACACATAAGCAACACAAAATAAGCACTGAAAATCCTACTGAACAGTGATGATATGGTAATTTAACAAAGTATCTTGGTTAGTAAAATCTGTTTTGTTTGTTAATAAAAATCTTTGTGAACATATGTAAATATTGAGAAGACCATATGCTGAAGTATCACATTAATTAGGATGCAATTCTACTCCACCAAGTATGAAATACGCACAATTTGACATCTGAAAAAATACCATTAAATTAACAGTAGTCTGTTTTGTTTGGTTTCCCTATATCCCACAGAGGTCATAGCTATGGTCAGCTGTGAGAACTGCCTTCAGCAACCAGCTCTTCACTGTGCCAACACAAGAGCAGGGCTTAATGAACTGTCAGTAATTCCTTATCAGTCAGAACAACAATGTATAACATTTGCAGCTGTTCAGTTGTGCTAAAACGCTGGATGGAATAATTCCACCTGAAAAAAGGGCAGAGTCTTGGAACAGACACTAAAACCTGCCCAATGATCCAATGGATTGGTATTTCAGAAGCATCAGGATGTCCTGATTTGCCTGACCTCTTAACTATCAACATAATTCATGGAAAGTAGGACACTGGTGGAAGCAGTCCAAAGGATACTCTGGCCTCAATAGCACCGAGACATTCTCTCTAAGCAACACCAGAAACAGAAAGACAGGGAGCAAACAGAGAGGGGGGAAAAAGCCAGATACCTGCTCTGCTTGGATGCAGAGATCAGCACCAAGAGTTGTGTATCGAAGACAAAAGAAATGAGAAACAAATCTGACTCATGATGTTTGAATTCAGCTGTTAAACTTCCCTGCTTTGCTTTTACCCCCCCCCCCCCTAAAAGGGGAGCGGTTTTATTGTCCAACAGCTTTTGGAAGCAAAGCATTAATCTCTTCTTCATGCCAATATTTGCGTCTATGAAATAAATGGAGGGAGAATTTGTTACTCTGGCCCCACCTGCATTAACTTCTCCAGCTGGAAAAATTTGCAATGGAGATCTTCAAAGTTATTTCTGTAGAGGTCCCTCAAGCCGTAGTCATACATTATTTTCACAAATACACAGAATGCCTGCTCCTCTGGCATCTGGTTGGAAAAACACACAAAAATAAGGTTAATAACAGAGCTCAGGCTGGAAGTGCCTTGCACAGCTACACACACTTAAACACCTTGTGCACAATGAATTCAGAACCAGGGATGTAATAAAATTTTCAGCCAAATACTGTGAATGCCAAAATAAGCAACTAAAATCTCAAGGGGACTAATCTCCTTGATGAGCACCTGGATTTGGCTCTGTAAGAGAAAATGTGGGATCATATCACAGGTTCATGTACGTCTACACCCCTACCGAAGCACGACTGTTGCAGCATTCTTTCTGCCAAACAGGTATGAGAACAATCGGTACACAAGTCTCAGGCACATAAAAACAATTTAAAAATAAAAAAATAATGAAAATAAAATAAAAAGGCAACAAGTCATGACAGTGGTATCTACTGAGAGAGACTTGGTTAAATGGGAAAAAATCAGGAGAACTAAGGTACAACCAACCTCTAGTGAGAACAATTCTCATCTACTTTCATCCAAACCCCAGGACATCAAACTCTGAAGTCAGGTTTCCCACAGTCCCATCTATTAACATGCTGACTTTTTCAGAAGCCCTACATCCATAATCTCTATTTCATTCTGACCACAATTTCTCATCCAGCTGTGGTCTGGAACGTAGTACTAACACAAGCTGTCTGAGCCACCCTCCACTTGTATTTATCAGTTTGAGCCCACTGAATGCTGAATTGGTGGAAGCCCTGTGTCACAAAACCCCCGCATCATCTTCCCCACTTCCCCTGTGCCTGCAGGTAAGACAATAACGACAGGCACAAGCAGAACCAAAATCAACTTTTCAATCACACAAAAAACGTGTTTTCCTTTGGAAGCAGCAGGTTGTAACAAATGAAAACAATTACTGAGAACCAAGAACAAATCTCGACCTTCTAGTGTATTCACTCATTTGGCCTATTGCGAACTCCTTATCAAGTATCAGCTGCAGACAAAAGCTCAGTATTTTCTTCAAAGAGAATTTTAGGCTCTTGATATTTCCCTTCAGGGTTTAATCTTTTATGCTCAGCCCATGATTAGGGCCAGTCTCCAGGGCCACGGGCAGACAGTTTCAGTTTCATTTTCAGACATCATAAAGGAAAGTAACTGGTTAGCACAAAGTACTGCCAGATTGGCTGATGGCTACCACTCTGGGCTTGATTCACCCAAGACAAATTCTTAGGAATTTCAAAGTTCCTAATCACAATTTTATCTGCATGGAATGATCCCCACTGACAGCATAGAAAAGCTGCAGACAAAGTAAAGGGAAGAAAGAATTTTATCCTGACCAAAAGGCTTGAATCTGCTTTGTAAGACAATGAATGCACATTTCTGGGGTTTTGGTAAAAAACAATTATTTCTAATGAAATGTCAGGGGCTCATTCACAGGCACATCTACCCTACATGCTCAGTCAGACATTCATGCACTGACAACTGTCTCTCCCCAAGAGAGGGAGAAGGAACAGAGGTCAGGACAAGGCCAAAGAGCTCCCCAAGTCCTTGCTCTCAGTGAACAGAGGTTCTCCAGTATTACCAACCCCAAGAATTCAAAATCATAAATCCAATTTTCATTTCTTTTTTTATTCAAGCAGAACACAAATTTTGGGCATTGCCATTCTGATCTTTAGCATTTAGATATTTGCTCTGTCTTTTCCTTGAAATCACAAAAGCCAGAAATCTGTAATTTTTTTAAGTGAAATTTTAGGTGGAGCTTTTTTTTTTCCACAGACAATGACTCTGAAAAACAGACAAGAAAAAAGAGTCAAATACTGTGAGACTTACAGTACAATTATTAGAGTTGGCAACACTGTTCCCCTGTGATTAGAAGTTACCTGCATACCCTTGATGGGAATTTCATCAAAATAGCAAAATCACAAAAATCGAGGATGGAGATTCAGGCTACCCAACCGTCCCTGAAACGTATCTACAGTGAAGAGAAAGGATAACGTGTCCCAGAAAAGAATGGGAAAGGAAGGGGTCTAGAAACCCATGCAAAGATAGAAGAGTTAGAGAGGGTCTTACAAGCATCCACAGTGTACAGACTGTTTGGAGAATTTGTGAAAAATAGAGTTTGAGGACACCCTAGGAAGCTCCCAAATTACATGAGCTCACTGAGACTGCTTTGCTTCTCCCCTTCTCTGAGCATTTCTCTTTAATATCCTATTATGAGACCAAATGTTATAAAGGGCATATTAAAATGAGTGTAATTTCCATTTAGCATTCCCTGTGCACAGGGCAATTTCTCCCAGCTCCATAAACACTAGAAACAGAGTGGATTCTCTGTAGTAATGACAGCACAGAACTGAGGTAGAGGAGCTGAAGTATTAGTCAAATTTAAGAATGCAACACCCACACATTTCTAAACAACCCTGGTATTGAAAATGGCTTATTTTTCCAGTGGAACTTCAAAATCCTACTTTGGGTAAAAAAATAATTGCAAAATAACTGTTAGATAAGCTATTTTACAGTATATGTTGGACTGCAATAATGGGACTAATTCAGGTTTATTCCTAAAAGATCTAAAGCTTCTTTGCAACACTGTCACTGTGTATGATGTTTCTCAAGACTTCAAGGAGTCACAGCTCTCACCAGGAATTACAACTTAAACTAATCTGAATTTGAGTTCCAAACACCTTAAGTGTGTGTGCAACACACACACACCACCAGCAGCTGTCTCAAAACTACACTTCAAAAGGTATTTCAATCCTGACTGATAATTTACTAATTAAAACCTGACAGAAAAAGCAGGCAAGAGCATGAATAAGAATAGTGGTTGAGCTTTGGGGTGGCTTATTCAGATAGACTTTATCTCAATAAATATTCAACTTGAATCTGCTGCTTTTCCACTGAGACATCAAATGTAAAGCACCTTGCACCTATAAAAATTGTATATTTACTTATCTGTCTCTGGACATGTACCCATGTGCTTATAAAGGAAGCAACAGATCAAAGTTTGTGCAGTTTTTGATTACAGGCTAAAATATCAAGGTTAAAAATCAGCTTTCCCTCAGAAGATATTATAAAATGTTGCTAGGAGGAAAAAGTCTCCCAAAAAATTAATGAGACTACTTGCTTTGATGAGTTACTTTGAGAATGTCTCCCGGAGTTAAATTCCCCATAAACACAAACGGAGCTCACTTAGGTGACAACCAATTTAAAAGAAAATATTGATATGTAACAAATCGGTTTCAGGTTTTGACACAGAAGTACTTGAGAATTTAACAGATTTCTCCCTGATAAAGGAAATCTACATTCATGAAGATAGAAGCCATTAATCTCTACAGCCAAAAAGCAACAAGAGGAAAATTAATACAGGCAAATAAATAACAGTAAATATCTGTCAAACAACATGGCTGCAGTACTATTGATGTTACAGCTGCCTTGGTTTCAAATATCAAAGCTTTCATTTTGCAATTAACTCACATGAAGTAGAAGCACAGCTGCAAGGAAGGACTGTCCCTGGCAATAGCCAATGTCTTCATCATAGACAGAATAGGCCTAGAAAAAAGAAAAGTCAAGCTGAATTTAAAATGCATCCAGGCATTACCAGACTGTGTTCTCATCAATGAGCTATTCAGGACACTTCCTCCCAGCATCTGAAGGGGCCTCCAGGGAAGTGGAAGAGATACTTTCCATCAGGAGCTGCAGGGACAGGACACAGGGAATGGCTTCCCACTGCCAGAGGGCAGGGTCAGATGGGATATTGGGAAGGAATTGTTCCCTGTGAGGGAGGGGAGGCCCTGGCACAGGGTGCCCAGAGAAGCTGTGGCTGCCCCTGGACCCCTGGCAGTGTCCAAGGCCAGGTTGGACATGGAGTTTGGAGCAGCCTGGGACAGTGGGAGGTGTCCCTGCCCATGGCAGGGGTGGCACTGGATGGGCTTAAAGGTCCCTTCCAACCCAAACCACTTCATGATTCTCTATGTAACACTACTCAGGCTAAAATAATAAAGGGGGTAAAACTGTCACCACTCTTGTGCTTTCAGGGCTCTTCTAAAAACACCCACAGGTCACTTTCAACCCTCCACAGATGCTGTTGTTGTAAATTATTATTTTTATTTTTCAATCAGCTTGAAAAGAGTTGGATGCAACTGCCCTTCACCTAAATCAAGGACAATTCTGCTCAGGTGAGTAATGACAGAATGTTACCAATGCAGCAAATGTAACATGAGAACCAGGGAAGTTTGTGCTGTGGGGGGAGTGAATGTTTGTTTTTGGGAAAACAAGTTGTGACATTATGAAAGTACAGGACATAAGGTTAGAAAACTGCCGAGAACTACTCTAACCTGAAGATTTCATCAGAAACAGTTTTTCCATGCCCTTGTTATGCTGAAGAATGAACAAGACTCATTTTCCTATGGTATGACAGACATGATTTTTCTTCCTCTTAAAAAAATCCCCAAGCTAAAATAACTAACCTTTCCTTCCCCTTTACTTTTCCAAGATGAGAAGACTGTTTTTAAAGAGATGTCAGAGGATGTTAAGAATTTGAGGAAACTTGAGAAAGTCTAAGCAGCAGCAGGAGGACTGACATCAGAGGGAGAGACAGCCTGAGAGTAAGTGAGGTACTGAGGTTACAGTCAGGGAAAACCAAAGCAAAGGGCAGAGCCAGGGGGAGGAAGGAGCCAGGAGGATCAAAAGATCCACTTTGCCCAGAACACCATACCTACTTTCATTTTTAGGCCTTTGCACTGGGTCTGGCTGAGATAAATTTATTTTTCCCTAGCAGCCCTCCCAGCTGTGCTTTGCAGGGTGTTGGTAACTCAGCAGTGTGTTTTGGCAGCGCTGTCCCTCGGACATTCCTGCCCCCATCCAGGGGCTGGCAGTGGGCAAGACCCTGGCAGAGGACACACCCAGGCCAGCTGACCCACACTGACCCAAGGGATATTCCCTACCCTGACAGGGGCTCAGATGGGAAAGCCAAGGGGGAGAGGAGGAGCAGGGGCATTGCTATTCTGCAATGCTGGCATGCTGGAGCACCCACTGTGTGCTGAAGCCCTGTTTCCCTGGAAGTGCTTGAACATCACTCCCTGGTGGGAAGCAGACATTAACTCTTCCCTTTGCTTACACACATGCAAACTTCTGCTTTTTTTGCTGTAGTAAACTGCCTGATCTCAAGCTTCTGGTTGTTTTCCATCTCATTCCCTCTCCTTTGTCCCGCTGAGAAGGGGAGTGATAGAGCAGCCTGGTGGGCACCTCATGCACAGCCAAGGTCAACCCACTACAGTCTTGAATAAAAGCAAGATTGCAAACGCCCTGAATGGAAGCTCAAAGTAATAAATAAATAAATAAACATGGGAAGAAACACCGTCAGGGTTCCCAGGGAGCCAAACCCACCCGGGGCTGTTCCATGGTATTCCAAAGGTGGATGTGCTGCCTCTCCAAAAGGCAGTAACTGTAACTCGGAAATGTGATTTTTTCCCAGCCAACAGGATTAACAAAACTGCAAATTAATTCTGCAGCAATGTTGAAATGAAGAACAAACCATCGTTAAAGCCCTTAAATCACCTTCCTTTTTCATTCTGACGGGGAGAATGTAGTATGTGTGAGGAATTCTGAAATGCCTCCAGAAGACAGGATTTCTCTAAGTACAGCCTGAGTATTCCTTTAAAGGTCACTGTTTCTGAACAATGCAGCCACATTTCCTTTGTGAAAAGCTGACCTGGGACTTGTAGTTCTTTGTCCTTTGTCTGTACTGGTCACCACTTTTTTTGAAAGCTGTCAGATGGGATTAGTTAGGAGCTGAGTAAAAATAATCCCAGCCCATAGCTCAGTTTCAGTGGACAAGAGAATTCAAGAAGTCACAGAAATCACTGAAAAATGTTTAATGAACCATTACAATCCGCTTACTAGTTTAAAACAGCCCTAGTCACAAAAGTCAAATATAAAAAATAACCTGAGAAACGTACACTGGCAGATACAAAAATTCAATTGAAAAAAAAGAAGGATGCTCTCTATAAAAAAGTTAATTAGCTACTTAGTAGAAATTACTTTAAATGCCTAAATTAATATTTTATAT
Organism: Orthonyx spaldingii; assembly: GCA_013397795.1. Taxonomy (NCBI): domain Eukaryota; kingdom Metazoa; phylum Chordata; class Aves; order Passeriformes; family Orthonychidae; genus Orthonyx; species Orthonyx spaldingii. Next base: position 406,283 of record VZTJ01004974.1, read on the forward strand.
GACTAACTACAATCATCCACTGATTAACCACCATCATTAGTCTTTATCTGTTTGTTCCTCAGCTCTATCAGTTTATAGATGCCTAATATCTTGTCTCTGCAACTTTCCTAAATGATGCATTATTCCTGTTTTTGACAGGCCAGCTCTGCTTGGAAACAGATGTGCAGAATTACAAATGAGAAATTTGATTTATGATTTCTTCATACTATATAAACCACTTCTAATTTAATTAAAAAAATCTAGGCTGAAGAATTAACATCAAATTATCAACGCCTGGGAGTTCTCTGTTGTGAGAAGCATTATAGTGAATAATTTGCTGAAAACAGCAATAAATTAATCCAAACAAGTTATTTTAAAATAAGATTGAGAAACCAACACACTGGAGTAAACAAACTGCTTCCGGAATTGACATAGATTGAAAACTACAGAAAGTTATAAGAAATAAAAAAATACTTCTTTTGAGATTCTGAAAGAACTCAAAGTTACAGCAAAAGAGGGAAAATGAGGAGTGTGCAAAAAAATTCCTCACTCTGCAGCTAAATACAAAAATATGAAGGAAGAACAGCAAAGTTTCTCATAATCAACTTCCTAAACACATTTGAGCTCATAATAAATCCATTTTAAACACATTCAGAGCAGGAAGGCAAAGTCTCTGCTTGGAAAATATATGGTCAATGTGAGAAAGGTGTATTTCAGCTCCAGCAGAAAATCCCCATGAACTTTCCTTGTGTTTGTTTTATTACATAAGAATCACAGGGTTTGTCATCCTGCTGGAACCATTTCTAACAGGGGATGTGTTGAAGGGTCTGTGTCCCAACTGAATATCAGAAGAGATAAATTAAAGGAAATAAAATTACTGAAAATTTCTTAAGTATTCACCCAAAAAGCCTGAGGGGGAAGTAAACTGGTAAACCACTAACTGCCTGATTAAAACAGAAGAGATGAAAAAATGGAAACTTTTCTAAAAAGTTTGATCCATAGAACTACAAATCAACAAGTATTGGATAATTTGGTTTAAATAAAAATATGTAATTAATTAGTGGACACTGACTACATAGGAGAAAAATGTCCAAGGGCCTCAGTAAAAGGATGTAATCATTAAAAAACCTTTGAAGCAACCAAAGACCATAAAAAAAATTAACTGCTTGATCCACTTGCTCTTTAAAATTCATTTCTACCATGTCCTTCCCCAAAATCCCCTCTTGACAAGCAGCTGTTATCAGATACTTGGACACAAACTTCAGTTCTGCATCAGAATTAGATCAAAGAAAGATTCTGCTCCTAAGTCAAAACATCATAACCCTGACAACTAAAGGTTTAGTTTTTAATGAAGTCTCTAAAATCTACATGATTTCATTTCATCTACCCAATGCAAAGAGACTTTGGAAGCTTAATGCACATTACATTTCCAATTATACTATTTTATTTTTAAGCAACCTATGGGATTTGATAGTGCTGAAATATGATGTAATAAACCAGAATAACCTCAAAAATAAGAGTGCTGCCTACAGATACTGCCATATCATATCATTAACTAAAGATCTAAGATTAACTATTTAAGATTTATGCTTCTAAGAAACTAATGATGAGCATTAACTTTCTCTTTCCACATGAAATATAAAAACAAGGCAAAATCCCCAATCCCCTATCTCCACTGCAGTCACTGTAACTTTATAAATTCAAGAGGATGGGATTTTTCCCATGACAACTTGTGACAATGTCCCAGTCTCTTAACTTACTATTCTCCTAAGCTCTTGAGGAACTTCCAATTACAGTTCCCCAGTTAACTGAGATTTTAAATATTCTCTGTCTCATCAATGGGATTTAATGAAGGTTCTGACTTGAAGCCTGTTCTCATTAGTTTTAACTAAATTAAGATCTCACAGAATTAAGATATCTTTTAAATAGTTATCTGTATTCTGAAAAGAAAAACTACTATGCAGGCATTAGTGTATCATCATTAGAAAGTGAATTCTTTGGAAGCAGAGTCTTCCCAAAGTCCATGACAGAGAATCACCTGCATGTTGGGAAAGTGAACCAAGAATCCAGGGCTGGGCAGAAACTCCTCTCCAAAATAATTAACAGAGGAAAATCTCCCAAGATCAGAATCTTCTGCAGACAGAAAAATTCCAAGTGGCATTTAAAAGATTAAGGGAAATGTGGCTGAATTTAAAACCTCAGGTCTGGGATTTCTGTAACTGCTGTCTGCGAGTCCCAGCAGATTTAAATAAGGAAGCGTAGAGGATGTGCCTCTCTGTGATCTCTGTGAAATGACCAAGGGAAGCTGCTCAGTGTTTCATACAGACAGAGCTCTGTGCTGAAGTCTGCTTCGGTAGACTTACAAGACTTACAAGGTGTCCGAAACTCAGACTGTGTCAGGAAAACTTCCACACTTTGATGCAGACTGTTCACCCAACAAGGTATTTTATTACATGCTCCGTTGCTAAATAATTTTAGTAATAGTACAATTTAAAACTCCATACATAAATTTATTATAAGGTTGAAAGTAATAATATTCCTATGGGTGCAGCATTGAGTATGTATCACATCATACAAGGAACTTCTGCATTAACTGAAAACTGTGTTTTCAGACATTAGTTACTCATTTACTGAGTATCAGGGAGAGGCATATGGCTGTTACACAATATGGAGAGCTGAGAGAAAGCAGAAATCTTCACCTTCATTCAGGCAGGCCCCCAGACAGACCACTTCCAGCATTCAGGATTCCAGAGCTGACCTTTCTAGCAGTACAGGCTCAGCAGAAACCCCGTGTGCAAGAACTGTGCTGCTGAGCACAGATGCACAGAGAAGGGTCCTTATTAATATGACAACGGAAGAAGGCAAGGTAACATTAAAAATCCTTTGCATGAAACAAGACAACAATATTTATTAGCACTGCTCTTCAATCCAGAAGCAAAGAAAATAAACAACTGCAAATAGATGAAAAATAATTCTGAACTGACTGTGTTTATCCTAAAATTGGCAAATAGATGTCTGCAGGAACAAAAGAGATCAGCTCTCTGACAAATAATTACACCTGGACAAACACTGAAACCTCCCATTTGTAAATCTAAGGAGACACTAAGGATTGCAAAATGTGGAAGAATACATGCACAGTGAGAAGAGGTGACTATCTGAAAAGGCATGCTGCAATGAAATGGAAATGAAAATGTAAAAAAAAGTATGAAAATGAGACTTTCAGCTTACAGGCCAGCACTACGCAGCAGCTCTGCTGAAGCATGATCCATCATTCACAGCTTATCATGGGCATAGAAGCCACTGGTTCCAGAAGAGCAACTCAAAGATATTTTCATTTTTCAATATACAGTAACAAAAGCTAAAACACCCCATTAACAGAGTCCACTCAGTGTTAGCATTGCTAGAAAACAGTTTGTTATTCTCTCTGCTAATGTGGGTGCCAAAACTCAGCCATTGCAACAGCAACAAGAACACAGTGTTTGGTCTCACAGCAAAGCAGCTGTCTCACTAATCCTGCACCTAAAACCTTCAGGCAAGGAAGACCGGGATCTGGGAAAAAACCTCCAAACCTGATCCACAAAGGGGTAAGTATTTAGTAACAAAATATATCCTGATACAAATTATTCATATCCTTCCACAAGGCTGGCTTACTGAGAAACACTAACAACAACTCTGAATCTCTGAGAAGTAATCCAACCATTTTCTGAAAAACAGGGAAGCATTGTGTCTATTTTCCCAGTCTGCCCAGTACGAGCATCCACAGAGCTCACCTGATTGATTTTCCTGCACCACGCTCCCTTTCCCCCATCAAAGTCACAGTGGTTGTTTGTTGAACAGGAGTTACTTTAATCAGAAAATGAGGGAAAACACGTGTCGTGTTAAATTCTACACTGCACACACTCCAGAGAGTCGAGAGGATTAATTCTGCCAAGTGCTCTGATTCCCTGGAGCAGGGAGCTGTAAAGATGTATGGAGCTGAGGACTGTTCAGTTATGCATTGTAACACTGAGGTGAGCTCTTTAAATAGAGCTAGAATTTGCAGAGTATTTAAACAGAAAGCATGCAAGAAGCAGCAGTTTTCCCAAAGACTCCCCAAAATTTACTCTGTGAAAATCCAGCTTAAGTGGTGTCCTCAAGTGAAATCTCCAGTCTAGAATTCGAAACTCTTTTCATTCCGTATCACCATTGTCAGTCCTAAAGTTTATTTTTAGGTACTTTGTCACATAAATGTTCTGCAACAGAAAAAAGTGTCCATCTTTCCTGATTTCCTACTGTTCTGAAGAGGAGATTAAGAGATGGAACAAAAACTGACAGACCTGTTAAAATGAGGCAGTGAGCTTTTAATGATTTTCCTTTTTATCTGACAGCACAAATCATCTCTCATTTCAGTGGGGAATGAAGAAAATGCTCTTCAGCTTTTTACCCTCCCACTTGAGGACAGACCTTTACCAGTCATATTCAATAATCCCATTCTTCAAACTTCTTGCTTTCACATTAGAAGAAAGGCATGAGTACCCAGCACCGCTGGTAAAAGTTGTTCTAGTAATATAAAATTGCCACATTATTACTTTCAGCACAGATTATTACTTTTTATTCCCAATGGAATGACAAGTTTATAAGCAAATTAATTAGGCTTTAACAATATTTTTCAAAACCCCACACACTGGAGAAAACAGTTTATCAATCATAAACTCAAGGTCCAGCCAGACATCTGTCACAGCCACAGTCATTTTAAGGAAAAGTCACTGCCTGGAAATCTCCACAGCACTTGAGTCTGATCTCAATACTGGCAAATAGGTATAAACCCTTAAGTGTAATCAGTAAATTTATGAATAATTCCATGTTGAAGACTGGATATAGCTGTTCTACCAGGAAGCAACGCTTCTCAAATTCGTCTTTCAACCAATGAGCACATAAAAGAATGAGGGAGTCAGTACGATTACCAGGATTTTCATGAACCCTTCAACAAGATGCCTACCTAAAGGCTTTTGAGGGAACTGAGCTGCTACAAATCATCCCCTTATGCAATCAAATAATTGATTAAAGGAGAGAAAGCAAAAGGTAGGAATAAGCAGTCAGTTCTCACCCAGAGAATGAAGGTGAGGTCACTCACAGAACCCTGCAGAAAGACGTGCTGCAAATATTCACAAACCTTAAAGAACACATAAAAATAGCACTGTAACAAGACTGCTGATGAGACAAAGCTGTTTAGAGAAGGGAATTAAAAATTGACTGCAAAGCTTCTATGCAGACCATATTCTATCAACAGAAAGTGGCCAAGTGACAGAGGTCATTCAACTCTAGGTAAGCACAAAATGTTTCACAGGAAGAGCAGCCCTCAACTTGACGGACACACGGAGAGGTCTCCGATCACAGATCACAGAATCCCAGAATGGTTTGGGTTGGAAGGGACCCTAAAGCTCATCCATTCCCTGCCATGGGCAGGGACACCTCCCACTAGACCGCCTTGCTCCAAGCCTGGCTTTGAACACTTCTGGAGATGGATGCAGGGATGGGGCAGCCACAGCTTCTCCGGGCACCCTGTGCCAGGGCCTCACCACCCTCACAGGAAAAGAATTTTCTCCCAATATCCCATCTGACCCTGCCCTCTGGCAGTGGGAAGCCATTCCCTGTGTCCTGTCATGCCAGGCCCTTTTCCAAAGTCCCTCTTCAGTTCTTTTGGAGCCCCTTTAGGCACTGGAAGGGGCTCTATGGTCTCCCTGGAGCCTTCTCTTTTTGCCTTTTTAAAACTGGGGGTTATGTTTCCCCATTTTCACTCACTGGGGACTTCACGGGATGCCCATGACCTCAAGTATGACGGTAGTGCCTCAGCAACTTCATCTGCCAGTTCCCTCAGGACCCAGAGACGCATCTCATCAGGCCCCATGGCCTTGCAGGCTGCTTGGATCGTCTCAAACCTGATCTTCTCCTACATCAGGCAGCTTTTCCTTCTCCCAGTCCCTGCCTTTGCCTTCTGTGACCCTAGCAGGGATGTTGGAGCACTCGCCAGTGAAAACAGAGGCAACAAAGGCATGGAGTACCTCAGCCTTCTCGTGTCCTGAGTTAGCAGGTTTGCCCTTTCCTTCTGGAGAGGGCCCACATTTTCTCTAGACTCAGTTCTATCACAGATGTACCTATAGAGTATTTTCTACTCGCCCTTCACATCCATGGCCAGATTTAATTCTATCAGGGCTTTAGTTTCCCGAACCTGATCTCTGCCTGCTTGGACAATTTCTCTATATTCCCACCAGACTACCTGCCCTTGCTTCCACCCTCTGCAGGCTTCCTTTTGTGTTTGAGTTTGTCCAGGAGCATCTTGTTCATCCATGCAGGCCTCCTGGCATTTTTCCCTGACTTTCTCTTTGTCAAGGATGCACTACTCCTGAGCTTCAAGATCCTTCAAGAAAAGAGAACCAACAGCTACAGCAATGTTCTCTGCAGAAGCAGTAGAGGCCTTGAGAGCAAGGAAAGCTCCCAGATTTAGAAAACACGCAGAATTCTTTGCATTTCCTACAGAAAGGAAATGACCCAGGGAGATCTGTGCCCCTTCCAGAGGTTCAGCTGCCTGCTGGACAGATAATTCCTCTAAGCTGCTTCCAGTTCAGACAGATTCAGATCCAAATGATCCCAAATCCTCTTGTCATCCTCATGGAACTTTACAGATTCTTTCCAATGTAGAATAGTTGTCTTTAATTCTGGACACTGTAACTAAAAGCAGCTGCAGCAGCTGCAAAACACTGAGTTGGCTCAAGTCAAACTGTTCCTGCATGAGGTTCGTCCACCTACACATCCTTTACGCCTCACTATTTACCATCCCCTTTTTCTTTGTGTCACCAAGATACCTTCAAGAGAAAGGATTTTCTGGTTTCTTTCAGGTGACTAACCACAGTACATGGAATGAACAAGGGATATTCACAATGCCTTGACTGAAATCCATGTATTCAATGCTGATGTGTAGGAACCTGCCAGCCAGTCTCTAACTCCTCATTGTGTATCTCGTTCGTGCTCTAACTTGTCCAGCACTTATGCATTCTCAGCATGGCAGGCTACAGGAGCTACAGAACTTCAATCCAAACACCTTTGCCAATGAAACCTGTACTTCTGGGTTTTTGTGTTAGCTTGTCATGAGCTATTTTCAATAAACTCATAGGCCTTCATTATAACATACTTCTCACATTTAATTCTTGAAAAACCGAATTACTCTGTCATTCTTCACTTAACTGATATCAAAGTGATGAGCTCACAATTACCTGCATTGCCCTGGTTGTTCTTTTCATAGGCTGGTGCAGAAACTTTTTTCTGGAGTCCTCTGGAGCCCTCCAAGATTAGGGAGAAATCACTATCATTGGTTTGAGGTTCTCTCCATTCCCTGATCTTGCACTTTTTTAAAAATGTGAATTACTCACAATCCTGAACTCCAATACCTAAGCAGCTATATATAACAGTCAACCAAATTATTATTTGAATAGGAGTTTGTATCACCACAGAATTTACCTGGGGAACAGGAACATTATATAATTATACCCCAAAGGCAGAACACTTTTTTCTGCTTGTTATGACAACTCCATCATTTCCAGTAATCAGCAGGAGGTGGAAACAGCAACAAGGAAGAGGAAGGGAAAGGGAAATGGCTTTGTCTAAGGCAATCATTCATTCTACATGAATGGAATGAATTCTACATTATGTAATATTCTACAGAATATTCTACATGAATTTCATGAATTTTAGAAAAAATTGTGAAACAAAAACTGACTGCCAAAACCACAGCAAAATCTACAACTGCCAGGCAGAAAAGTACCTGCTTGGCTGCGTTATTTTACCTTCTGGATCTCTCTGGAACAACAGAAGTCTGTCTGTACAAGATGGACAAATCAATTGATTTAGCACCTCACTTTCCCATGTGCCCACTGGAAAACTCAGAGTGTTTTTCATCAGAGGTGACCTGGCAGCTCTGAGTGAAAAGCTCTGCTCACATACTGCTCATGGAATGGTCAGCAAACTCATTCTCTAGGTAATTACCTACAGACATTCTTGTTTAACCTCACAGCAGAGCTTGCTCTGAGGGTTTGTTTCCCTTCCTCTGCAAATCTCTCCACCTCAGAGCAAAAGAGGTTCTCCTACACCACACTCCCACCTCAGCAAAGCCAGCTTGAGCCTCTTCTCACCTGCACCTTAGGAGACATCAAGGTTGTAAAAGGTAGTGCAGAAACACCACAGTCTCCACAAGCTTTAAAATCGTATTGATTAGCAACCTGGACCAGAACAGGGTTAGCAGGACAAAATAAAATCACACAAAATATGGAACACGCTTTAAAATTCAGAGCACTGACTGTACCTTACAGATTTTGTACAGAGATTCCTGACCATCTCCTTCTGTATCCTTAAAATAATCATGTGCTGGGTATGTACGATGAATATCTCGTTTGATGACACTCTCTTGAGCAGAATCCTGTCAAAAAAAAGAGAGAAAAATCCTGACATGTTAACCCAGTAACAGTATAATTAAATGTAACATGATGGGAAATTCAATGTGTACTCAACGTGGATACATTGGATAACAGCTTTACTGACTTCTCCTCTAAGAATGCTCTGAGAAGAAACTGAAAACCCTTTGTAGCCTCTTATGCAGTTATGGTTTGACAGTTTGACAAGAGCAACACAGCATGTTTTCTGTCCTGCAGGCTTAAGGTTCAACTTTAGAACTCTGAGAAAATTACTAGTTATTTAATTATTGGTGCATTTTTACCACAGATCATATACTTATGGTATTGCTCCAGCAGGGAAAAAAAAAAATAAAAAATTACGCTGTCTCTGTCTTGCAAGCTTAAAGCTACTAACTTGAAATGTGTATGAATCTACCATAAAAAGTGTTAATTAAAAACTCATAAAGAATTTCTATAAAAAGAAGGCAATCACTGCAAACAGACATCACTGTGTGGATGACGAAGTTGTATCAAAAATGTCAGAGCTGGAACTACAACAGTTAATCATCTTCAGGTTCCAGTGAGCTGTACCTTTAGGCTGGCAAATATCAAATGGTGCTTTTCTCCATTACTTGTAATCCTAAAGGAAAAACCAAACAAAACCGTCTCCTATAACCTGGAATATAAATCCCTTGCAAATACTTTTACTGTGAAAACAGAGTATTTCTGTTACAGAAAAGCTTCTATACTCTCAGACTGTGTCTTGTTACCCAGGATTCTCCTGGGTAAAAATTTCTTTACACCTGCTGGAGTCAGCAACCAGGTAATCTCCCGAATTTATGTGGTTTCCTAATTCCACACAGTCTCTATAGTGAGCCTGTGGCACACAGTCATGCAGCTGCCTGGGGGGCTTAGCCAGAAGTCCACAGCAATTCCCAACTGCAGGTCCCTTTTGGGTCCCTCTGTAGCCAATGCACTCGGAGGAATCACTCCAGGGTGGGTCAGGCTGCCCCAGAGAGAAGAACCCAGTGCTGCATTTCTCCATTCCCTTCAGTGGCAGCGAAGGAAATGGATGCAAGAGGCTTAAACATCACTTCGTGTTTCCTCCCTAAAGCTGATGGCTTCTCTGAACCTTGGCTATCATTAATTTATCCAATTACAATTTTCTAATGTTCAGTGATCTCAGCTGTGGCCTTCCCTTTGCTTGACATGAATACCTCCAGTACCAGAAAGCATTTTGTGTTTTGTAAAGTCACAGAATCTCAGAATGGTTTGGGTCGGAAAGGACCCTAAAGCTCATCCAGTGCCACCCCCTGCCATGGGCAGGGACACCTTCCACTATCCCAGGCTGCTCCAAGCCTCCTCCAACCTGGCCTTGGGCACTGCCAGAGATGCAGGGATGTGGCAGCCACAGTTTTTCTGGGCACCCTGTGCCAGGGCCCCACCACCCTCACAGGAAAGAGTTTTTTCCTAATATCCCATCTGACCCTGTCCTCTGGCAGTGGGAAGCCAATCCCTGTGTCTTGTCCCTCCGGGTCCTTTTCCAAAGTCCCTCTCCAGCTCTCCTGGAGCCCCTTCAGGCACTGGAAGGTGTTCTAAGGTCTCCCTGGAGCCTTCTGCTCTCCAGGCTGCACACCCCCAGCTCTCTCATCTATCCTTTCCTCATAGGAGAGGTGCTCCAGCCCTCTAAAATGCCAGGCGTATTTTTATGTGCTTTGAAAAAGAAAGGTTACAAAGAAAGGCAATGTTTTTATTATGCCAACTGGTACCACTGGAGAAAATAAACACATTTTTATGCTTTCACCATGTCATCATGATTATTCTCAGGACATCTAAGCACTGTGTAACTATTAGCAACCAAAACTAACCACACTGTCTAAATCACAAGCAACAAAACACAGACTAATAACAAAAATTTTATAACAAGCAGTTCTCTAATCAGAGTTCTTTAATGATTATTTTCATTTACGCAGCTTCCAAACACCAGAGAGACTGCATAACTGCAGTCTGCCTCCCAGATCCATCTCACCATCCAGTTAAATTGTGAGAAAATGCCTGGAACAGCATTTAAGATCTACTAGCAAAGTTACAGAATCTATTATAGAAATCTGTTACAGGAATTTTTCAGCACAAACTTGGGAAGGTGCAGGGAGTTACAGGAACACCACTACATCCAGCACACACCAGGTCTCCTGGTCAAGCTGAGACATTGTGCTTGACTGCTGTGGACTCCTCTTGTCTTGACTGGGGAAGCCAATGTGGAACTAAGCACACAGAAGTTGACAAGGAGGATGCCCAAGGTAGGGACAAAAATATTTGTGCAAAGGCCCAAATGCACATTAACTTTTACTGAGTCAAAAGGAGCCTGAAGCAGTCTTCATTCAGCCCTATCAACAAAAGAAGCTTCTAAAAAACCTAGAGGAAAACAATGAAATGGGCCCAAAATAAGAGTTACATGCAAAGACTGGAGAATTAACTCCTCAAAAGACAATCTCTCTTCGAAATACGCTAAACCCATAATGGAAGAAAAACAAGTAATTAGTCTAGAGAGAAGATCAGTGTAGAATTATTTCTTAAAATATATCAAAAATACTTTAGTTAAGTTTCTATCTTTTTCCAGGTGGAGTTTGTTGATAGCACTGTCCTCAAGTACCAAAGCACGTGAGTTTACAGACACCTTAATTTAGATTTTCAGACAATTTTTATTCTTTGGAAAGTCATGATTAGAAAATGTATTAGGAAAAAGAGCTAAGGTGAGATGGCTATCAAGGCATTCAGAGTTCTAATGATCTTACTTCTAAAATTCATTTTAGTGCTGCCAACTCAGAGAAAATATTCTAGTGAGGAAAAGAATTATCTTCATATGTCAATGCTATGACAGCTGCCATGCTACTGAACAAGCTCTGCCTCGAGTTGTCTCTCTTCTAGAGCAGCTGAATTTCTGCAGTGGAGCAACTGTACTGGAATGCTGGCTCCTTGACACTCCTGCCATTTCCAGCTATCAAGAAGCTGCTGAATATGGGCAGTTGATGTCAGAAGGCAGATCAACACAGAAATAAAATGAAGAGAACAGAAAACTGTTTATATTGAATAAAAGTTAAAAGAAAATTAAGGGTACATAGGCAACCACAATTAAGAAATACAGGGCAATCTTTATGCATGTACTTCAGGAATTGTTTTTTAATTATGAACATCTCACACACACTCCAAAAAGAACCTCTACTTATCTGCTGTCACAAGTGGACCCACTCTGGTGATGAATTACAATTAGGGAGCAGAAGAGACTCCTGGAGGTAGAGCCTTGTTTCCTTTGTTCCAAGAACTGGAGAATAAGCATCGTAACAGCCAGAAGAATTTATTAAGAAAGAAAAATCTCTTGGGACGTAACATCTCAATGCTGTGTTGAGACTCAATACTTGCACCACCTTTGCCCAGAATTACTTTCATGAAAACAGGCACATCCCTAATGAAAAAAATTCCAAAAGCGGTCAGCTGAGTTTTCCTTACTGTACAGCTGCCTGCACTAGAACTTCTGGCTCAATATGGAGAGGTGCAGAATTACAGTTGCAATTAAAGGAATTCTAGAGTTTAATGTGAATACTAAATAAATAATAAGCTGGGTAACAGGTGTCTCAAACCTGGCATTCAAACTGAGCAGCACTTCTGACCTCAATCTCCTTGTGCTCCATTTCCCTGGTTAATAATAATTCCCCATCTCAGTGGGGTGTTATGAAAATCAATTAACATCTGAAGCACTGAAATAGTGTAGTGATGAGTCCTGCAGAAATGCCAAATAGGAGAATAATAACTGCAGCCTCAAATCCTGATCTGAATGGTGTCCAGTAAGGCACAGAGTTACACAAAGCAAAAATAGTAAGGGGAAAGAAAAAGAAAGCAGCTGATTAGATATGCACTACTCCTTGTGTATACAACCAGGCAGAGATCCCAGGAAGAAGCCAGCCCAAAATTACAGAACTATGTGTGATCAAGAATATATCATTATGTATATGAGCAGGCAATTTTCATAGTGTACTTCACTTCCAAAGGCTTATCTCTAACCTTAAACTTATTCAAGTTGAGTTTTACTACGTGTGTTTACACACAAAAATATGATTTCCATTTTCTAGTGGAAGGTGTCATTACCCATGGCAGGGGGTTGGAATGAGATGAGCTTTAAGGTCATTTCCAACACAAACCAGTCTGGGATTCTCTGTGCTGAGACTGAGTTCAAGTTCACCTGACTGGCCCATTCAAAAGGTCTGCATCTCTGGTGAGGCTGAAACAGCTGATTTTGCATCACATTGTCCTGCCTGTACTTCATCTTCTCACTAGCTAAAAAAAAGCCAGATCCAGAGTACCAAGGAAAGTAAGAAAAGGGAAAAAAAATCAAAAGGGGCTTTCAAAAACTAAAATTACCATGCCCTGGAAATTTGGTGTGTCATGCTTCTTAAGGATTAGATATTGAAACTTTTCTACATGTTGTGTGGAAAGCAAAAATTCCTAGGCCAACGCAGACATTCATCACGTATTTAGCCAAGATGTTAAAACACATCTTCTGCTGATACCTGGAGCTGGAGGTACCCTCAATAAACCATCTCCTAATCCTGAAAAGCCATAAATTTAACACTGCCTTGCCAGCTCCATGTTACTGACATTGTAACATTGTTTCAGCACCCAAGTGTTTGCTGACGGAACAGATTTTTGACATATTTTTTATTTTGTTCCTTAAAGTTCTCTATGCTTCTGTGCAGTTCCACACATGTGTGCATGGGAATATGAACAATAACTCTACACCCTCGAAAACACAACCACAAATAGGCAAAAAATACAGAATACACAGAAGTGATGAAGTCAGGCTGGGTGTGAAATGATCTGCACAACTGGCACGTAGATCTGTCCCCTGTTATTACTGATGTCCTACCAAATTCCTGCTTTCAGGGAAATCTGACAGCACATCGTGCCAACACATCTTACACACATCATCAATCCCTCTCCTCTCCTCATTCTCCATACATATTATAACCCTCCAAGTAGAATGTTTGATCCAAGAAAAACCCAGGTTCCCTACTAATCAGTATTTGGGGAAAAAAAAAATCAATAGCCTTTCCTTTTAACGACATTGAATACAAGATGTTTGGCTTATGCTCAGTTCTTCTGTAACACATACCTTGTATTTCAGCTCCTGCCTATAAATAGATTTTCCTTCAATCATCATCAGCTTTTATTCAACTGAGAGCATCTAACACTTAGAAAGTACTAATTAACAGAGAAACAGAAACTGAGAAAAAACCAGAGGATTATTCTTTAGCGTCTTTTTTTTTTAACAGTTACATATCAATATGTTAAAAATGAACATAGTATTTAGGTTAATTCAGTAAATACCCCTGGTCAGCTGAATTTTGCAAATCCTGGCTCACTATCTGCTGTATTTATTGCTCTTTGGGCAAAACTGCTTTCCACAAGCAGAAGAAACAGAAGGCTTCCTGGACACGGGGCCTGATCAATAGTTCATATCTGAGCAGCCCTGGCAGGTCACACCTGGAGCTAAATTTAGTATCAGTCTCTCTTCTCTCACTGTTTTGGATTACTGATAGTGCTCTGCTCAAAGGAAGTAAACATCTTTTTTTAGCAAATTATGTCCCATTCTTCTCAAGGTGCGTTTGACCAGGTAGTGGCCAGATTTTGAGAATTCCTGTACTGGTTCAGTTTGAAATCGGGCAGAAACACCAATTTCGTGTAGTAGTTTGAGTTCACTCACCTGAGTTTCTGGCTAACGCCAGCACACCTACCAGATTTTACTCAATTTTGCTGTGAGATAAGGATTAGGAGTAGGTAAAGCAGGCTCAAACTTTAAAGAATATAAAGAAAGTTTATTAACAGACCTAAAAGGAAGGAAAAAAATTAAGAACCAGAACAAAACCTTCAGAACGCCTTTGCTCCTCCCACCTCTCCATTTTTTCCCAATGACAATACAAAAAACAACACTTTGACTTTCAGTCAGTTTATCACTTCTAAATTAGTCTTTCCTCAGTTCATTTAGGGAAAGAAGTTTCCTCCTGCTTTACCATGTTGACTTCTCCACAAGAAATACAGTTCTTATGGTTCTCAGCCTCACAACTAGCAGCCACCCAGGAGAAAAAAGATCTCTGCTTGTTGTGGAGCGTCCCTCCCACACCAGTAGCCTTCCCACAGCTACTACAGTGGGTTATGACGGTTCATGGGGTATTTTTTAAGGATGAGTGGTTCTACTACAGCAGGAAAGAAATCCCCTTCTTCCATGACTGGTAACATAAGTCCTCTTTGACCATTCCCCAGGGCAAGGGATCTGGATCACAGCTTCTTCTCTGTCTCTGCTCAAACTTCTCATCAGACTGCAATTACTTCAATATCTACTTATCTCTACACAGGTGTCTTAGTTCACTGGCTGCACTGGCTGCAGGTAGAACATCACATCCCCCCTTTGGACTATTTCTTCATATATTACAGGGAATATTTTGGCTTAGTCCCAATATTATGGCTTCACAGCAGAATTTTCAGCTTCCACATTGAAGCACTATTCATGCTCCTCCCTCTAGGCGTCGGTTTTCCTTCTCTCGCTGACCTTCCAAGTCTCTATGCTGTGTTTCTGTAGGTGTCCTCACTCTTTCTCTGTCTGTGCAGGGGAGGATGAGTGTCTGTAAGTTTCATTTGGGCAATGAAAGGGTTGATCTCTTTCTCGGGCCTCTGCTACAGTCCCATGATCTCCGCCAGGTTGTTTAAAAAGTCTGAGCCGGGCTGCAGAAGCAGTCAGAGTCTCATTAACCTCGCTCTGCGAAGCTGGCCCAGCCCGGTGGGGCCGGCCTGGCCCGGGGTGATAGAGCAGGGCCCGGTCCCTGCCCGCTGTGATTGGAATATTTCCCGAGCTGCATCCGAGCCCCAGAGCTCAGGCCGGATCCTCCCCCACGCTCAGCTGCGCTGCCACTCCAAACTCCCCTTCCCCACCATCCCTCCCTCTGAGGCGGGGGGCGGGAAGGGCAAGGGCCCAGTCTTACCAGAGCGAGAAGCAGAGGACCTGCTTCTCTGGCAGCAACAGAACAGGAAAAAAGGGTTTTTCTCAGGTGTCTCTCTCTTAAATACGTTTTTTTTTCTGGAGGAGGAACAACTTTTAATTGGATTGTATACTTATCAATACTCAAAACTAGCTGGTCACTGGCTCTGTCTCTCAGGAAGCAAGCTGTACTACTTCCTGCAGCATAGGTCACCTCCAAGACTGACCCTTCCTGGGCAAACCCAGGACAATTCCCAAGACAGGGTCCTCAGAAACGATCTACAACATGCCTCCTTCTAGACCAGAAATGCAAATTTACCTCTCACTTCTAAACAGACAGTTCTCTGTTAAAAAGCTACTGGGATGGCACTCTGCTGCTTTCAGATTCATTACCAGTGGGACTGCACTAGCCAGGAGCTTGTTAGGAATGTTGTATCACCCACATGACTGCCAAGGAAATGGGAAATGATGCTCACTTTGGAAGGCTGTCAAAGCATTTCAAAGAATCACAGTGGATCACTGAGACTGGAAGAGACCTTTAAAAAGATCATAGAGTCCAACTGACAACCCAGCATCGCTGTGTTCACCACTAAATCGTGTCCTCAGTGCCACATCCACGGATTTCTTAAACACTTTCAAGGATAGTGACTCCATCACTACCCTGGGCAGTCTGCTCCAATGCCTGATCACCCTGTCAGTGAAAAAAAATTCCCTAATATCTAATCTAAACCTGCCCTGGCCCAACTCGAAGCCATTTCCTCTCATCCTGACAGACAGTTTCTCTCAACACTGAAATCAATCTTAAAACTACTTGGGAGCAGGATGATCAGGACATATTGACCACCTGTCCAGTACGAGGGTTTTAAGCCTCTCAGAAGCTGCTGCTGATAGTTTTTAGCTACAAGGTGCTGGACAAGGTAGACCTGGGTGGCAGTGAATGACAATTCCACAGCTCTTAAAGGCTGTGTAGAAGGAAAAGGGAGTCCAAGAATAATGCTAACACCTATGTCAATACTATTCTGTAGGCACCTATAGAAAAGAAAGTGATGTGTTGTGATGACCTTCTTAAAAAGGAGAAGGAACTGTTGGAGCAAGTCCAGAGAATGCCATGGAGTTAATATGAGAACTAGAGCTCCTGCCCTGTGGAGAAAGGCTGAGAAGGTTGTGGCTGTTTAGCCTGGAGAAGAGGAGGGTTTGTGGAGACCTCACAGCACGTTCCAGTATCTGAAGAGGGACACTGCATCAGGAACTGGAGTGGCAGGACAAGATGGAATGGCTTCACACTAACACAGGGCCGGGTTAGATGGGATATTGGGAAGAAATTCCTCCCTGTGAGGGTGGGGAGGCCCTGGCACAGGTTGCCCAGAGAAATTGTGTTTGCACTATCCCTGGAAGTGTTCAAGGCCAGGTTGGAGCAACCTGGTCTAGTGCAAGGTGTCCCTGTCCATGGCAGGGGAGTGGGAGGAGATGGTCTTTAAGGTCTTTTCCAACCCAAGCCATTCTGGGATTCTATACTGTAGCAGTCACAGAGGTAAGACAGAAACAGCTCAGCCCTTAGCAGGGTTGAGCCATCAATCAGCAGTAGAGGAGACGACATTTTTCTCTAAAAAAATCACAACAAAATTAGATCAGACACAAAACAATTGTGCATAAACTCTCTTGTTCTGAAAAACAAAAGATATCCGTGACCTTTATTATCTTTGTGGTTTGTTTTCCGTCTCCCTCTCCTATTCTGTACATACTCTCTCTCCCCTATGCTGCTGATACATAGTTTATTCTCCTTACTCTGACAGATCCTCTCTGAAAGTTGTTGACAGAAGAAAAACACTACTTGTGCTACTGGGCAAGAGGTCAACTTCTGAATGTACCAGGCTCAATTTTTTACTACTGGCATGGAATGCTATGAACTCAGAGTTACTCTTAAGCATTTAGCTTGGAAGCTCCTTGATCTCCCACAGGAGATGGGGTGCTCTGTGCACCACCTGATGGGATTTGGGTACCTTTTTTCCCCACATGATGCAGAGTTGGCACATGTTTGTAGATGCCACAGTATTCCAATTTCCATTTTACTGTGCTTGGGGCTTTATTTGGGTCATGTGATCTTCAGCAGATATGATATCAAGCATTCTTTTGTTAAATGCTGGAGACAATTGTTTAAGCACTGGATTTTGTCTGAGGTCTGATCTGGTTTTTAATGGCTAGTACTCCACAAGGTTGGCTCTCTTGAGGACATGAGGATAGATCAGCCCAAGTAAAAGCCATTACTACCCAGTTTATTCATGACCACTTCACCTTTTCCTCTGATATGTATATAGGCACTACCTTACAAACAGACAGTTTGTAAAACTGACAAACAGTAAAAAGGTAACCCACAGATTCATCCATGTAGCAAGTAATTTTGTCCAAGTTCCTTCTGGTTTGCTGATTTTTAGATCAGGTTTCTGATTATGTCTCCTCTGGTAAAGCCACAGATGTATTTGTAAAGATCAGAAAAAATGTTGTATCAATCTGCAATTTGACATTCAAGTATTTCTGACTCTACCACCAACTCAGGGTAATTTCCAAAAGCAAGTGGAAAGGTTAAGGCCTGTGTCTAACAAACAATACTTAACTGCCCCAGTATCAGATGGTTGTGAAAAGCTCATGTGAAACTTCACAGGAAAAAGTGTTGTATTTGAATCCCCGACTCCTACTTATCCACCCCAATTGACGGTGCTCCAAAACTTAATATGATTTTTAAAAAGTGCCTAGAAATTTTCACTACAAGGAGCATAAAACCCCCAAAATACAGCAATTCTTTAAAAAACCAGATCTTTAAAAAGAAAACCCTGGGTTTTAGAAGATAAGTTTTCTATAACATTACTGACCAAGCAGATGTCTGTCTAGTCAGGGTTTCTTTCAACACAGTTTTACAAATTCTGAAATCAGGCCTACTTTTGCCATCAAAAGATAACATGACCAACGTAACCAGTTCAAGTCTCATTTTCCAGAGTTCCTTGACTTGTCCTTTACAAGCTGGGCCTAAGAAAGAATTCCAATAAAACTCATAGCTACATCCTGCTAGCACATCCTGACCTTTGGCATCTGGTATTGCTTGCTGCCAGCAAAACGTTAATAAAAAGAGAAAATGCTGCAAGTTTATCCAATTCAGTGACACAGATTTTAACAAGGAGGAAACGCCTTGCAGCAGTATGCAGATAAAGGATTGCCAATATATTGTCTTTTAAAAGCTCCTAAAGCTTGTAGTCATTGAAATGCACATACTGTTTCTTCAAAAAGGAAACCCCTGTCCCTCATTTTCTTAAACAATGGAGTTCTTCCAATAATTCAGGCAGAAACACTTCAGCCAGACCCAGGGCAAGCTGTAGTATTTACATAGCAACTCAGTTACATCCCAGACCCACTCCCTGACAACAGCCCCATAATTCAGCAATCATTTGATATCCTGGACACCTCACTTTAATAATTGTGACAACATCCCCTTTACCTTTTCTTTGCTGCAAAGGATCTTCATTATTTGGAAGTACATAGTTTTTTCAACCACTCATCTTGCAGGACTATTAAGATTCCATTACAGAGTAATCTCAATTCTCTTTATAAGAAATCCAAAAGCCGGTGGGTTTGTTGACTTGAGAGCCCTTTGCATCACTCTACATTGACATCACACCGCCAGACTAAAGACTCTGGCTCTTTGGGAGCATAAAAGATCAAAATCACTTTTCGACAAGAACTGAAAATCTTTACTCCAGACTGAGGAAACGGTGCATGGCAGAAGATGAAGGCCAGCCAGTCAGGGAAAAGGAGAAAAACACAAGCACATGGGTTTTGTGCCTTGTTGGGGTTTGGAATCCTTCTTTTTGTTTCTCTTATCTTAGGGAATTTTTGCCCATACGTTGCTAAGACACCATAACGACTGGGTGCTTAGGAAAGACAATAGAAAGACCAGTGGAGTAAAAAAACTTGTAAGTAGCTATTCCCTTATTTGGACATT
>VZTJ01004974.1:425905-622951 GCA_013397795.1 Orthonyx spaldingii
CACGAAGCCCCGGCTCCATCCCTGCTGGGGCCACGCCTGCCATCACTGCCAGGGAGAGACAGCCGAGACCTGCGCTACAGCGCCCCCTGCAGCCGAGGAGGAGCCATCGCACCCGTCCTGCCCAACTGCTAACAGGGAGCAAGAAGAGACTGGACTGGGGGTTTGCTCTGTTCTTGTTTGTTGTGGTTGCCATTGTTGTTGTTTGTCTGTCTTGATATATATATATATATATAGTAGTAAAGAACTGTTATTCCTTTTCCCACAACATTGCCTGAAAGCCCCTTTAATTTCAAAATTATACTAATTCGGAGGGAAGGGGATTACATTTCCTATTCCCAGGGAGGCTCCTGCCTTCCTTAGCAGACACCTGTCTTCAAACTAGGACAGCCTGCCTCAGTCAGAATGTGAAAGTAATTATGCAGATGCCATTAACACTACACTAAAAGGAAAAGCTAGATCAGGCCAGTTTATCAGTGCCCATAACACTTCATTCTATTTTATTCCTGTTTTTTACACACATTTACTTTAAAAAGTCCTATTCATGTACAATTCCTAGCTGAATCCTTCAGAGTGGATGAGACACTGAAGGCAGCTGCTGAGCCTGCATCCACCCAGGTGTCTGCTGAGCACCCAGTGCTGCCGCAGCAGGCGGCGTGTGCTGCCAGAGCAACTCTGCAGTCGGCTGCAGGATGAAGCATGGGCAGAGGCACTTTAGAGATGCTGATACAAGGAGACTACAGATCGCCCTTAACCCTTACCTCAAGTCTTCTCTTGGCTTCAAGGAGAGGGAATGCAGCACCCAGGGACACTACATACAGCTAAAAGTAGGTTTAAGCAGATGCTGTCTAGGCTTACAGTGAGTTGTCAGTATCAGAGCTTACTGCTAGAAGGTTCTAATACAACTTTAGATGGACTGATGAAGAAAAATACTGGAAGGACAGAAATTACAAATCTTTGACTGGGAAGGGACCTCTGGAGGTCATCTGGTCCAACCTGCCTGGCAGGGCAGGGCGTGTTGCCCTGGACCACATCCAAGCAGCTTTTGAACGTCTCTTGTGGTGAGGACTCCACAATCCCCCCCGGGCTGCCTGTCCTGCCTCAGCCCCACTGGGAAGCAGTTTCTCTGTGTGTTCTGATGGGACCTCAGTGTGCCCACTGACCCTGTGCCTCTCCTGGGCACCACTGAGGAGAGCCTGGCCCCGCCTCCTTCACAATCTCCCTCCAGGTATTTACACACATGGATAAGATCCCCTTGAGCCTTTTCTGCTCCAGGCTGAACAGTCCCAGCTTTCCTCACAGGAGAGATGTTCCAGCACCTTCACCTCCTCACTGGCCCTTGCTAGACCTCCTTCAGGTTCTGTGGGTGCTACAAACTGCCATGCTCACCTCCTTCTGTGCCTCCAGCTCCCAGGCAAACCAGCATGTTCAGGCGACAGAGATTTCTGAATCCAGCCTCCCCGAGCTCCCAGAGCCCCACTCTTCCCAGCAGAGACACCACACAGGACAAAGGCAGGGCCATGCTGCAGACCTCTGCACGTCATTGGGACCTGTGAGGGCAGTGTGTGAGTCACCACAAGAAACTCGGTTTTTGCCTTTTTATATTGATCCAGTTTATTCCTGTTGTTGGAAAACTGGAATTCACTTTCAATTGCCTCCTCAAATTCAGATCAATACAGCACTGACATCAGACAGTATTTATCTGGTCACATATGGGTCACAACCATGAAGACCAGACAGTGAAAAGACAGCACAGTACACAAAAATAATCCAAACCTAAATTTAAATGTTACCACTCTTCTATATACTGCTTTTTAGTGTATTTGAGCATTTCTCAAGCACTTCATACAGACACTGTACAGGGAAAACTATGTTTTAGGGATACTGCAGCAGTTCCTTGTCAGAACTCAAGGAACACTATGTCCATCTCTTACTTAATGATTAAGTTTAGTTATTCCAATTATTCTGACTATAATGGGGAGGTTATCTGGGTTTACACATAATCCTGTTACTTCACAATAATCTCTTCCTGATTCCCTTCATTTTCAAAGCAAGACATGAACAAAATTTCCACTGCTGTCTATGCAAACTCTCTCCATGACCAAAAAAAAAGTGAATCTGTTTAAATATGCTAATTCTAAGTGAACCAACATTGCCTCCTTGGCACCTCTGACATGTCTGCCAATGAGCAATACAAAAGGGAAAATCAATGATTTCCCCTCCCACAAGAAACAAGGAATAACCATGAGACATATAAAACCAGCTGCTTTCATCATCATAAGATGCAATTAACTCATTTCAGTATAAACCCTTCCAGGCAAGGAAGAGTAAAGCAAAGTTTAACAATAAAATTAAAACAAACCACAAAGAGACAGTAATCCCTTCATGTAAAGGATATTTTTGAAAAATATGAGACAGCGCTTGTTTTTATTTCTACAGAAGCACCTTCCATGCATTTCCAGTCGTAACACGCCTCATTTATGTAACTCAGGATGTGAAAGTCTACATTAAAAGCCAGGACCTTTTAAGTAAAGCTAAATTTACTTTACTTACTTATGGAGTTTACCACCCAAGAAAAGCCCCACAGCTGAACTGAAGTGTATTTTCCTACAATACTTTTCAAGGGTCACCATCAATTAAACGCAGCTTTATGATTTGGGGGTTTTGTTTACTGTATTTCTAGGTCATTACATTTAGCAGAAAGAATATCCCTTCCCCATTTGTTAAATAAGTTTGTATCCACCATCAGTTAATTCTTACATATCTTGTCTTCCAAAACTCACAAATCTCTAGGAAATTAAACTGACTTAGCCACTTCCAGGTCACCATATCCTTCTCACCTCCAGGAACATCTAGGATGATGTGGGCAGAAGGCAGAAGGAGTAACAAAAAGGGCGTCCTGTAACCAGGAATGACAGGAAACTGGAAAGGCACAAAGGAGACCTCCTACATGGCTCAGCAGGGAAAGAAACTTGAAACTGCCGAGGCCTTCTCCGAACTGCCCACATAAATGACTCTTCATAAATCAGGAGGGATCAAGGTGAGCCGCTGTTTGCAAATGTGTCCCCCGAGCTGGGCAGCACTCCTGCTGCAGAATGAGCAGCACAGACAGGGGTACAGTGAGGGCTTGATCCCTGACTCGTGAAACCTTGATTGCGTTTTTTCCTCCTCCTCTTTTTTCCCTTTTGGATTTCTAGACAACATACTTCTCAGGAGATTTGGTTACTATGTGCTATGTGTATTTGCCTGAAGTGGAGGCTCTAATCCCTGGTTAAATCACCTCAAGTGCTTCACAAATGCGATAATGGTCAACAGCAAAGGGAAAAAAAGTTTTATTGGACTCTCATTGTGCAGAAGAGTCAGTGGGCAACAAGCAGTAAGCAGGGACTGAAATACAGGACAGAGAAAAATCAAAGGCAGGAGAGAGGGAAACAGAATTAAAAAGAAAGGGATAGAAAAGAGGTCAAGAAGAGGTGGTGAAATGGAAAGGACCAAGAAGAAATAAGACAAGATAAAGGATGTGAGATGAAATAGCTTGTATTTAATTCTCATTGATTCATAAAAGGAATAAATCAAATATCTTCATTTAAATCCATGAAAATCAGTTTTGGTTTTATACTATGCAAGCTATAGAACTTTATAAGATTGAGTTACAGCTAGAGAGGTAAAGAGGTTTTTTTCCTTTTTGAGTATTAAATATACTAGACTATTACAGCAATCCTACTGGTTCAAGAATTCTTCAAATCCTACAATATACAGCTGACGGAGATCAAAATTTAGACTTCTTAAAGTTGCTTATCTTTGTACTTGTTTAAGTGGATATTGACTTTTTGGACACTGCTGCTTACTTCTTGTGATTAATTATCACAGCTAAAAAGAACTATTGAAGAAAGCCTTGTGTGCACTGCAACACTCTCTGACCCAGACCCTTACAGATATTCCTGAAATCAGCCCAGATAACCAGCACTGGGTCTTGTTTCCATCACTCTCTCCAACAAGCATTGCTGCATTTGCATTACATTTCCCCATCGTGTTTTTTAATTGACTCTTTAAGATGTCTGTTTGGTTTCAATGAATAACTCCTTATCTATATGACCTTCGCTCCCTCACACTTCCCTTACAGGGCTCTAAGAGCCTATTTGCCACCATGGACAATGTCACCTCACAAAGTGAAGGAAATATTAATTGGAAGAGCCACTTGAAAGTGTATAAATGCATACCAGGGAATATGGCAAATAAAGATAGCTTTCTACTCCCTCTGAATCCACATTTCTGTAACATCACACATTCATTTATACATCCATTTCCATCAATTTATATGTAACAACCACATTTCCATGTATGCAGTTTTTAGGAGTCGCATGTGGTTTATACTTTTTCTATTTTCAGAGGCTGTTTTTTCTGGAAAAGTGAGTAGCCTTTTGGTATCTGTGCATTTACAGACTAACAGACTACATTACTTTGGGCCACTTGGCTTCTAAATATGAGATCCACACAAGGTTTAGAACGTTAAATATGGAAAGTTCAGTCAAGAACATAAAAAGCAATTTACTGTGTTCTCTTTTTTTATTTAGTACTGTTTCAAAATTGAATGCCATACACTGTGGTCAGTCAGTGGCATGATACCCTTGGTACTGGAAGGTCCCAACTACAGCTTGGGGATTAGGACTCAGAGTTGATGATCCTTGTGGGTCCTTTCCAAATCAGGTTATTCCAGGATAGAAATTTTCAAGATGCACACAGCATGGCCACAGGATTAAGTAAGTCCCGAAGAACATCACATGATACTCAAATGCATTCTGTCCCCAATGGCAGAGTAAGGACAAAACTACTTTTTAAAAGTTTTTTGTATTGCTGACATATGCAAACAAGTTTATCCAAAAGAAAGAAAATGTGCCAACAAGTAGGAGAGCTGACACCCCTTCCTTAAAATATGATGTGCATCTAAATTAAGACACAAACAACCCCATGTACCAAATTTGTGAAATTGGGACTCTCCTGATATAGACTGTGGGAGAGTGGCCAAACCTCATCCTAGAAATGCCTTCACCCAAGCTCAGGAGGAAAAATCTCCCGAGCAGCTCAGTTCAGTGGAGAGAGAAATCTCTTCTCACTCAAGGGGTCTCATATTTAATACTGGCTGTGTGTGCTCCTGGCAGTTGCTGAAACTTAAGTTCATGTGTAAGAAACAGTGAAAAAAGAATTTTAAAACCCCAAAAAAGTGCATTAAATCTTCATAAGGACTGCAACACAGCTATGCCACTACATGGTTTTATCAAACCTGATCTTTGGAGCAGAAGGATGATAAAGGTGCAGAACCCACTGTGACTGGCCTCTCATTTTGCTGCCTTACAGAGGATGTATCCAATGCTGTTCAGGGTATAAAGAGCATTTGAACAACACCCCAGATAATATGCCTTAACTTTTGGTCAGCACTGAAGTATCTAGTTGGACTGGATGATTGTTGTAGGTCCCTTCCAACCCAACCACTTTATTTCATTTTATTCTAACACTTCAAAGATACACTGCACCTCCACTCACACCTCTCATCTTATAATTCCTGTGTGATATCTTCAGCAGAGCACAGAGGCTTCCAAATCAAATTCTTTGAGGGCACACAGCCCATACAAGCTCAGAGCACAGTCAGAAGGACATTTCTACCAGCTTAGTGGGTCACAAACAAACCCCTGCTTAGGAAGAAATTAGACAAAATTAGCACATTTGGTTTTGGATGTGGTAATTACTATGGGACAGCATTATAGTGAACATCTTTAACGTGCATTTTGGCATTGTAAACTTCCCCAAACTGTTTTATAACTATGACCCAAAAGGCAGGTGTATCTTGTCTAATGATCCATCTAAATGACTTTGTTCCTACAAAACCCAGACTCATTATCTTAACAGCCAGAACAAACGTTGATCAGGGCATTAGCAGTATTGAGTCTCAACAGCAGTTTCACCTTCTCAAGACCAAGAAAGAAAAACAAATTTACTGTTACAGAAAGTAGGTTATAGCTTTTCACAGAGAGATTAAGCAGAGGGAAAAGATTAATGTCCCATTATATAAATGTCTTACTAAGAATATAAAAGATGGAAAACATCAAAACTAGATAAATCCAGATCCGAGTCTAAACACAACATGGTACAAAGTTTTCCATAAAGTACCCGCAGCTTTTTCTGCACAGAATCAGTGAGCATAAACACAGGTTTCTATTTATAGGAAAACCAAAAAATGTGTGTCCAGGAAACACCTGCAGTGTCTCAGCCTTCTGCTCTCCTACATGACAGTGCCCATTTACCCAACTTGTCTTTTAATCACACAATATTTTATCACCAAAGATTCAAAGATATTTGACTTGACGCACAATTTCTTACAAATCTAAGAGAAAACTAGGATATTCTATTCATAATGAAAATTTAAATAAAGAAATTACTATGTATATCTCAGTGCAATGTAGGGAGCTATTAATTTAGCAGATAATTCTAGTTTTATAATTGAAAAAACTTTTATCCAAGTTTTTTTAACCCCATTAAATCTCCCTGCACATTGTTGGTCCTAAATCCCAATGCAGTGCGACAGTGGCTCAATCAGCAGTTAACAATATTAAAGTTCACAGCCTGTTATTTTTAGTTCAGCCTTGCCTTGTGTGATACGAAAAAAGACAAAATCTAGAACTTCAGTCTCAAGACAGATTTTAAAATTATCTCTTATAGTTTTCCTGCAGCTAAATTTGCTGTTTCAAAGCAAGTGGTAGAAAAATGATTTAAAAGTTCTGCCCAATCAGAGCAGCAGTGTGAGTTACACATCAAAAAATGGGATATTAAAGTGATATGAAAATTGAAAAAAAAAAAAAAAGTGGGGGAGGTAAGGTTCCAGGCTTAAAATTCCAGGGATTTATCATATTTAATATACAATGACTGTAATCTTTAAGTTGCCTTATATTACTTTGTATACTCTAGTGTTTAAAGAGCTCATCAGAAATCCAAGTGGTGGGGAGAAAGATAAAAATTCTATTTCACCTGAAAGATGACTTAAAATTCAGTATAAAGCAGATGGAGCCTCCACCTCTCCTCTGCTGACACACAAAAAGCGCAGTTTCACCACGTCCAGGAGACACGAACTCTGCATATTTCCCAGCTGACCTAATGATTTATCCCTTCCTCCATGAAGCATGTTTTAGGTTGGGCTGTGAAGAGTTAAAAACCATTTCACAGCACCGACTGTCACTAATTCTCAGGCCCATAATATAATTAAACAATCCATCTGATCTTTTGCTTGTATGTCCTTTAACACATACAATCAAAATACTAATACATAAATTACTAACTGGAAAGGATTTGTTATTCCATTTGCAAATCATGTAATTCCTATAATTCTTAATCACCCAAAATATATCACGTTGTAGCTTCATAGAAAAAAAAATATAATGCATAAAACTTCAAACAAAATAGCTTTCGCTTTGGATTGTTTTTCCCAGTGCACTGTTCCAAGAAAGCAATATAACACACTGCAAAAGGGCAATACATTAAATTTTCAGAGGGGTCTTTTATTTGTCTTTGAAATTATTCATAACAAATAAATGCTCCAAGAGCAGATCTCATCAGTAATTGAGAGGATGAAAGAAGGAACCTTGCAAGACAGAAATAAAGAGTGCTGGAAAACCTGTGGACAAGAATAAGGAATAAAAATACAGAATAAATGCTCACGAGCTACACTAATGTGGGTTAAGATAACCCACATCATCACTCATCACTGACACTGACCATCACAGGGTGAAGTAGCAAACCAGGTGTTTAGGGTTGGCAGAAATCTCTGCCTTCATGAAATAACACAAAAGTGAGGAGTGACACAAAATATTCCACTCAAAGTACACTGAACACGCCTTATATACAGACCACAGTGCATTACTATCACTGCAGGTGCAAAGCAAATATACTTTTCACATCTATTTTCCAGTGGATAAGCTAGAAACAGTCAATGACGTTGTGGAGTTGTTTTTTGAGAGAATAAACATGTATTTCGGGAAGTTTGGAAAAAAAACCAAAACCAAACAACAAATCCCGCCCTCCCNAATTTGTAGGCCAATAGTTCTTCATGCTTCGTTAGGCTTACTACTTATTTTCCAGCTGGCTCCCAGAGAGGGGAAGAGCAGCTCTTAGCAGCAGGCTGCAATTACAGCCTGAGAGCTGGGAACACGGGAAGCTGCTCACAGGTTCCCACACATCACCTCAAAGAGAAAGGAAAACACCAAGAAAGGGATTTATTTCAGCTAGTCAAAATAAAATTGCATCCAGGAGCTATCTAAAATCCACATTTTAAGGGGTTTTTAGAGAAAGCACCAAGGGATGACTGAAATCACTGAAGATACTGCCTGGGTTCTGTTGTTACTTTTCGTCAGCAAAACTACTGGAATTTTTCAAGATCTCAATGAGTGTCTATAACATGAAAGTAATCTTTTATTTTCTAAGGATAAAACTGCCATTATGGAAAAGTGTGCAGCTCCAACCTGCAAAGCCACTCACAAAACCTAAAGTCAGTAACTTGTAGAATTGTGTTTTACACTTCAGAACTAATTTTGTGAGGCCAAGTAATAGCAACTTAACCATAAAAAGAAATCCTGATCCTCTTGGAAATTAAGGGGATTAAACACACTGAGCATCACTTCAAGTCAAAGGGCAAACGAAGCTCTGCCTCGGTTAGCCATGCCCTTCTGAAATCCTGCACCCAGCACTGCAGCAAGCACATGTCAATCGCCCTGGCCGTGCCTTGTGCTGCCCCTCCCCTTGGCCACGCATCCCACACGCT
Organism: Orthonyx spaldingii; assembly: GCA_013397795.1. Lineage (NCBI taxonomy): Eukaryota > Metazoa > Chordata > Aves > Passeriformes > Orthonychidae > Orthonyx > Orthonyx spaldingii. The sequence goes on from VZTJ01004974.1 coordinate 434,709, forward strand.
CCCCCAAGCCAGTACCAGCACCCATCTGATCACACACTGCACTAATCTAGGCCACGCTACCCCAGAGGAAAATGTATCATTAATTTCCATCCAGGTCAGCTCCCTGATGGCTCCTCCCGGCTGCTCACTGAGCTACAGTGGCAGTGGAAAAGCAGAGGAGGTGGGAAGGGCCAGCAGGGCAGGCCAGGGGTCAGGACTGCAGCCACCCCCATTTACAGCAGCTGCAGCTCTCAAGGAACTCTAATCTTTACCAAAACCAGCAATTCTGTGCCACTGCCACTTCATATTTCATGGAGGACGAAGTCTAAAGATCCTCTGCAACTGAAAGGACTGGAAAGAACAGGGCACAGGAGCTGCTCCCCTGAACAAGAGCTCAGGCAGGAGCTGGCACGATCCATTAGTAGCTGTGACACAGAATCTCCCAGATCACCTGTGTACCTGCTGGGCTTACTTCTACCATTTAAATATGTGTGTATATATATAAAAAAAGAATTCTGTCTGATGAAGCAGTGTAGGAATGGACATCTGTTATCAACAAAGAGACCGGGTTTGCTTGATTGGGAGCTCATTAACATCTCTTGGAGATTTAAGTGCCTCCTACCTTAGTTAGCTCTCTACTCAGGAAAGGTGTCTGCATCTCTTGCAGCCAATACTATTTTATTTTCCTCCCTTAACTTGTTTTTAATGTATATCAGTATTATCACAGACAATATTTCTAAATGCAGCAATAACATACTGTGGTATTTCTTAATTGAAACCAACATACTTGAAGCTTTTAAAAAAAATCGTATACATAGTAACCACTCAGACACAGAAGATCAAAACTTGGCCAAAGACTCCTCTGCCAGGTAACTGAAGCCAAAAATAAAAACCTCAGCTACAAAGAAATGGAGTCCAGCCAAGTCAATTTTGTACAAAACCACCCCAAGTAAGAGGACAATACACCAAGCAGAGAATTGGATTTCCAATCTCTCATTTTTCTGTGAAAGACGTACAACACTGACAGCACAGATGGCTCCGGCTCAGTCCTAATCAAAACTAATGAAGTTGAACTTGATACACAACTCTTTAATGAGCAGAATGTATTTTTGTTTTCCCATCCATTTTAAAGCTATCACGCAGCAATAAAATCATTTAGCCAGCACAACAAATGCACAGTGTATTGTAACAGAGGTAGTATTTATGAACACCTAAGAAAGTTTGGAGCAAATGATGAAATATAGAGATATAATTGAATTGTAGGTAACTTCCCTGTCCCAGTATAAAGATCAATTGGTATCATACCATTCATCTTTAAACGAAGTCTTGTTCAGTTTTGTTATTTTTAGAAGAAACTTTACAAGGCAACACATTTAAAAAACATACCCTCATTAGCATTTAAATTCATATACTGTACATACATGGGAAAAATGATGGTAACGACTTAGATGGCATTTCACTTTGCTGGCAGCTATGGAATTAAAATCTTCATGCTTGAGGGTCAGACAGAAATGAGGAAAACCTGGAATAACTAAACAGACTTACTCCATCTAGATCACTATGTCAGTGCTGTATACGATTCAAAACGAAAAAATCTATATTTTTATTGTCTTGTCTTTAATTCTTTTCAAAACAAAAACCTAGAATACTTCATAACAAACAATATTACTGAAGAGAAGACAGAATTAGTGCATGGCTTACATTAAATAAAACCAATCAATGACAAAACCATACAATAGGCTTTATTGTCAATAAGATGAAGCAAGAAAATTCACCTCCAGCACAGCTCAGGCACAGTGCATTATGCCTCCCTGTCGAGTTATCGACAGCCCTGTGTCTCCAGTTGTTATTCCATGAGCACGCGGCTGTGCTGCTCCAGGCACGGAGGGGAGCACAGGGACGCTGCGGCACAGCAGCACCAGCACCCGGTTCAGCACCTGGCAAACACTGGCACAGCACTGAAAAGGCAGGAGTGGCTGGAAGGGAAGTTTCCTTGGATAATGCAAAACTTCAGCTAATCTCTCCTTATCCTTCCTCCTCAGCCAGGCACCCGGAGCTGCAGGACCACAGGCAGCCAACTGCACAAATTCTGCTGCTTTGGTATGAAATGATTCTAGGAAATATTTCTTACAGCTTTTTAGAAATGCACCATCAAACCCCAAATCAATCATACACACATAGGTTAAACACTGAACAAAATCACGCTTCATCTGAGATAATTTTAAATAAAAAATAAAACAAACAAATCCCCAAACTTCATGATGGAAACAGTGAAATTAGTAATTTTAACCCTCCCTGCCTCACTGAACTCCTGTTGTGCAAACAAGAGTGAAAAGAACAGCACAAAAGATACTGCTAATATAATAAAAACAGCCCGTTAGCATTTTTATTAATTATCTTCATAAATATATATTGTGCCTTGCAATTAAAATTCCGTGTGCCTGAGTTGCCATGGCAGCACAACTTCCGCAGCACAATAAATTCTTCCAGCTCAGCCAGGGCCAAGGCTACAAAGCTGGAGGCAGGCTGGATTTGGAAGGTTTCGGGGCAACCAGCGGAGACAGGGCAGAGATTATGAGGAAAAAATAGCTTCCACTGGATAGAAAATGTAGGAATCAATATCAAGCGAGCCTCTGGCGTTTCCAGGATGACTTCTGAGGAATGCAAATTCTGAGTTCTTTTTCTTTTTTCCCCCATCTGAAATTGCCTTCCTGGTGCCCTAATAGCTAAAACCAGCCCTGACAGACTCTCTGGGCAGCGCTCACCTCGGGCAGCCCAGCTGGAGCTATGAATAGTGCTGCTGCCATCTGCCACCCCAGCCCACACTCTGTGCCAGGTCTGCAGGGCCACACTGCCAGGCACTGATCATCAGGTGAGCAGCAAAAACGGGACCACTGTAATTAACTGCTGCTTTGGTAGTCATTACTGTAAAGAAATGGGATGAATGCTGAGGGAATCTGTAAAAGTACAATTAATGATACTGTGCACAGAGTGTGCAGGCGCCTCTCTGACTGCAGAGTTCAGACACAGTTCCTCACAGTGACACCATCCTTGCTTTCAGTTTCACAGAAGTAAGTAATAGGTAAAAATAAACCTCAAATATCAACTGCAGTAGCCAAAAGCGATCCTGATGGGGAGCCAAATCTAATGTTCTGAATGAGTCAGCACCAAGAAACGGCAGCGAGGTAAGAGCCTGGGGTTTGCCCTCTCCTGCACAGCCCTTTTGCTCTGTCCATCATCCCCACACCAGCACAGACACCGGGGCAGACCCTGTTACTGCTGCTGCGAGACAGAAGGTGACAAGAAAGCATCTTCTCCCTTCCAGAGTAATCCAGACAGCTCGGAATTTCAGAAGCAACCCTGACGCTGTTGGCATGTCTGGGGTCCAACATCATTCATGTAACGCCTGTCCCGTGGGACAACGTGACCCCTCCGAGCACGTGTGACCACCTGGCTGGGAAACACTGATTTCACTGCCGAAACACACTGCACTGAAGGTGACTGCAGAATTATTGTCTGGCACTGCCAAAAAGCGTTGCTAATTTGGGAAAAAAAAAACCATACTGAAAGCATTCAAGGCTATGTTGGACAAAGTGGTCTAGTGGAAGATGTCCCTGTGCATGGCAGGGGGTCGAACCAGATGAGCTTCAAGGTCCTTTCCAAACCAAACCAAACCAAACCAAACCAAACCAAACCAAACCAAACCAAACCAAACCACTCCATTGTTCTCTGATATTTGATCTCTTCTTTTTCCTGATGAAATACTTTGGGGCTTGACTCTGTTCTCACTGTGGCCAGAGGCAGAACTGCTACTGATCTAGCTATGCTACAGCCACATTGTTCATAAAAAGAAGTGATACCTACATAAAGATTTTGACATAATTATTCTGAAATTATATAAAATTCAGCAACGCGTTTTTTTATATTTATAAATCTATCCTTGTAGAGTTGCAATCTTCTGATTCAGAAAGCACACATTGCTCAATTTTTTTAAATGGTGTGGTTCTGAGTACATTGGGTTCCCCCACATTCTTGATACTTTAAAGACAGATCTCTTGTTTCTCTGCTTGCTCCTGTGTTTGTCCCATATTGCAGACCACGAACACGGGTAATTCTTCTGTACTCAGCACCTGTGGTACAGCACATGGAACACTGCATGCCCTGGGTCTGGTCCATCAGTTACATCTCTTGTTGTAACTATGAAGTGGAGAGGGAGCAGCAGAGATCCACCAGGATGGCTTCAGGCTGAAGCCCATTACACAAGAAAAGGCCAGGGCTGCCTGGTTTAAGCAGGGAAAGAGAAGGTGAAAGTGCAAGTCAACTGCAGCCTATCAAGAGGGAAACATCCTTCCATGATTCTCTATGTTCTATAGTTATAAAATCTCAGCATCATTTAAGCCAAGCACTTTTTTTCTGCAGTTAGGCCATGGCTTGTTTGTATCGGTACACTGGTGTTTTCTTAATACAGGAAATATTCATTTTCTATCATTTTGATACAAAGACTGGTTTGACATAAACCATAACTACCCAAAGCCTTTTCAGTTAGAAAAAAATAGCATCAGGTGATAACCTGTTGTTTACCACAGCAATATCTCTGAATAAATGGGTAATTTTATAGCCTCTACATAAATGTCTCCAGCAGCGCTCAAACCTACTCTTAAGTGTTCTGCCACCAAATCAAGCAATAGTTCCTCATGTTTTCCTAAAAGATCATGCTAATTGCATCATTGTATGATAATGCATTATAAGCTCAATTTTGCCTGCAGTCTTCCAGCTTTTGCGAGTCTGTCAAATCCTAAAGAAAATACTTATTTCCTCTACCTATAAAACCCAACTGGTGCAGAACGGGAGTTGGAGCTTCAGACCCATCTGCACTGGGTTTTAAATGCCAGCTAAGGCCCAGTGAACTGCCAGCACACGCAGTACTCACACCAACATCTTTGTGAGCACGGTCACACTGACACAAGTGCCATTCACCTTCACCAGGGAGACGTAAGAATAACAAAATCTCATTGACCCCGTGCTATTTTCCTCTGAGACATCCTCTACACATGAACACTGACGCTGTGCAGTGATGGGACACTGGGAAGGCAGTGCACCAGACCATGCCTTCCAGAGTGGATTCAGAACCCCCCTGAGAGGTCTGTCAGGTATTTCTAGACTGAGCTGCAGCTGCCTTGATTTAGCGACAGCCAACATGCTCCCAGGGCAAGGCCTAACTGCATGTCCCCTAGACACCGCTTCCCCACCTTTGTGCCTCCTGGATGGACCCTGCAGGCAGACAAAGAAGCTTGTCCTGTCTCTGCATCTATATAGGATCTCTGCTATAAAGACCAGAGTTCTTCAAGAACACATGGAGAAGAGAAGAAATTGCTAAATGAAGATTCCACTTGGGAATAATGCTACTAACTTGACTAACTAATGAAAGTCGCGTGTGCTGAGAACATGTCCCAGCTCAGCGCTCTAGTTCATAGACTCATGGAATGGTTTGGGTTGGAAGGGACCATGAAGACCATCTTGATGCAACCCCCTGCAATGGGCAGGGGCACCTTCCACCAGACCAGGGTGTTCCGAGTCCCGGCCAACCCGGCCTTGAACACTTCCAGGGATGCAGCAGCCACAGCTTCCCCGGGCAGCCTGTGCCAGGGCCTCACCAGGGGTTCCAAAGGATGATAGCTGGGGATCAGGATTTTTTCCCCTGATAGCAGTCAGGATCTTCCAGAGCTTTCCCACTCCCTCTGAGTGAGCACGGCCCACGCCTGCCTGCAAACACGTGTGTGAGCACTGAGGCACCCTGCGAGCAGCCGCCACCTCAGTACCTACAGAGCAAGGCAGTAGGAGGAGACAGCAAATATTCACGTGTTTTTTACAAGGTAGTCTTTCTGACAAGGTAATCTCTAATGTACTCTAACCCACATACTGTTCAGTTGCACACTCTTGGCACTTTAAATATCCACTTTTGCTCCACATGGGAATTCGCCCCAGCAGTGGGGCCAGTGAAAAAGGAACATGACTCTTTTCTAGGCAGCCAGCAGAACTGTAGTTTCTCGTAAGTGATTCTATCAACGATTTTGTTTCAATTATATGTTCAGACTGCCAAATTGGATAAAACGAATCCTTTGTTTAACTTTCATCTCATCCCTGAAAAGATAAATTCACCTGCCTGAAACAGCAAAACAAGCACAGATGAGTTTTTTTCTAAAGACAGAGAAATAGTAAGTCATGGAAAACTGGAGGTATAATCAACTAGCTTAAAAAAACCTCTTATCAGTGCAGAAATAAACAGGCAAATTCACCTGCAATTTTAGAGTTCTTTGACTAAAAGAGAATCACAGAGGTGTTGAGGTTGGAAGGGACCTCTGCAGATTGGTCAGTCCAAGATCTTCTCACTGCAGGGCTCCTCAGGACCACATCCAGTCAGGGCTTGAGTATCTCCAGGGATGGAGATTCAGCTGCCTGTTCCCTTATTTCACAATTCTCACAGTAACAAGTTTTTTCTGAGCATTAAACAGAGTATTCTGTATTTCAGTCTGTGACCACTGCCTTTTGTCCTCTCCCTGGATAACTGTGTCTGCCTCACTTCCTTACCAGCCCCTGCCACCAGATTGTTGTACACATGGGTAAGACCTTCCCTTCCCTTTCCCTTCCCCTTCCTCTTCCCTTGCCTCCCCTCCCCTTTTCCCTTTTTCCATTTCTGCATCAGACAGGAAGTTTCCATCACAGTGAGGTTTCCAGGCCAGAAAACAGTGCTTTGCTTGTAAAGTACTAAGCCTGAAGCACAGCAGGAGAGCAGCAGAACAAAAGGGTTTTATCATTATTCTTCATGCTTTAATTACCTTTATCAAATGCCAACGGAGACAAGCTATTTTTAAACACTACCACTGATTCTGTAATTACATTACCTTAACACAGATTTTATTCCTCTCTACTTATACAGGCCTATCATAAATAAATCTTAATATATTTGTGCAGAAAGCACCATAGAATATTTACACACCCATCAATTTGATTTTAACTTCCAGTAACAACTTGAGGTTAAACTTGTCAGTTGAAACCCATGAATTACAAAAGAAAACCAAAGGATACACTGAAATGATTTAGCACTTCAGTAGCAGAAATGAGTGGTCATTAAAAGATTTGCTATTATGTGGTGGAAATACAATTTGTAATAGTGCAAATACAAATTGACATGGTGTCATCTAGTATTACTTATGCAGTATCATTTTTTATACATCCCTTGAGAAAATAAAACAAAATACCTTTTTCTTTTATTATCATCACTTTCAGAGTTAATATCTGCCACTAAAATAGTAATATTTGCCAAAAAGCAATGGAAGGTTATTAAATTCTTTTATTAGATCATAATGATTGATATGAAAAACTTCCAGTTTTACTTATCATCAACTTCGTAAGCAAGCTTCTTTACCTTAGATAAATCTATATTCTGAGTTAGACGGAAGATGAGCCTTTCTGGAGGGCCTGGATAAAAGGTGTTCAGCACTGAAGCCACCTTCAACATTGAACTGTTGAAAGAAATTTAGGAGAAGAAAGCCACAAACCCATAAGAAAAGTCCTATGAAGAACAGCTGAGGGAGCTGGGGTTGTTTAACCTGGAGAAAAAGAGGCTCAGTGGGGACCTTTGCTGTCCACAATTCCCTGACAGGAGGTTGTGGCCGGGTGGGGGTCGGGCTCTGCTCCCAGGGAACAGGCACAGGACAAGAGGAAACGGCCTCAACCTGGCCAGGGGAGGCTCAGGTTGGATATCAGGGAGAATTTCTTCACAGAAAGGGTGGTCAGGCCGTGGCAGGGGCTGCCCAGGGAGGTTTGGAGTCCCCATCCCTGGAGCTGTTCAAAGAATGACTGGCACGCAGTGCTCTGGGCTGGGTGACAAGGTGGGGATGGGTCATAGGCTGGACTTGATGAGCTTGGAGGCCTTTTCGAGTTTAAATGATGCTGGGATTCTGTTCTCTAGACAGGGAAACTGTACACCTGGGTACTGAGGAAAGGCAGGAGAGCAGCCACTGGAAAGCATGGAAAAGTTGCCCACTAACAATGTAAGGAGACACAGCCCAGCAAAAACCAACACAATGTTTACATCAAACACTTTAAAAACTAGGGATACAGGGAAAAAAATGAGTGAACTGCCACAGACTAACACCCACAAGCAGCACTATGAATTGGAACTAGTGCCAAAAGGTTTTCCAGAAATTTCCTTTTCTGGGCAAGGTCCTAATGAGGATTTGGAGTCACATTCCGATGGGCTTCTTCTGGCCAAACAACCCTCACAATTTTTAATGCCTGATGGCTGAGCTCACCCAGAGAGGCAGAGTACACCCATCTCACATCTGCTGTCTGCCTCAAACCTGGGGCCTTCAGACAAGAACAACATCTATTTAAATTCTTCTTAAAGCCAGGAGAAAATTTAATCCAATTCTTCCATATCCTCCCCAGTGAGTGTTCAAAGGTGTCTCTCTCTAAGCTCTTTCTCAAACATTCAAAGAAAGCAGACTATCATCACAAGGGGGGGTCAAAGGATGGACAAAGGAGGGAGGAAAAAATCAATCTATTACCATGAAAAACTATTTCTAATAAATCCAAATCTTGGTAGACAGTCTATTAACACAAGTTTAAAAGGTGAAGAATAGAAAGAAGGAGCAAAGATCCCTAAACATAAAACATTCATGCTGTTTGACTTGAAAGGCTTCTCTCTTTTACACATTTTGAGCTGGAGCAATAAATGCTTTTTAGGAATATTCTTAGCATTGTGTAACTTGCACATATGTGCTAACTCAAAATAAAATGCAACCCTTCATTGTTCTGGAAAACTAAAGGAATGCTAAGTATAGCTCAAATCCTGACAATATTTTTTAAAAAATACCTAATTCATTCATTCTGTGTTCTTCTGCTTTGATAATTGTTTCTTTCCATCTCTCCCTGACTCACACACTGAGGTGACCAAAGGAGAATGAACAAATAGAGGTGGGAGGGGAGTTGAGAAGTGGCATGGACTTGAAAAGCTCTGAATGCCTTCAATCATCTGGAAAATCAGAAGTACCAATCTTTTAACTTCTGTAATTAAAGACTCATGCCATGTAGTCCTGAGCAGCTCTTAGGAGTTCACTGCTAGGCACAATCACATTTTAAAGGCTTTTCCTCATTTTTGGTGCTGCTTTTGGTATCTAACACAATATTTAAACAACTATACTTTTAATTCCATACTGAAAAACAGAACCTGACTTGCAGTTGTGAAGGGCAAGAAAAAACTGGCAGGGAGGCACCAGAGAGGAGCCAGAGCTCTGCCATTCCTACTCATCTCCCAATGGAAAACTACACCTTGATTTTATAGGAGATAGAAATGACAGTAAACTGTGCTGAAACTTTGAACCCAAAGCAAGCAGAAGTTGCCTTTTTCCCACAGTGATATGTCAACAGTGCTGCATCCATCTGCACTGCCTTGGGGGTGCCCCAAATCTCTGAGTGCATCTCATCTTTTTAATATTGCTACACTGCCCTCATGATATGAAATGAAAACCAAAAGTAGAAAAAATCTTAAAAATGCGAAAAGAGAATAGGCACAATGGTGTCCACCATGTTCAGATTTTAACAGATGCTCATGTCTGGCAAGATCTGAAGTTGTTGCTTCAAATATCTTCTTTACTCTCAATTTTTTGCCTAATTTTGGCAGCTATTGTCAGCAGGTATTTCAGAAGTACAATACACACTCCTCAAAAAGGATATTGCATGTTACTGCTTGCTGTGCCACATCCACACCAACCCACACCCACAATGAATTGTATGGGATAATTGGTCACATTTGAAGAATAAGAACTAAATTTTGTAAGGGCTAAAAATTGCTCAGCACTCCCTACAATTAAAAGACAATAGTATGTGCAATATGCTGTATTTCAACTCTAAATTTAGATAAATCACTATCTCCAAGTCCAACACAGAGAGTCTTAAAGAAATTATATGCATCAATTACACAAGTAACATTTTATATTTAAGAGAAAGAAGTGAAATACAAAATGAAAAAAAAATTTAAAATAGCATTTTAAATCAAATTGAAGTGCATGAAAACAACATCGCGGGGCCAAAACACAAGGCTGTAAAAGAAGGAGCTTGCAGGTTCCTTTTTTCCAAGGAGAAAGAGCAGTAATTCTATGAGTGCTCAGGCCCGGAAGATGGGAATCAGGAGCAAGGGAATGTGTTTGAAAGCAATCCATGTCAAACTGCTAATACCACAACATCCATCTCTTTGACATTAACAGAGACCAATAGACACAAAAAATGTGCAGACAGCAGATAAACAGTTCATATTTCTACTTTGCTTTTTAATTAAGAATAGGTTTTGTGAAATGAAAGGGTTTACTGAAAGCTATAGACAAAGTTCTGCAATTTTTCAGTATTTAGGAATTGTTGCATTTAAAGACAAAACTAGTGGTTGGTAATTTCTCCCAAGGAACAGCATCTCTGTTGATATGAGAAGGTTATCCATCACTCAGTGTTTAATCCTGATTATCTTATACAGATGTGTTTAACAAAATCAAGTAATAGACTATTAATTTTTCACTCCCCAAATACAAACTTTATCAAGGCCTTAATAAATGCTCAGACCTTGCAGATTCCAAGTCCTCTGGTTTTTAATAATACAATCACACCCAGAATTGGTTTGCTGTGGAAACATAGCAAAATAACACATTCAGAGAGTCTGTCTGTACCTAATGAAATGGGTATATAAATAAATTTATCTATTTTCCCCCTCCAATATTTTTCAGCAGGGATAATGCTTCTAAGTCCTGCGAATAAAAAAACCCCAAACACTTCTTTCTGAATATCTAATAGCAGAAACAGAAAATAGCACGGTCCAAAGGATTGTGGACATGGAATTAGCACTGGTAAATCCTACCACAACAGATTTTTCCCACTTTCACACTAGAGACGGGGCAGGCAAATGGACTGAATTAATTTTTCACAACAGTGAAAAGAAGGAGAAAGTTAATTTTAGAAGGAAAACAAAACCAACGTTAGTTTTCAAGAGAAACTCTCACCTAAGACGTTCTCCTTTCAGGATTCCTACCAATAATTCCTCTTAGCAAATTTATATACAAGAAAAACTAAACCCCAAATAAAGGAACTGGAGTAAGGCAAGAGTCTGGGCTGGTAAGAAGTTGCACAAAGCAAATTAATTACTTTTATTAATACCTGTGCACTCTGGGAACCACCACATATATACCCAACCAGCTGAGTCTAAGTATGCAACGACTTGTACAGATATAATTTATCATTCACATGGAATAGAACAAATGATTGAACACTGAAATACGTAAGTTTGAACAGCAACACTACAGCCCTTGTTGGGTACTGGAACTGAGCAGTTCACTGACCAACAAAATATGGGCCTTGTTTAGAAAACTGAAAAAATACCTGAAATTTTTTGGAACAGAAAACTACTCAACTCAATTGCATTCAGCATTATTGAGAGACTTCTTTTTGCATATACTTCCACAATGATTCAAAATCTTCCCGACATCAAACAGGAACCAAACAAGTAATTTTTTTTTAATATATATGCACTGTGATGACATCATTTGCCTGTTTCTGTGCAACTACTCAAAAACACTCAGTTTGAGGGAGCATATTACCCCAAACCTCCTTGCTCGCCCTGTGTGGGATATTTCTTGTGTTACTGAGCACCCTCACTGAAAACTCCTCCCTTTGTTTGCAAATCCTCGATCTCACTAATGAAAGAACTCCCACACCAGTAAATAGCAGAGCCCATATGATTTCCATTACTAACATCAATGGCAAGGAGGTTGCTGCCTCTTTTTACCCAGCTTCATGCAAGCAGCACAACTCCAGCTCAGCTCTGACTCAGACATCCTCATTTTACCATCATTATCCTTCAAACTGTCAGGCTGAGTAGTGCTCTAAGTCATTACTACTCTTGGGTTTTACTTTCAGTTCTTGATTTTAACACAAAATACAATGGCTTTGCTAAGAAAAAAGTACTGGTTTTCCACGTAATCACATAATATTTTGCAAGCCTTTTGGCACGATGGGGAATCAGAACTATGAAGAGATCCATGTATTACAGAACAAGATCAGCAGGCAACTGAACGTAGTAATACAAAGGTTCTTAACATAAATGGGGAATATGATGATAACTATTAACATTTGTGCAACAGCTGTAACATTTGACTGAAATTGTGTATGTATATGTTTGTGGTATGTTAGATACTAAAGGAATCTGAACAGTATAAAAATTGAAAGGAAAACTATATTAACATTTGACTTGTAAGGAGAAAATGACTGACTATAATTAAGACAAATGACTACACTCCATTTCCATTTAGCATACAGAACATTATAGACTGTCACTGGATTTGGAACATTTTATGCTAAAACCTTTCTTCAAGCAGACAGGTGTCATTTCCGCTTAACTGTGGTTAAATCTCTTGGCAGTAGTATGTGCATTAAATATGACCAACATTAACAGGAACAAAGGTTATTTTCTTTTAGACAGTGGCACTCAGAAGAAGTAATTTTCTCCAACTGGCTTCTGCCTACGAGCACCTACTCTGCTGGAGATGACAGAGGCAGAGAAGTATTGCTGCCATGCAGTACACCAGCAGTGTAGATGGTTTGTAACAAGAAATGAAGATGAGACATTTGAAAGTCTATTGACACTTTTATGGTGTAAATAACAAGGCAGTTTCTGAGAGAAGTTACTTTAAATAATTACTAACACAAAATCATAAAATTCAGTAAGGTAAGTTAAAGTTGATAAATTTCATTGTCCTGCCCCTCCTTAAGAAAACTAACTCTGCTGAAAGGAATCTCATTGGTTTCAGCAAGCAAACAGACTCATCACCCACATGGCACCCGTGTTCCCTGCAGCAGTGCCCAGCACAGCTCAGAGGCTCCATCATCTGCCTCTTTGGGCAAAGGGACAAATACATGACAAGTGTGACACGAGAGGCAGGAGCAGGGGATGATCTCCCAGTCTCCTTCAGACCTGTGGCCTTTCAGTTATTCCCTCCTCGTAAAACAACAAGAACAGGACTTGGCAACATGGGCAACTACCAGCCTACTCAAGTTGTGCCTTTGCCTTCTCTTCTGCCTTCAGTCCCATGTAATTTAAAGTTCTGTTCTGCAGACTGTAAATGGTTGTATCAAAAGCTAAGAACAGCAGTGTCCAGAGGAATCCTCACACAGTGCTCCGGAGAAAAGCAGTCTATTATACACTCCACTTTCAATATATTTATTATCCCCTCTCTTTGTTCTCCCAAGTGTTTTGTTGTCGAATCAGTTGAACAGGCTTTATAAAACTTCGCCTTCCTCCTGAAAACACGCTCTGTTTCAGTAACTTTAACAGCAGTGACTCAATGTCAGCACTGACACCACTCACACACCATCTTGTAATTAAAAGTGTTCATGGGTATTGTTTCTGTTTCAAATCCGTTTGTAAAAGCCTCAACCCAACTCTGTGACCTCTCCTTTCTCTTTTCAGTTCTCCCATATTTGTAGTAAAAAATCCCAAGGCTGCTGTCAGTGTCCAATTACAGAAAAATGTTAAACTCTAATTGCCTAAGACAGCTTTTCATGAAACTTGCTATCACAAATACATCACTATTAGTGATGCATTAAAATGTATTTTTAGCCTCATTTCTTATGGAAATGAATCTTTCCCACCTACTCTAGCTTTCTCTCAATTTCTATCTCCTCCCAAAACCCACAGCCAGGGCCAGCAGGAGGGGATTTTCACTGACACATACAGGAAAGGCACTTGGCATTTTTAGTTGTTGCCCGTTTTAATATTGTTAAAATAAAAACAAACAAAACTGTTTATGACCAGTAGGTCAGAAAAAGAAAACAAATTACCTCAAAATGTGTGTTTTCACTAAATCCTTGCCTCTACAAACCTGTCCTGCCCAGCACTGATTGCAACGGTCATACTTGCTGTACTTGTGAATAACTAGCTAGTTACTTACCAAAACCCACCTGTGTACTTCTCAAAGGCTGGAACACTACATTTAGAGTGGGGTTTTTTATTTCTGCGGGGGGGGTGGGGGGGAGGGGTGGTCCTGAGGGCTTGAGCAGAGGTAGCTTGGGGAAGTTAAAATCCATGACAAAAATCAGTCTTGTTTTAAATTTTGGCCAAAACCCTCTTCTGTGTCATTGTATACACAGTTCTGTTTGATATTTAGGTAACTCTGAGCAAGTTGCTCTCACATCAATTTCTTCGTCATTCACTTTTCTTATTTTTCTAAGATTGAAATTGGTTCTCACATAGTAACGTACAGCACAATTTCTTTCACAAAGGGAACCACAATTACGCCCTTGTGCATAGGTTTGTACCTTCATTTTTTTTACTTTTGGGGTCAGCTGTGTTTTAATCATTATTAAAACAAATTAATTCTGCTCTTTCCTTGATAACTTCAAGTATTTAGTTGTTCTTTTGGGGAGGACAGGAGAACTGAGATTTTTGCTTCTACACCTAGACAGAAGACAGTAAAAAGGCACATGATAATCAACAATACTCGGCATCACCAGCAGCACGAGGCACCTGGGGAACATCACTAGAGGAATCACAGACATATCTATTCACAGGAACAGTATCTTTTCTCAGCTCCCTGGTTTGAATAAAGCATCATGCCTTGCACTACAAACAGTGCTTCAAAGCCTTACATTTATTTACAGTTAGTAATTCATCCCCATCCACGTTCCCCAGAAATACACTACCAATACAATTTATCACTCATATAATCTTCCCATAAGCAATGCTACAGCAATCCTATAGACCACTGATTCAAGCCTCCACAGTCACATTCATGTCAGTGTTAGAATTATCCTGCTATTTCGCTCAGGCTTTAGAAAGCTGGAGGTAGTGGCAAACCAGTATTTCATGCACTAACAACCTAAACTCTTACTAGAATTTTACTGCCCTGGCCATACAGCTTAGGTATTATTCATATCCTATTATCCACCTAGAAATGCCATAACTGGAAACCTGAGAAGTGTGGTTAAGTCGGTAACAAAAAGTTCATGTTTCACTGTCCAGTATTTCTTTTATAATGGTACCAGAATGACACTCAGCTCAGAGCACACAGTTACCTCTGCCAAAGGCTGCAGCATCCAGCAGATGTTAGAGCACTGGCTGGAACAAAGGGAATTGCTGAACGCTTCCCTGCTTTATACAAAATTTACAGAGGCCCATTCTGAAGTATGCTGACTCCCCAGGATAGGGTTTTCACACCACTCTTCTGATTCTTCAAATTATTGTTATGGGGACAAACTTGCCACTAATGTCAGTGTAAGATCTTTCTTATTGGTTTTGCTCCGAGGTATTTTTGGGGTTGATCTGTAGAAAATGCAGCCTCATCAGAAGCAGAAGTTTTCATCACACTTTAAAGAGGAAAATTTCCAAACTCTGAAAACCAGCCTGTCTGGTTATTCTGCGAAATGCACTGACAGCTTTCCTGAGAAAGCCTTTGCTAAGCTTTCAGTTTCACAGAATTAATGAAATCAATTAGGTTGGAAAAAACCTCCAGGATCAAGGAGTCCAACCTACGACCCATCCCCACCGTGTCCCCAGCCCAGAGCACTGACTGCCACATCGAGTTGTTCCTTGAACAGCTCCAGGGATGGGGACTGCACCACCAACCTGGGCAGCCCCTTCCCATGCCTGACCACCCTTTCTGTGAAGAAATTCCTTCTCATGTCCAATCTGAGCCTCTCCTGCCTCAGCCTGAGGCTGTGTCCTCCTGTCCTGCTCCCTACAGGCTGGGAAGATAACAGTACCAATTCTAGCAAAGCCCTTCTTCACACAGTCCCATAAAAGCTTGGAACTGTATGATTGCTGGGGACAATATAAAGAAATGGAGTTTTTAACTTCATTTTTAAAAAATGCATCATTCATCTCAACAAAGTTACGTATCTGGCCCACGTTGGTTCATTCCTTAGACAAGGGATGCTGCTGATCACTCTGGTGCAGTCTTGCCTCACACCAAGAACTCCCAGGGACTGAGCAAACAAAGTGTTCCCAAAGAACTGTTTCAGCTCATACTTTTCTAACCCTGTTTTACAGCTATTACTGCTCAAATCAAGATAGCACATACAAATGTAACAGTACCAACTTCTAAGAAAACTTTTATCTCTGACAGACTTATTTTGTTACATAAACGGTGGAATTGGAAAAAAAAACAGAGTGAAAGAATGGATGCTGTCGGCTTCTTGACATTAACAAGAAGTTAAAAAAAATTCTCTACTGGATGATGGAAAGAGATAGGAAAAAAAATTGCTGTCTGTTCCAACAGAGCAGAACTGTGATTTATTCCCACTCACTTGTTACCTCCTATTTTATTTCTTATACCAGTCTCGTACCTATGAGATGAAGAGCAGTGTAAATCACCACCCTACCACCCATCCTGGACATTGGACAAGGAGGGACTGCTGAGTTTAGGAGCACAGTTGACTTAAAAAATAAGTTTAATGGAAACACAGCCCAGCAAGACCAAGCTCTCCATGAGGGTGCCATGGGTGCCACTACTGCGCGATCAATGGCAAACCCAGGCTCCAGGATTGTTTCATTTGATTTCATTTACCCCCCACATTGCTCAGCCTTTCACCTGTGTTTTTCATCCAGTTAAAATCTCCCTTTTGGAGTAGGACTCTGAGTCTTGGAAATAGTTTTTGTTGATCAAAATGCTTCTTGGCTTGCAACTGCTTTATATTAATTGTTCATGCCCTGGAGACTCACAGTTCCCAATTTAAACTAAAAAGTAGTTGTAGAAAATGTGCTATTTGACACCTTGTTATTAGAAGAAACCACCTAAACACACCTTTGAAAAGAATTCAAAATTCCATTAGTCTCAGTCCCCTCTTAAAAAAGCTCTTTCTCTCTTGCACCCATTCTGCTTCCACCCACAACACTCTCAGGACAATATGGAGCACTGCTTGCCAGAAAAGTCTGAAAAAACCTGGCTGCAACTATATGGGAAAGGGAGAATCAGAAAAAAGAATGACAAAATAAACAGAATTAAATATATATATATATATATATATATGTATATGAATGAAAAATAGGAGGAATGAAAACAACCCATGAAATTTAACTGATAATAGTATTTCTGTCAGTTGTAACCATCAGTTCCAGGGAGACAACATAACAATCAGAAAGTAGATTTAGGTTAAGTAACTGTAATCCCTCCCTATCTTGGCTAAAAAAAAGATCCTCATGTAATGCATGAGTTAGAAGAAAATAATCAAATTTCAGATCCCAGTAAGTTTACAGACTACCTGTGAAGATTATTTACTTGTTTAAGTAAGAAATCCACAGTTGTTGAGTTACCTGTATGAGATTTTGGATTGCTCAGCAATCCTGAAAAATCAGGCCAGGTCTATTTAGGAGCTTCATGTGAATGTTTGGGAATTTTGCTTTAAATCCCCAGGCGTCTAAGTGCTGTTCTATCTCTGCTACACCTCAAAAAAGAGCACAATATCCAAAGCTCTAAAAGCTATGAGATACACTCTTTGTCTCCAAAAGTCCTAGCTATCCTGGATTATTTATTGCCACTCTAACAGCCATTTGAGAATGACCTTTAAATTTAAAGATCTTTCTCTGTGGGTATCTACCTTATAATACTGAGGTTTGGAAGAGGAGCAGTGAGGTTACTGATGTGCCAGGAATAGGGAACCTCTGAAAGGCAAACAAGGACCACCAAGAAGTGCAAAATTGGTTAGAACCCATCTGGATTGGTTGTTGGTCATATCTTAATAAATGGGGGATTTGGGAGGAGGGGAAGGCGGATTTATCTTCAATAGATATATTACAGGATAGAGAAGTTATACCTGAAATATGAAAAAATGGTAGTTGAAGTTTAAACCATATAAAGACAACACAAGCTTAGAGATGGAGAAGGTGCCGGAATGGGTCGGATTTGGATCATTAGGTATTTTCTTCAAGATAAAAATAATGATGCGCAACCAGGAGAAAAAGTGGCTGTTTGACACCACAAAAAATATCAATTTTTTTTTTTCTCAAGTGATTTTTAATAATAAAGTTTAGTAATTAGTAAAAATTCAGGAATTAAAAAAGTAACAAGCTTTTCTAAGTAATCTTCCTTTTCACAGGTCTAAATAAATTATTTTTATAGGAAAAAAAAGAAAAATTATAGAAATCAAACTTAGTAAAGGTGAATGTAGCTGAGTTGCTTCTCTTTTCTTTTGTGCTCTGCCCTACTGAGAGAAATAAATTAACTAATCAGAAGTGTAAAAAACAATTGCTCCAGAAGCCAATATTTGATAACAACACAAAGAAAAACCCTCACAAATAAGGCAAGGGTTTTAGGCAAAATATTCTGATCACACTTCAAACTTACACCTTTGCACAACTTCCCACACTGACTGAAGGGAATTAATGCTTTGCAGTGTCACTCATTCAAAAGCACTTTGTCATTGAAGGGATCAGTGCTGGTGCCAGGACTGCTCTGGTTGTGCTTTGTTCTGTTTGCCTCAAGGTTTCGGTAGCACAGACTGGATGAGCTCCAATCCCAATCTGGAGTTCACTCCCTGCTCCCAGATGGGATCTCTGCATGTGACAGGGTGAGGAGGAAGGACATTCTCCTTCACCCTAGCTCAGAATGGATTTGTGCCTTTTCCTACACACAGATTTACCTCCTGTGAGTTACCTAACTAATAAAGAAATGAGCGTCAATTGAGCATTGCCCATTTTTACAACCTTTCACTGTACATTTGAACAATATTTCTTGTTCTTAAAACAAGAGATCAAACCAAAACAGAAAGGAAGAAGAATGCCCTTTCTATCAGTGTTGAAAGCAAGTTTTCAATCATGCTGGTTTATCAAAACTACTCATCTCTTAGGAGAAGTAAACAACTGGGGCTACGTTCAATGTTAGTTACATTTTTCTAACTGTTAAAACTAAAATAATTATAAATATTATGAATATGCATTTTTATTAGGGTTCAGAGCCACGATTCTGCAACCAATCTTCTGAACCAGGCTTAAAAGACTGGAGTAGTTACCAAACCAGGATACAATTCCATGGCACAAAACACTGAATTTCCATTCTAAATCTAACTGTGAATTCATCAAATTCCAAGAAGAGTGAAATCTAAATATAACACAATGTATGCTAATATTGCCCTAATTTTGAAAGAAATGATTAATAAGAAAGCAGGTCTACTCAAACACTGCCAGAGATGCTGTTGCAAAGAACCAAAAGAAGTGAAGAGACTGAACCAAGACAAATCATTCTCTCCAGTTCAAAAGCCACAACCTGAACTTGATTTAAATGCATTAGGTTATTTTGTTGTGGACAATTAAGGCATAAACTGAAGTGTGGCCAGCAACCTTCTGCTATGCACAAAGTTCTCACAGGATGAAAAAAGGCTTCCTGTAGCAGCAGTCAAGGAAGCAAATATCAAACAAAAGTTCTACACATCATAAAAGAGTTACAGAACATTCTTCTCTTTTTAAGACTTCAGACATATAAATAGAAAAGAAGGTTTTTCATAAAAAATCCCCCACACATATGCCCTAGAGCAGTTGAAATTACAACTCTAATTTTGAATTTTCAGTCTATCAGACAAACTGGACAGTAACAGACGACAGCAACAAAAGTAAAACTGAATTAAGATTAAATCTCATTCTTTCATCTAGTCATGGAATGGTTTAATGCCTTTTATATTCATATGGTCACACTTCACTTCAAGAAAAAATGGTCAATATCCTGTTAAATTTTAAAAAATCATAGCAATGCAAGTAGTGGGAAAGGGAAGACTTGACAAAGGAACTAAAATAATATTTAGCCAAACTCTCTGGAGATACAGAGTAGAGATACAAAGTTTTAAAAAGTATAACTCGAGGTTATTATCTGAGCTGTTCTGTGTTAACCACAACAATCTATATTTAAAGGAGTTTTTTTACCAATGTGAAATAATATAGCATAATATTCCCAGAACTAGCATTTTTACATGCATGAAAAAATAATGCTGTTTTCAAATCCTGCCTGTCAATTTGCTTATTCCAAAAACAGGCCAAAAATGTGAAGTGCATTGTAGCAAGCCAGAGCTAAGTGTACTTGCTGAAGAATCAGGAGTTTAGGGCTTGCCCTATCACTGTTAGGCTGAATGTGCAAAACTAAGTCAAACTTCCTTAAAGTTCCAAGGTTCCCCTGAGGGAATGGGAATTTTCTTGCAGCAGGAATGAAGGGCTGAACCAAAATGTACATAACTAATAATACCAACACACAATGATATTTAAAAGCAAGCAGAAATGTTTTTGGATAAAAATATTGCCAAGTTTAATGATTTCTAGACTGCAAACATTGTTAGGAGACATATTAGAAACGCCTGCCACTGCCCACACCTTCCTTTTTCAGTATTTTAAATTGTCAGTGACAACGGTATTTCCAGTATGGTAACAGAAAAAAACCTTAGACAATAATCCAAACATCCACCTGAAATTTCAAAATTTCCTGTACAAGCACTTTTCTTTTCAAATAATAATTACTTGGTAAGAAAAAACCAAAAATACTCATGGTCTTGCTGGCTTCTCCTTGATGAGAAATTTTACTTTAAGAAAATGAAAAAGACAAACTCAGTCATCAAAATAACTTAAACACTGACATTCAAAGCTACAATTTTGCCTGACATTTTCCCATCTTTTCCACAACATGAAGAAGAGCAGGACGATTCAAGCTAGCCTGAAGGTGCAGAAGTACACAGAGCTGCAACATAGGAAAACAGATTTGGGCACAAAGAATCCACTTCATGATTTAGGCACTCAAATCTAGCAAAGGACAGACCAAGAATGCACCTTAAAAACAAAATCTCATTTTATTCACAGAACATAACTATCAGTACTGGTTTTAAAAACAAATTAGAAAATGCTATTGGGGCAAACCTGTGTTAACTGATCCAACTGCAAAATGAAAGGAGTAGGATGGAACGGCCTTCGTCTCCAAAAAACTAACAAGGACATGTAGTTTTGGAGATTTGCTGACAGGCAGAGCTGCTTCCAATTCTATAAATACATCAATGACAGTTCTTTAGCGATCTAGTTTGAATTCTGGTTTCATTTCTCAATAGATAACACATTATTTCAGAAAACAGATAACATTCTGCTGACTGGGAGTGGAACAATGCTGTTGGACTGGATCCTCATCACAGCTCATTAAGGTACTTGCCTCGACTTTGCAGCTGCTTCATTACCAACTCTGGGGACTCCAGAAGTACTTGAGAAAATACCAGTGAGTTGTTGGGAACTACAAACTATGTGTCATCAGCCACAACAGGCTGTCAGAGCAGAGAAATTTTATCAAGGATTTCTTTATTCCTTCTTGAATGCAACATGGCAGCCCCTGCCCTTTCTTTTATCCTGTAGGTTTGACACAACAAGTTTTCCAGTGGCAGGAGGAAGTGGAGGATTTGTTGGACTTCAGCTGAACCAACTGCAGACTGGTTGGGGTACTCAACTTACCCATGTGGAATGTCAGCAACCCCTCTTTTGCAGCATCCCTTTGGCTTCTAAAAAATCCTGGTATTTAGATAGGGTTAAAAAGCCCTTTTTGCTATGACTGCCTATAAAACAGCTTGGCTCTTAACTACTATAATTATTTTTTTCAAAGTATAAGTATATTCCTAAATACTTGGTATCAGAACTAGCAATATAGCCCCCTTCACAACTTCTCTGTTGGTGCTTTTCCAGAAGGTATTTTGCTTCCGTAGCAAGGAAAGATGGAGACAGTTGATCACACTGACGCTTCCCTCACTGCCACCTTACACACACACACATAGCCACAGATGTTCATTTATCACTCACAGTTTTATTCAGAAAAAACAGCTGAAGCAAACTGGGCATTCTATTCCTGCCAGATCAAATGTGGAAAGAAATATCCAGAGAGAGCCAATGAGAAGCAATAAGGATGTACCAAGGGAAGGGAGCAGGAAGATAAGAGCAGACACTGCAGGTCTGGAATCAGCCCTGTCTGGGACAGCACCTAGGAACAGATGCCTGAGGATGAGGACAAGAGCAGGACAAACATACAGGACAAACAGACAGCCTCCCCCACCACAGGTTCCCAGCCTCGGGTAACCTGCAGCACAGGGACTCCCAGGCCAAGTGTGATGGCAGCACTTAACACACTGCTCTGTTCCTGCCTAAACTCTCCTGAATTTTTAACCCATGTCAGCTGTTACCACCCAGAGTCTTTGGTCAATGCATCCCATGACTCACTATGTACACAGTTGGTTTTCATAGCGCTACCTTCCTTTTTTACACGGGAACAGAAACAGAGGGTAGTTACACCCAATTCTCCTCCAGGACAATCCCAACCTCACAGATTTCTCAAACTCCCCTGTACCTTAATCTTCTTTTCTAAGTTGGAAAATCCTAGAGACTTTACCTCTCCCCTAGAGAAGAGGAGTTCCTCTGCCACAGAACAGAACTCCTGCCAGCTGTGCTACCATGGACTGGTTACATTTGGGATTCGAGGTCCAAGCACATCATGGTGATGATAAAGATGATTTCTAGTAATCTTATT
The DNA here is from genome assembly GCA_013397795.1 of Orthonyx spaldingii. NCBI lineage: Eukaryota > Metazoa > Chordata > Aves > Passeriformes > Orthonychidae > Orthonyx > Orthonyx spaldingii. The sequence continues at coordinate 457,253 of VZTJ01004974.1, forward strand.
GTTATTTTTATAATTACTAATATCTCAACACTTTTTAGTAAGCCATGGATCATTAAACTACCATCTCTGTAATGTGACTTACAGAAACCCAAAATCCCCTGACAGGAAACAGATTCAATTCATTTTATTATTGTATGAAAAGCAAGGCCTGCTTTTCTCCAGAATTAATATTTATATTTAATCTCTTGAACTTCATCTGCTCCTTGAAATCCAAATCTTTCCCAAAATAAATTATCAGCAGGTATTCCGCACATACACCACATTTCAACTGTCTTTATACCAACGAATTTTCATCTTGGCATAATTTATTTTTAAACAAAATCAACGTCATTATTACAAGAGCACTTCGTTATGATTTTTATTTTCAAATTACAGGCATTACTAATGCAATGAATTTCATAAAATAAGATGATCACTGAAGTCCAACTGTATCAATGACCAACCATCACAGACATACTTTTCCCAAAAAAAGGTGGGGTAAGTGGATAGAACTTCCAGCAACACTTAAGCAATAACCTTCTTGTTCCACCTTCAGAACTCGAGGAAATACAAGTGACAGATAAATTATCTCCATAAACTCCATTCAAAATTCTGTTTCACCACCAAAAACAGAGTTTCTATAGTTAACATTTAAAAACAGAATCAGAGGCCAATGTTTCAGTCCAGCAGAAGATGTCAGAGAACTTGTTTTCTGTCATTGACGCTCTTGCCAAGACACCTGAAATCTGGTAACCAAGGTACAGTAATACTTCTTTTAGATACAGTGAAATGCAGCCTAAGTGCATTTCAGAATGGATGCAGTTCCCTTCAAGGACACGACCTTTCCAATACTCCATAAAAGTTTTTACATGAGTCAAGTGAGGAACACAGCTACAAGACAGCAAAATTGGATGGAAAACTCAAATTTAAAACTGAACTTCAAAAACCCACAAGCCAGAGATCAATTAAAGCAGGGACAGAAAAGGAAAATAACAAATTAGTTAGGAGCTCCCAAAGTAAGAGACCACAGAAAATACATGAATCCTGAGTTGAAAAATCAAAAATATTGAACATAATTTCATTATGACAGCACGTAGCTCTGCTTACCTGTGTTACATTTCTTTCTTTTCTGTACAGCATCTTCATAAGCCAGCACAAGATAACTGCCTGGACAATATTAAATATCCAATAGTACAGGGAAAGTAGTTTTGGATAAACGTCTTGCATTTACAGCCTGTGTTTGCTGTCTTGGCTTTGGCAATTTCAGACCACACTTAGAACTTATCCAACCTGAGCCACAAAGTGGTCCCCAAAGCCCTTGAAATGCAGACAAAGCTGCCACGGAAACCTTGCCATTATATGACTCTTTACAATCCTTATGTACACACAGTTGCATTAAAACTCCCTGTAAAAATTGCAGTGCCCAAAAATCTACCTGATTATACTAAAATTCTCATATGAAGATGCTGTTGGCCTGTTGAGGGCACAGATGAAAACCAGACCACTTTGTTCTTGACCTAACAACAATTCAACACCCACAGCATATAGATCTCTCTTGTTTTAATTACAACCATTAAAACCCCCAATAAACACAACTCTGCAAAAGTCTTGCTGAGGCAGTTTAAGGCATTATTGCCTTCAGCTGTCTCTCACCTCATCTGTAGAGGATAAACTTCATGAGTGAGAGTTTAAGCAGAGGACAGGAGATGTTTCAGCCCTACCCACTGCTACCCAAAAATGGGTTTGTGCAGAGCTGCCAATGACCCCAAACAACCAAGATATGAGGAGGTTCAGCCAGTGTCTTTCCTAAGGCAGAACAAGTTTATCATGGAAAACATCATTTGTCCATTTATGATTCTAAATTTAGTTGTCCCACAAGAGGAACTTTTCAGTAATACCTGCACAAGCATAAACAACACTGGGGAGATGATACAAGGACTGGAACCCCCCACGTGGGACAGGTATTTGAAGACATTCCTGCCTGATATGTATGAAATTCGAAGTAGTACATGTTTTCCCAAGTAACTTGGGACCCTCTGTTATACTTGCCCAGACCACTACCCTATCCCTCATTTAAATATCTCATAAAATAGATTTCTTCCATGATGAGAAGAATTTGTGCTTATTTAAATAATATACAGCAGAAGAGGAAAAAAAAGATATTTCATTTAAAGAAACCAAGAGCAATGTTATCAGGATGCAGAAGTGCCCTCATATGATGACACTGACATCTCTGAGCTTCCCCTTCTCAAAACCTTTGTGTTTGTCTCTTTTTCTAACACTGCCAGCTGTAAATTTTAGATTGTGAGCTTTGAGGCAGGGATGAACATCGCACAGGAAAAAAGAAACTCTTTTCCCTGGTAATCACTGCACTTACAAAAATTTCATTTTGCTCCCTCCCAGTTACCTTTTTTTTGTCCAGAGGGAGTCACACGGTGGTTAAAATGAAAACCTTCCAGCACTGTTGTCACAGTCTGCTCCAGAGGTTGTCTGGCAGCAGACACAGTAAGACTGGAATAAAATTCCAAAGATTTTACTGCCTGAAATTACTTTTCCTAGCCACCAGCCAGTGCAGCTGAAAGCCCTAAGGTTTCCTTATATTCACCCTACCTTTCACAGTACTTGACAAAGGAGGAGCCCAAAGAAGTTATGGATGTAAACGTGAGGGGGTTTCAGCATTTTCTCAGGGCTGTGCTGGGGCATGGAGCCATTAACAGCTTCTTCTCTATCCACATCCCACTCGTTTAGCACTTACAGCTCATGGAATTCAGGGGTTTCTCCTAATATCAAATGGGGAAAGGAGTAATTTCTTTACACAATGACGAGAAAAATCCATGTGTAGGAAGCTCCTCTTAAATGTCCTTCTACATCGCTTTCATCCCATCAGCAATAATAGCATAGACTGTGGTTAACAATTAAAAATGCTGAGATCTGTGTATAAATTCAGTACATACTTAGAAAAAAATTAAATATGTCTATGTAAAATAGGGGGGGAAATCAGGTTTTACTTTAACTCCATATTTGGTTTAGCAAAAAACATGTAATCTTTGGAAAGCGCTATCTTTAAGCAATGTTAAATAAAACAACTTTTCCCAACTTTTCAGCAGAGAAGCACAAAGACTGCACAAAAATAAAACTTGCACAGTACCTCATGTTTTACTGAGTACAATTACAAAATGGATTCTTAAGCAGAAACAGGGAAAGAATAGCTTACTGTAAGACAATAAGTAAACCTTAAAAGACAGGAATGTGTTGTTCGTCATTGCAGTTCCCTTTCCCTTTAAAGAATAGTATTTTAAGAAGAAATTTACTTAGCCACTACAGAAAATAAGGAAGCACATAACATTTGGTGAAGAAAAAAGTACTTTTCTGGTAGTTCTTCTGCTGCCATTAGACAACTTTTTGGACTTTTCCTTAGACTGCAAACAGGAGGTTCCAAAAATGGAACCTTGCCATTGCCCCTGGTATGCTGCAAGCGTAAGTAACCCAGAGAAATGTAACAGCACAACATAATCGACCTGCATAAAGGAGTTTCTCATATATAGAGATATTTGCTTTGCTTATCTATCAGGCATATAGTTTCATTTTGTCATTTAGTATTTCACATCTGTTTCCTTTTTATTACCTGTATTATCGACAATGATTTTTTCACATCAACTTCTTTAGTCAGTGTCTGGTCTCGTATTTACCAGCTATTTTGTAAATCATAAAGATCTTGAGGCACATGAAAGTGGGAGCCAGCTTTAAAAGTATTATTGTTTAACCAGATTTTCATACAAGTACATGGGACTTTACATAATGACAAAATGAAAATCAAAAGTGACAGATTGAGTCACTGGAATTTCTGTGACTATTTTAATCCATTAAAATGCCCAGCCTTTTAATTCTGGAAGAGAATTTAGCACCAGCTGGAATCCTCAGACAGCATTAGTAAAACAGTAATAAAACATCCCTCAAAGAAAAATTTTAAATCATGAGTTTAGAAAACACTTCCATAAAATGAAACATACATACTAAATTTAAAGATTCATGTGACTGACCAGGTGAAATCCTGTCACCTGGGAAAAAGAAAAAAGAAAAGCAATACTTAAATCTGCTGAGGATGTTTAATTTGGTGGATTCCAGGAGATTTATAGAGAACAGGTTGAAATGTGACATTATAGTAGCTGAAAATCAAGGTCCAGGTAATCAAATTAGTGTTCTTGCACCAACAACACAAAATCAATGTCCAACAAACCAAAAAAACTTTAAAAAGGTGGTGAAGAACCTTGGAACCTACAAGTTGGTTCCAGGGTATTGGATTTCTCCTATATTTTCTCCCTCTAAGAATAGCCTGAGGAAATAGGCAATCTCAAGTTCCACCCAACAAACCCACACACCAAACACATGGCAGAGAGGAACATATTGTTGACTGTGCCCTCCAGGGTGAGCAAACTTTGTGGTGCAGCCCCTGAGGCCAAGCCCTACCTCTGCCCTACCATTTCCAGGCAATAAAGCTTGAAGTTGCTGTACATCAACTGCACTTGCGGAGGTCACACAAACAGCGTTCAACTAAGGCACAAGTGACCCAGAGGAGTTTGCTTGGGTGTTTCTGCACATCTGTAGTCGCAGTACCACAGCCACAGCACAGCTGCTGCCTGTGGGCCATGTTCAAGAAATGTTACTTCGACTTCAAGCACTTGCTACAACTTTTCTTGAATTTCAGAAGGTCCTACAGAAACCTGTCACCAGAAATGCCAATGAAAATCAGAAGCTCTAAGCAGCCAGCTCTGGAGCACAGATATAAAATGACTTTACTGAAAAGAAACCAGCCCTGTGAATTGTGAGAAACAAGGTATTTTGTCGCTCCCTAAGTCTTGCCCGCTGAAGACCTACTAAGCAGGAAACAATGACAAATTAATGACAAAAATAAATGAATCCAAGTCATGTTTGTGAGAAGGGCTGGGGTTACACAACCACACAGAGCAGCAGTGAGCCAAAAGAGCCTCCCAAAATAAACATCAGCTTGTCAAAGAAGGCAGCAAATACATTCCTGCAGACATGGAGCATTATGAGATCCGTGCGAAGGATACTACTCCTTTTTCCCTAATATCTGAGAGCTGGGTGTCAGCAACAGCTCAGCTCAGCTCGAGGAATGTTTCAAGTCATATTTGAATCTCCTTTGAAGACGTGCAATGCCAGAAACCAGAATATGAACATGTTAGACATCAAGTAAGCAGCTTTGGAATTTGGATTTGAAATTTTTCACTCAAGTCCTAACCCAAAAGGACTTTCACAGAGAACAGAGTGTGACATCAGGGAACACTAACGCCCAGGCTGAGTTTGATTGACATAATACTACTTTATTCCATTGTTTCAACTTTCTTACAGGTTTAAAAAAAAATGTACAGGGGTTCAGAACCACCTCAACAGAACAAAGAGTACAGTATTAAGGGAGCTCTAGAATCAAACCACAAGTGTGCACACGTGGTCAGCTTTCATTACAAAAAGTAATAGGCACAATCTTTACATACGCCTTTTGGTGAAAGAAGGAATAATAGTGCAGTGTTAAAAGGCACCAATAATCAAGAATTGGGCCTTTTTAAAAAGCCAATAACCATCTAAGAAAATTACACTTGGTTCAAAGTTATAATTTAAATATTGTATTGACTGGCATGCATCTGAACCCTCGGCAATTTGTTATACAAACCTGATGTGTGCCCTTGCAAAACCAAAAAGATTTCATCGGTGGACCTGAAAGTCAGTTCAGTACAAAAGCACATTCTGAAGCTCTCGGTCTGTATTTAACACTAAACTGTCTTGTTCAACTCCTCTGAGAATACTTGTCTAACAAACAGCTGCACAGAAGTATTTCTCTTAGAGCAAGTGTACATTTTTAATCCTGTAGCATTGACCTATTCCATGTGCTACGAAAACATGAGGCACAGACCACAATTTATATTTTCTCTTAGAAAAAAAACTCGGTATGTGCAAGTGAGGTTCACACAACAGACTGACAGGTACAACAGCAAGCTCTTTAGATTTCCCAAAGAAAAGGGTCAGTCAGTTTTAATTTCCTAAGTCGTGCTGCACACTGCTGTTGGCCATGATCACTTGTGCATTAGGAGCAGCTGTGGGATGAGTAAGGACAAGTTTTAGCACACCCTAAAGGACACTACAGTGATACTGTGTGCTGCTGGTTTAACTGGGTCAGGAGAGTGAACGACTGAAGAAATCATTGTCCATGGGCACCTGCAGCCAGCCAGCCAGGGAGGGCTAGTGTGGCTGGCTGCAGGAAAGGATGGTTTGGAACTCAGTTTACCTCACAGGTGCTGTCCAACTCACCCACCTGCACACAATGGAATTTAGGGATGCACAGCATGGGAAAAAAAGGGGAAATGAGAGGGAGAGTTTCTGTGTTAAGTTGTACCAAAACGTGACAGTTTATCCCGAAGCGTCGTGCCCAGGGTAGGGTTTATGCATTGCAGATTTTTTGTACAACTGAAAATTGTACAAGATGTGAGCAGAGCAGAGCTGATTACTACCTGCAGTATCTACTACAGTCCTCAAGTATATAATTTATGGATAGCTGCATACTGTGGTGTCAATTGCTTCCTCTTAAATGTATTAAAATTCTGAAGGCTACAGTATATTCTGACACAAAGACAGCTTGTCTACAAGGGGGAAAGTGTAAGGTAGTAACTAACTAATTTGTTTTATGAGGAACCTCCTCTGATGTGGTAGTTACTTCACGCCCTTTGGAAGATTTTTATTTCTGACTTTCTTCATCATCTCTGTTGAACTGTTCTCCTTACAACTTCACAAGAGTTCAGTTACCCTTCTTAGAGCTGCCTTTGCCAGGATCCCTTTTAAACTCATTCTAACACCACGGCAAGCTGTTCAAGTAAACATTTCTCTCTGGCAAGTTTCCAGATGCCACAAATACTACCAAAACCCTGCACTTGATTACGTGTGCCAGGTTTCTTTAAATGGAGCAGGAATTAGCCCGTTTCCTGGGTGTAGGGTCCCGTACATCCCTGTCTTTTGAACACACACAAGATGAACATATTGTCTCTGACAGTCTCCGCAGTCCCAACCTGAAAACGCTGTTGGAGAGGCTATAGATCACACAGTTGCAGAAACTATTGCTTATAGCCAGCCACGTTGTGAGGAAGGAGAGTGCTGGGTTTTCCAGTACCCTTGAGCTTTCCAGCAGGAAGTAGATGATGTAAGGGAGCCAGAGCAGGTAGAAGACGCTGGTGATCCGGAACAGAACCGTGGCGTAGCGGCGGTCGGGGCTGTGCCCGGCCTCCCTGGCAGCATCCCCCTCGTGGTTCGGAAACCGAGCTCTGCGGTCACTGATCTCTTTGGTGTGCTGCCGGCAGATTTTAAAGATGTGGAAATAGGTGAAACATATGACAAAGGCAGCAGGAGCGTAGAGTAAGCACACGATAAAGCCAGTGAAGTAGGCATTAGTTAGCCAGGAGGTAGCACACCACTCAAAAATATCTCCGTGATAACCAGGTTTTCCCCAACCAAAAAAGGAAGGCAAGAAGATGAGACAAGAGTATATCCAGATCAAACTGATGCAGATTCTCAAGCGACAAGGTGTGACCAGTTGGTTGTAGGAGAGAGGCTTTGTTATAGCGAGATAGCGATCCACACTGATGCAAGCAAGACATGCCATAGATACGCTTTTGAGCACAGAGATGATGTATCCAAAAACTTGACAAGTCAAGGACTCATGGACACCTGTGGAGTAGTGGAGCAGTGACAAAGTAGGAACCAAGCAGCTGACTCCAACAAAAAGATCAGCATAGGCCATGGTCTGAATAAAATAGCTGGTGGTGTAATGGTGCAGGAGTGGAGCACAGTGGAAAACAAATATCACAGTTAAGTTACCCGCAATAATTAAAAACGTTAACAAGACAATAACGACTGTCTCAAGGATACAGATGTCAACTGCATTGTAGTGACCAAATCCAAGAGGGCAGGAGAGGTGCTCAGATATGTTCGTAACACTACTGCTCATATTGAGAGTCCTCCATTCAATCCATCGGGACTGGTTCATGTTTTGTGCTTAGGGAACCGTGCAATCTGAGCCTTAGTGAGCAGGTGCCCTGCTGAACAGCAGCTAAACTCTGCTTCAGTGCCTCACGATCTCTCTCTGCAGACACTGCCAGTGCTTACATGGGAGAGGATTAGAGTCCCATAGCTGTTGATGCCTCCTCAGCATCAGTGCATCACCTCTGGCACACCTTGGCTTTAAGAAAAGAACGAAAGAAAGAAAAAGAGAAAGAAAGAAAAGAAAAACAAAAGCCAGAAAGAGAAAGGCCACTGATCAGCTCCTCCAGTGCTCTTGACCCATCTTTAGCAAACACAAGGCACTTCTAAAACAAACAGAAATAAAAACTGACAAAAGAGACACATTCATTTCCCAGGGAAGGAGGGAAGGGAAATCTCTGACTTATTTTCCTGAGAAAGTCATTTACTTTGGAATATACTGGGGAGCTGGAGAGGAAGGGAAGGAGGAATCTCAGCACAGCTCAGGTTTCCTGAACCAGCAGTTACTGGGGATAATCTTTATGTCTCAGTTTAAATCACAGACTGACTGGAGACTTAAACAAAAAAGTTCATCCTCTAATGCTGTCTTTTCTGGTTCAGTTCAGAAGATGGTACTCCATGCTATTCATTGAAAAGCTAAGGAAAACATTTTTGTCAAGGTTAATTCCAATAGACTCACCACTATTTGGGTATGAATAATGAATTTTATTTGGGGGGAGACAGGTAGGGATGAGGCAGATTTGTCCTCTGGCTCCCAAGAAAGAAAACATACATCTCACATACAACGAGGAAGATCATGTCTATTCATTTAAAAAATAAAATAATTTAAGAATAGGTTTTGGAGACTTACGTCAATATTTACAGTTCCTTTAAACAGTTACAGTCCATTACAATTACGAATGCCAGAATCATAAGTCAGTGTCCCCATAGACAAAATAAATCCTCTTGAATTCAATTTCAGCAATGGCAATTTAAAATAATCATCTTTAGAAACTCTGCCATGTATCTACTACAGTGGATCAGTACCCAGGAGTTCATAGGTATATCCATGGTAGTGCTCACCTCTGTAGCAACAACTGAATAATTTCACAAACCCCCACACAACGAGCTCAGAAACTTCCATCTGCATTCTGCTGGGAAGCTAATGAAATGCTGATTTGACTGGAAAAGCTGCCATTGTTTACTACTCCATTATTCTGTTGCTCAGCTTCACCTTCTTGGGGTTTAAGGTTTCTACATCTATTAGATGATCAGCATAATAAACAGTTGCTTTAAAAAACTGTTCTTCTATTTGCAGGACATTACCTTGTTCATTGCATTCACAGCTATGGAGAGAGAAAACATTAAAAGAAAGCATCTTCTGTGTTCAGTTTTAAGTAACTGCTTGATTAGTTCAGGAATCATTAGGTAGGTAATTAAATGTATACAATCTTGGTTTTTGAAAGGCCCCTAAAACGTTAAAACCATCACTAATCCTAGAGTTCCTGAGACCAGAGGACTAGCAGTGAAAATTAATGAATCCACATAAAATGATCTCCAAGGTCATCCAGCTGGCATTTGCTTTAAGTCTCTTTAAAAGTCCCAGGATCCCTCTGATGTTTCTGATAGTCCTTGCCGTGTCTTCAGGAGGAATTTCAGGTGCTAGAAAAGCCAAATGTTCAATTCTGTCGCAGCACTTTGAGAGAAAGCATTCTTTTTGGAGTTAATTTCCTGTCGTGCATCGCCACGCTGTATAGAAAGTCCTTTCAGATTTTATAACATCCCTGAACATTTCCGCCTATTCGCTCCCTTTGTCTACAAGCAACAGAGCACGTACAAAATCACTCCTGTCTGCAATTCCCTGCTAAAGCAATAGAGAAGCGTTCTCACCTACACGCATCCTCAGCAGCCGCTGTCCAACCCTTGACAGGGAGTCAGTCCTGTTACCGCGGTGCGGCTGGAGCGGCTGCCGCTGCTCCCCCCGTGCGACGACTGCTGCACCTGAGCCCGCTGCTCCTCCTCCTCCTCTTCCTCCTCCTCCTCGTCGCCGCCGCAGCCGCCGAGCGCTGGAGCCGTGCCAGGAGCGGCATCGGGAGCGGGCACGGGGAGCGGCACCGGGAGCGGGCACCGGGAGAGGCACAGGGAGCGGGCACAGGGAGCGGCAGCGGGAGTGGGCACCGGGAGCCTGAGGAGGAGGAGGAAACCAGCAAATCCCTGCCAGAGAGATGTGCCCACATAATCCAGACGTAACCTAATCAACCACCATCATCACCCCTCCGAAACTGGTTACTACAACCATCCCATGTTACTAATTGTGTACACACCTTTTAAGCATCACCTGCTGTGGTTTAGCTTGGTAAAATATCTGCCATAGTTCCACATAAATTTTCTAGTCTTCCTTAAAAGACAATATTACAGCCCCCTTTTTAATCATGCCTCCTAATTAATTACTTCCCAACTTAACACATCTGTTACAAAACTCATCTGTACCTGGTTTCGATACGGTACCAGTGTTACTAGTACCCTAAGTGCTTCAACATGAGTTTAAATACAAATACTTGTGACATATTACTTTCCAAACTGAAGCCAATTAACTCAGCTCTCTACTCCTGCAAACAGATGCAGCTATTGCCTGATTAAGTACTCAGAACTTTTGTTGACTTCATGTTTCCTGCTTCTGCCAGTCACAGAAGTACAACCATCACAGTTATCTTACACAGACACTCCGTGCATCCTCAGACACTGAAACAGCAAATTTAGACACCAACAAACCAACCACAGAACAGCATTTTGGGCTATTGATCAGCAGGAGATGTGCCCGGGATGGCATCGCAGCCTTTAACCAACCAAGTCATTAGAAACTACAGTGATTTAAATCCTTCTAGTTCCAAGGCAAACCAAAGGCAAAATTTTAATAAGCTGCTCCTGAGTTAACATTTTGTATTTCGAGTACTGCCTGGAGCGAATACCCAAGTCTGAATGACAAGTCTGTAGCAATGTGAAGCAGCACAAACTGCAGCAGTGTAAGAGTGGCTTGCAGTAAGGGCATGTGATCATTTCTAAGTCAGGAATCCTATCAGAGGATTTAAGAAAAAATTAAACTATCTCTGATACCTCAGAATGGTAAATGGCTGCAACAGCAGACTTAATGACTAAATTTAGTCCCCGAGTACAGCTTTAAGCCCCAGTTATCCATACCAGGGACAGAACAATAGGCAGCAATTTTTATTCCTCCTCTTCCCACTCCTCCTGTGGGGGAGGAGGAGGAGAATAAACAATGTGCACAGGCATGGCAGTGACCAGTACTTCCCCCACTTCTCCTTGGGACAGATCATGGTTGGCACCAGGGATATAAAGGGCCAAAACACCTTCAAATGGACATCAGAGAGCCCCAAATGTACACAGGGCCATGAGATAAGCAAAGGTACAGCCCGACAAAGGGGACCACAGTGCTCAGTACATCCTGCTCCATACAGATTTAAGGACTGGTAACCACTACAGCTTCCCAATGTCACAGTAACCACGAGTCACCTTGATCTCAGGTGCCTGCTGTGTGTGCCCAGAGTACTCAGCTCCGAGAACATGCACTCATGGCAGCCAGATGTTTCAGGGCTGCTGCGAGAAATCCAGGCTGTGCTGAGCAGGGAACAGGAAAATCAACGGCAACCTCTGCTGGCTGGTTCTAGATGCAGGTGAAACACTTCCCCTAAAGAAATTGCAACTAAAGGCACAAAGTCGTTCAAAAGTAGGGAAGTTTGACTTCCTTGGGAATACAAGCAGGCTTCCCTCACTACCAAAAAACCAGTCATGCTGCAATCTGCCAGTGGCTTTATCACCTCAGCCACTCGCTATAAACTGCACCATGCCGATGGCACTGAGTTGCACTGTTTTACATACATTTAGAGGTAAGTGAAAATTAAGCAGAAATCGGCTAGGCCTGATGAAACTATGCAATTACAGAGGGACTTTTACAAAAACACAGCAATACCAGAATGTTGTACCAGAGGTGGCACATTAGCAGCTCTATGGGAAAAGTTTTTTTTATTTGGAGATCAGAGACACATTTGGGCCTCTGGCAGAGTTTTAAACAAAACCTGCCTCAGGATTGTTTTTTAATTTGTGTTTTAAGAAAAGGAAATGAGAAAGAGAAAAGTTCTATTGGAAGAATTGCCTTACTGTCACCAAGGCAGCATCCTACATGGTGTACTAGTTCCCACAGCTGGTTACATCCAGCTGGTGGACTGAGCACTCTTCAAGCTGAATAGAAGGAGCAATTCCACACCTTCGTCACAAATTACATCAGCTAGAAACAACACAAGTCGCCATACACAACAGAAGACTCACACCATCTGATCCTGCTGAAAACAGAGGGGATGTGATAGAAGCATGAGCTTTGTATATCCAAAGCAAGGCTGTGAAAGCAGTGGTGATGTGTGACCCTGAAAGGAAAGCAGACAAAGCTTCTCAGACAGAAAAAGTCCATATGGAAGGAGATTTAGAAGCTCCAAGCAAGAAAACAATCTATTAGTCATTGTGTTTGGAAAGGAATAGCAATATTTGTTTCCTAAATCCTTTTCTGTAAGGCAACAGGACTGATGGCAGCAATCCCTGCAATGCACAAAGCAGCATCTCAATCACACCACTCATTTCTAGTTTGAAGTCCTTCCTTGTTAAGTTACTGGACTGTCAGCTGGATTAAATGGACAACAATAATTTCTGTAAAATCTTTTTAAAAGGCATTGATGAGAGCAAGGAGGTGCAGCTGAGAGGGTGGCATGAAACACACAGTAGTTATTTATTTAGATGCAGACCTGAATGACAGTATTGATATACATATCAGCTCATCAGCTTCTGTTTTTTCTGCCCAACGCCTTTTTTTTTTTTGTTTTACAGTGTTTTTTCTTTCATATACTTTCTTCTAAGCCTAAAGAACAAAGGTGTTTCTTTTAGTTTGCTTTATTTTTAATCTTAACTACCTCTGGCATTTCCTTGTCCACGTATCTTATGGACACTCTGGTTTTGTTTTTAATGCCTTCAGAATAATTCTATTCTATCAAGCTTGCAGGTGTAATACAGCTTCAAGTAGCAGAGGAGGAAGGAAAATCATCTGTTGCCTTAAAAATTGTGTGTGCGTGTGTATGTGTACATAGATGGGGTTTTCTACATCATATTAGTGTTTGAAGTTGCTCTATGAAGTCATATGAGTGCTGCATTTAAGGCAGAAATCTGTTCTATTTGTTATTTGCAATATGAAGCCTCTTCCCCACATCCACCCACTACAGCTGTCTATTTAAAACCTGCCACGGAGAGCTCGTGCTGACACAGAACACACAGGGACTGTGACCTGAGCCCAGGCATATGACGAGATATAAGAAATACAGATACACAAATAAACCCGTTGTTTTTTCTCAAAACAAGCTTAGGCTTCTCAAACCCCTTATGCCCTATGGATACCATCTGGCCCCATGCCCTGCTCCAAAGTTCTGAGTCAGATCCATCACAAAATGCAAGCCATGCTGGGCTGGGTCCTACACTCAACCGAGCTGTGAACATCTCCTAGGACAGAGTTTCCACAGCCTGCCTGGCCCCTGTTCCAAAAGCCGACCACTCTCCCTGTGACTCCACCATCAGCTCAGAACTTTTCTTGCTGTGGTTTGTCTTCACCCTCATCAAGGCCAAACACACTCAGGCCAGTGGTGAAACCCCAGAAGTGCCAGTTCTGAAGGAAACAGTACACTGTAGAAACTTTTAAACCATTTCTCCACCTGCTAGTCTCATTCATCAGTTTTGCTCTGAGATCAGTTCCTTTCCTTCTCCTCCCACCCTATGATGCTAAAGAATGCCATAAATCATTTTAGAGTGCTGTGGCCCACATACCCTGTGCTGCAACAAAGATCAAGAGACACCAGGTACACAATTGTATTTCTGTAATGCAGATGCTCTTGTGCAGCTCTCATCTGGTGGGTACAGGAAAAAAGCCAGCACAGGCCTTTTCTGCATTGGAGCAAAACTGGATTTGGTGGCAGCAGCAGAGGAGGTTCTGTAAGGTGGGGGAGAAGGATGGGGCTGGTATAATTTGGAGTCAAGGGTGGGGACAATTCAGGAAAGACTGGAAGGGGACAGCAGCCTTCTGAAAGGTCAAGAGATGTGAAGGGAGCTAATGATCCCTTTGCCTTTTACTACTGCTACTCCAGCAGGCTCAGGTTCAGCCAGATCCTCTGATGGACTCACAGCTCAGTCCTTGCCCAACACTGTCTCTAATGATGCAGATATTAGCCAGTACCACATAAATGTTAGGTAACTGGGATGCTGTGATGCAGAACAAAAAGAAATGGGCAAATAATTGGGTTTTTTAATGCGCATCAGTAGAGAGAGATGGGCATTCACATTTGCAAGTTTATCATGCAGTCTTTTCACACTGTTAAGCAACAATTACATCGAATGCTTCTAAAGTTCAGAACTTTCAAATTACTCCTAATATTATTAATGTATTTAATAAATATTAAGCAAGTTTTTTGAGTAAATTGCTACAATCTCCCTTTAAACATTACTGCCTGGGATCTCATGGATTATATTTCATAGCATCACACAATGCTTTGGGTTGGGAGGGATCTCAAAGACCGTTTTGTTCCCTCCCCACCAAAGATGCATACAAAGCAAATACTTCCCTGAACTTCACAAAAAAGAACATTTTCCTTAAGGAGAAGCGTCCCTCAAGATGATACTGACAGTCATATGACAAACTAAATCCACTTTACAGGCTCAATCCAGAGTGACAAATACCACGAAACTCTTGTGCCCTGAATCAATAGAAATAAAACTCTGTGCAATAAACTACCAATCAAGAAGTGAATTTACTTCAGGGAAATGCTGTGCAGCCAGCTGAATGGTGATAATTAACATTTTTCAGGAAGCAAAGAGCATTTCCTTTAAACAGCACATAAGCTACAGAAGGATGTGATTTACTGACTGATCATATATGACAAGAAGCACAAAAAAAACTTCTTAGGATAGCATGAAAAGCAAAAAAATTAAACATGTGCCCTCAGACAGGTTCATCCATGTGCCACTAACACTAAACCACCTGCTCTTACACTAGCAGCAGTTTAAAAAAGAAAAAGAAAAGTGTACTGGCAAAAGAACACCAATCCACTATCTTCCACTGCTCCCATCTTTCAAGAAACAAAACATTAAATCACAGGACAAAAGACAGCAATTAAGAGAACTGTAAATGAAGAAATGCTGAAATGTAGACAATAGTCTGCACAGTGCAGGTAGCATTGCCCTTTCCTTTCCTGTGGGAATAAGTTCTGTATTTCAAAATAATACTGAGGCGATTTTGGTACCGCATTCATTCAAACTTTTTAGAGGCACATTTTGACATAGTTGTACTTTTGCTAATACTTTTGTCTGTGTCAAGCCAGGAACTACATTCCATAGGTATTGGTATTCTAAAAGCGTATTTCAAGTGGACACCAAGAACGTGTGTGTTGGAAAGGATTCCAGCTCACCTGGCAGGAGTGTAAGCTCGGGCAGTATCAGCAGTAATT
Source organism: Orthonyx spaldingii (assembly GCA_013397795.1). Classification (NCBI taxonomy): domain Eukaryota; kingdom Metazoa; phylum Chordata; class Aves; order Passeriformes; family Orthonychidae; genus Orthonyx; species Orthonyx spaldingii. The sequence goes on from VZTJ01004974.1 coordinate 472,804, forward strand.
CCATTTCAGCAGAGCTAAAATAAGAAATTTTAAAGCTATTTAAAAAAAATCCCAAACATTGTGATCACCTGCTTCGATTTTTCACACACTGCAAGCCAAACAGTTCTCTTAAACTACAGCATGACCTTTTAAAAGAAGGCAAGCAATTTTAATGAGTTCAACTGATGAATAATTTATTGCAGCTTTAATGAGGCAGCCAACCCGTAAGGTCCATGCAAAAGCAACTGCTAAGAACACAAGGCCTGAACCCACATACACCTGTCTGTCTTTCAAAATCAAAAGTTTGGTTGTACCACAGAACAGTTCCACTTCAGCCTAATTCTCTCTTCTTAGTATTGTGAACTGCCAGCTCTTATGTGACAAACTCAGGGACAGACATCAAGAACAGATTCAAACCCACTCTCCACGGATGTGGCTTGGGTCTAACGCTGACAGAACATGCTCCCAGAACATCCAGTCCAACCTACACTGGCAGGCTGGGAACACCAACAGTTTATGTTTTATATTTGTTGATTATACAATTGACACATTCCACCCTAAACTCTTCCTTTAATAGATTTTTTTTTAAACGGTTCTTCCTCAAGGACACGAGAGGTGGCTCAGAAAAGCACTGAACATCAGGATCATTTAGGAGATGAAGTCACAGCTCCAGCTGTTGGTATGGGCAAAATCAGTGCAGAACTAAAGAGACACTGTTTTAGTGCAGGGTCTACTGCGGAGCAGGTGGTACCAACCCCAAATCCCAGCAAATCCAATTCCACTACTTCTTGAGAACAAAAAGCTAAAAATAATCAAAGCAAATAGTGGGTTTTTAAGACTATTTTTAAACTAAGTGTTACTCGGGATTACTATTCTACCACATTGTGAAGAAATAGAAAAGAGGAACATGGAAAGGATATGGCATGGTAACTATTTATAACCTGAAGGGTGGCACATTTTCTTTTTATGGATTTTAAGCTCAGCTTCATTTTAGACCAAATCTTCCTCCCAGCTGGAAGTGCTGAAAAGGTATCACTTATGTTCTCCTCCAGCACGGATCTATACACACGCGCATCAATATCTGTACATGAGCAAGGACAAGGAATAGCTTCCTACTGAGAATGATCTGCAGGGAAAATTTTGCAAATAACAAAACGTGGAAGTGCATTCCTGGGTAGCTCACAGACGTGGAATCCGGAAATGAGAGGTGTTAGGAAAATGCCACTGAAAGCAAGAATTACTGATTTCCCCTCCCCCTTCCCCACACCCCCGAGTTAAAAATTAGCTAATTAAAATTTACAATATCATCATACATCTGATAACTATTTTTCAAGATTAATGACATCCAAATACATTCAACTTTCAATAACCAGCAAATTTTGTCTTATTAGATAATGAGGACATTTATATTTATAGCCAGAAATTGGCACATGTAAAATGTTATGTGAGCTGAGAAATCATTTATTCTAGAAGAAATACCAAACCTGGTATTATTTGCCATCTCTTAGAAAAAAAAAAAGAAATTAAATATATACTTTATCAGCACTAAGAATAGGTTAAATATAAAGACAACATTGAGATCCCCAAATCCTTTTGGAAATGACACTATCAGGGAATGAAGAAGTCAAGTCTATAGATTAAGTTCGAGGCCAACTTCTTTCACCAATATTAAATTCACACAAAAACCTCTCTCCTCTGCTCAAGATTATGGCTTGAAGCTGAAAGTCAGTCTCTTAGTCCATATATTTTAAAGATATATCACATAAAACTGCCCCAAACACAGAATATCAACATGCTGAACAAAATACTGCCTCTAACTCAGTGACCTTATTTATAGCCATTCCATATACTGAAATAAAGATATTAGAAATTACCCTCTTAACAGTTAAGATTTTCTAATACACTAACTAAAAGAAATAAGAATGAGAAACAGCAGTATTTTACAAAGGAAAGGTTTTACACAAGTGATTTGCATTCATTTTTCTGTCCACGTTATGCAAATACTCGGTAGTCAAAAAAAATGCCATAGAAATGGAATAAGGCTAGATTTTAAAAAGTGTTATTTTTCAGCTGATGTTCTAACCCAAGTGCTCACAGCGGATGAGCTTTGCCATGTTTCCTTTCACCCCCAAAGAAGGTTCTCTATTAAACAAAGCAAAAATAAAGTAAGGGAAAAAATGGTTACATTCAAAAAGCTATATTTTATTGTTATGGCAACTGATGTGCTAAAAATAAAGAAATAAAGAAATAAAGTTGTTATGGCAACTAGAATTTTAAAGGCAGCCGAAAGTAGAATAATCAAACATTCTGCTGGCTTAAAATATAACATCTATGACTCAATTTACAGAAAGAGCTTCAGAGACAAGCAGAGGTTGGGTTTTTTGGGGGGGATTCTGCTTTAGAGATCACAATTAGTACAATTCCAGAGAACTCTAAGGAGTACAAGGGAGCGTATCAAGGTGAGTAGAAAATTAGGCATTCCGAGTTCTCACAGTCAGGAGGAAGAAACAAACACCTTATACCCCTTATCTGATGTGCTGGTGACCTTACCTGGATCCCGAGAATGTATGAGGCTGCCCAGAGAAGCTGTGGCTGCCCCTCCATCCCTGGAAGTGTCCAAGGCCAGGCTGGACATTGGGGCTTGGAGCAGTCTGGGCTGGTGGAGCTGTCCCTGCCCATGGCAGAGGCTGGAATGAAGATGAGATCTGAAGTCCCTTTCAACCTAAACCATTCTAGGATTCCATGATAAAGGTTACTTAATGATTTTAAAGTAAGTACTGAAAAGTTAGGAAGTGCCAAAATTTACTTCTCTGAAGCAGCAGAGTTCTGTCCCTTTGGATGTACGGAATTACAAAGACACCTATGACTACAAGATGATAATATATGTAAATTTCTGATACGTCCTTGATGATCATTACAGGGCTCCTGATCATACAAGCACTGCCACGACAATATCAGGGAACTCTTCCCCCATCCATTATTTCACAGATAGTCAAAACTGCTACTTCTATTAAAAATAAACAGAACTGTGTGCAATATTCCAAAACCCATACTGAGACAAGCCTCAATTAATAAGCAAAGTATTTAACAGACACTTCAGGGAATTATGACTAGAAACAGGAACTTGTACTGGAAATATTTGCACTTAAACAATGTACGTAGCATGTGCTAGGATCCCAGTGTAAGCTGGTATTTTAACACAGCATGTGCCTTGTATTTTGGCTTCACTGCACTGAAAATCAAGGTTGCTACCAGCAGTACTCATAATTCTTTTCTGACCCACATGAAAAGTCTCTCAGCACAATCCACAAGAGCTTTCAGTGAGCAGAACTAGCATTGCCAAAAACACAGCTCAAAGTCAGGCTCTTCACTTGCACTAAATGGGAAAGAATCAGATTAATTCCTTATTGCAGCACAAAAATCAGATGTACACTGGAAACTCAAATAACACACAGGGCTGTGCAGCAAGGCTAGCACTGAAAATTCAAGTGTATTTCTGCAGTTTTGTGTCCCCAGGCCCAGCATTAATGAGGCTGGATACACAGTTAACTCATTCCCTCTGAAGCACCGTGTGCAGACGGCATTTCTGGAAATGCAAATGATGTAGGCAAGTATCTTACCTAATGGATCTGACCAAGTCAACAGCTTCTGCAATGGAAACTCCATGTACAACACTCACTCCACAAACATTTTCATGAGTCAGACACGGGAATACGAGGACTTTAAATCAAAGTTCCAGAAGTATACTCTCTCTGCTCGGGCTAAAGGAGCCAGGCTGCATGTTTCCAAGGCTTATTGCTGACTCAGACACTGCAGACAGTCCTGAAAAGACAACCAGCTACTGCTGCTCTGAGCTTTCTATGAAATTAGTTTCCTCGTTGTATAATTGCTGAAACTTAATCAAATGCATGGCTGCCTGAAATACACGGTTCTGAGTTCAAAGAAAATGAGTATACATCCAAATATTGCTCCTCAACTGCCATCTGTGTAAATCCACTGCTGGCATTCAGCATCAGGATTCTTCTTGTGTCAGGGGTGGCCATTCTGCACTAAACACACATACAGACATATATAAAAGCATCACCAAAGAATACTCATTCAAGCATTTGTGGGTACATTTTATCCCTAATGTGTGCTCATACATTTTCAAATTCTCATTAAAGAATAGGAGAGTCTTCACAGAAAGGCAAAGGAAATCCTAGACAAGTGACAACAAAGACCAAAAGCACTTTCTGGAATTACATTTACAAACTCATGAAAGAAAGGGGGCATGGTTCCAAAAGGTACCTCCAATTCCTCTGCCATACAGGTACCAAAAATTGTAATTAGACTGCAGTGTTACATTAACCTGCCTAAGGCTGCCTCACCTGTGCATCCTGCCCAGCCCCAGCATTTGCTCCCATCTCACCCTCACACCACACCTGAACAGCGAATCTCTCTGGGAGAAACAGGGGGGAAGGAAATTTTCTAAATAAAAATCCACAGTTACTGTGACTAGCCCTGCAAATGCTAGGTAAGAGTATACAAAAGAGATGGAACATGCAGTAAAAAAAACCTCTTTTGGCAAGCACCCTGTCTGAAACTGCAATCCCCATTAACGACTACTTAGTTTTAATGCAGGCTGTATCTTGTACTACCCAGTCAAAACGAAGGCTGTATTTTGAAACTGGATTGCTTTGAACACAAACCAGCCATCTGAAGACAGCTTTGTCATATGCAGGATATGATTAAAATATGGGAAACTCCACATCATCAGTTTTCGGTTGTCAGTTTAAAAAACAACTGATGAAAACTCTCAACAAGAAGAAGAAAATCCTAGCTGCCAAAATATTTGTCTGTGTCCATAAAAACCTACATAAAAGATTGTTAGAAAGAGTATATGGAGTAGCAGACTGCAATCAATCTCCTTCTGGTTAGTTTACCTCAGCAGCTGCAAATCTGCTTGCTGATAGGGGACATGACTCTTCATTTGTATGACCATACTCATCACTGCAAAGGGAAAAAATTCCTTAATGGTTACAGACTGTAAGGAAGATCTATAGGTCTCTCATCTCTTTTGAATTAATTACTGTAAAATCCACCTTAATACTAGCTCAGGCCCCTAGAAGAACATCCTATGGAACACACAAATAGCCCTGTCATTTGGGGTTTTATCATGCAGAAGGTACATAAAGTAAGGTAGCAAAAAGTTGATAATTCACTCCTATATCGAATTCCAGTTTGGATTTAAGTGATGTATTCATCACTTTTGTATGCTTTCATATTCTACACATGCAGCTCAAGCCTTGCTGGGTTTTGTTACTGTTTCAACTGTTCTGAACTGCTGTCCACTGCTGTTGTAATACGTGCTTTAATAAAGTGCTGACCACGAGCATTGGTGTTAACAAAGGCATTTTAAGAGACTTTAAACACCAAATGATTGGATTCTTAGTGTTCATCTCTAAGCATTTAGAGCACTCTTTAATTTTTACAGCATCAAACATTAACATACTGAAACCAGCAACTAATAGGAAAAGGAAGTTTGCTCTCGTCAATAAAGGTATTTCAGATTTCTAAAGCTCCAGCTTTGGAGTGCTGCAGCCTCCTGAATGCCAGTTATGCAACCTTTATTTGAAGGCAGAGGCCAGTTAGGAAGGAGTGGATTTGAGAGGCAAGAGGAACATCAAGAGCAAGCTGATTGTGTCAAACACAATTATCCCTCAGCAATCACAGCTCTGGCAGTGGACACAGACAGAATCATTTCCTCCAGGTAAGCAGTGCCCTGTGCTAACAGGGAAGGTCACACACACAGAATTCCATAAAGACAATGCACCCTGCAGAGAACTTCTGAAACGATCCAGTTTTTCTCAGGGGTGTAGAATACTATGGTTTAAAACGTCTCTTTACTGCTGCTCTTTCAGCATTAGCATCATCACTGCCACAGGAAAACTGAACACCTACTAACGAACCAACATTCAAAGGCAACTGGGATACCTACTCATGTTCTATCTGGGAAGGAATATCAGGGATTTTCAAATGAGCTCTGAGGTGCCAAGAACTAGCAGCTCTTGAGGGAACAGCGAGGCAGTGACACCTCCCAACTCCATCCTACTTAAAAACCACTTGTTATCTGCATCAATATTCATATATCCTAAGCTTATGACACTGTCTGTTGCAGTATCAATTCTTCCAGTAACCATCACTTAAACCTATTCAGGCCATAATACTGATAAAACCCTTGATTTTACCCCTGTTTGAAATGATGGGCAACTCTGCTCCCCTGGTTTGCAGATAACGGATCATGAACTCAGACAAAACAGAACACAGACTCCACACGTGCAAATCTCATTTATACTCCACCCTTCAGCATACATGTGTCAATTTATGTGACTTTTAGGGCAGAGAGGTCATACGTCACCTCAAGAGCCAGGAATTGTATTGTGAGTGTCATTTTAGTGTTCTCATACATGGTTATGTATGGAAAAGAAACTGCAGAAAAATTCTTAATGCAGCAGAACATTTTATAATTGTATGCATGCCTTGAAAATAAAATACTACTGGCAATATTTTCTGCCTCAAGTATCATACATAAACATTAAAATTTAGATAACATAAAAATAAAAAGTACTAATTGATGCTCCTCCTTTATCTCCTGAAGGGATCCGTCATTAAACGGATGAATTCCTTGGAAGATGAAAAGTGAGCATGAGATTTTCCCTTTTGTGCACACAAAATTGAAAGACTTTCTCCAGATGAGTGCTAAATGAATCAAAACTTGCCAAATTAAATTCACTTTAGGGACATTTTATTCCTGAGTTTGTAAGAGTAATATTAACATTTGCTATGGAACTAGGTACCCTGGTACATTCATCATAAACTAAACCTTTTATCTGAAGTCTAAAATTTAAATTAAGCTATTTAAAGAATTAAAATTGTATCATCTTCTGCTCTTCAGAGACGATAACTTTTCACTGATTTCTAGTAAGTATTTTCAGTTCATATGTACTTTATTGTCCCACAGTATTGCAGCACCACTAAAATAATGCAAAGTAGGTGACTGTAACTGTCAGCATCGACAGATCAGCTTACACCAAAACTGAAGCTTCCCATCACTCCAAGCTGCTTTGCCTCTACAAACCACATTACGTTACAAAAATACCAAGAATCTACTTGCTGTGAAATGAATGATCTCAGTTTAAGAGAAGAGTTAAGTAACAGTCATCCTATCCTTACCCTTTAAGAAAAAAAAAAGGTGGGGAAAAGCAAAACCTAAGAAACTGCCTGTACATACTGAATTTAAAGGAAACAGGAAACTCAGAAAAAGTGATGAGTTCCTCCAGAATTATTTTGCCTAATACCCAAGTACCTAATTCAAAAAGCAAAGTAACAGGTATTAGTTCTTTCTCTTTTTAGTCAACTGAAAAAAAAATCACATTTTTATTATAATGATCATTGATCCTTATGTAATAGGATCTTTTATAATTGCTTAGCATACTGCTAGGCCATCCTTGATCTCTGTTTCCTTTAAAAGTCAAGGGAGACAATTCCTAATTATAATTAGATGCAATAAAGATGCAAAAAACTCCCTATTTCTTGCTATGGAGAAGCCTAAACTCCCCCATTTTCAATCAGGACAAACAGATGCAGCATTCCAAACACAAATATTTCCTACAAAAATACTCTAATGTTTCAGTCCATTAACCAGCCTGCTGTGGCAGCTAGTGAACAGTCATCTTTTTAATTAGACACCCTTACTGATTAATTAGTCTCAGAACACTGAGCAGTGGAACCCTGCACGATGCCACTGGGACAAAAAAATATTCCTCTTCCCCTTCTTAGTGCTAACTTAACATCCTTTGGTATTGCTGCAAATAACAAGCTTGATTCATTTTCTACTCACACTAAAATAGCCTTCCTATGTAAGGAATTCTCTCAATTCCCAGCTAAACTGTTTCACATAAATTGTATTTGCTTCACACAAATAAAATAAATTAAAAAACGAAATGAACAAAACCACACAAACATGGCATCGAGGCACCAGTTTCAAAGTCAACTGCATTTAAACTTCTTTGTATAGAAACAATGACTCACTTGTGATCTCCTCAGTTTTCCTTTCACTAACTATGCAAGCAAACTAGCAATAAAAATTAAAAAGCCAAGCAAATATCAAGCATGAAACAAAGAAGCAAATACCTTTTCTTGTTTCGACAGTTTGGGTAAATTCAAAGTTTAAAAAATAAATACATTTCTGCATTAGGTTCACATGAAAGTTGATCTTCAGTCCTTGGAGCTCAGTTCGAAGAATGATGCACCAAGAAACAGGCAATTAGAGTTAATTAAATGCACGGAAGATTGTGCTTAAGCACATGTTGAGACTTCAACAATGGGATTTGCTATTTTCATCTTTCCTATTTCTAACTTTTAATTTTGCATCAGACACAATTCCAGAAACCTTAACTTTTGGGGGTTTTATTCTTTTTGCTTTAAAACAAAAGGATTTGTCTCGTAGGAATCAGAAATAATAATGCTGGTCCAAACTGAACAGATAAACTACATATATTAGCTCTGAACTGATTAATTTCATCCAGCCCCAAATCCAATCCATTTGCTCCATCTTCTGCAGCAATGCAAAATACTTTCCTATAACTGCTCACCATCGCATGAGAATTATATTGCTGGAGTAGTGATTCCCCTGATTAGTGCCATTTGCAAATTATTAAATTACTGAGCTCCGTTATTTCCATGATATGGCAATATTTAATAACCACATCTATGCCTCTCAGAGCTTGGAAGAATTCTTAGGATTTTCACTCTTATGTGAAGTGACTTGAAATGTTATTGGTCCAGACACAAAACACCAAAAAACACAGTCAGCAGAAAAAGCTATTTTTTGGCCAAGTCTTCTGAAGCCTGACCCTTTAATTAGTTATTATCTCTAACTGTTCTGGGCACATGCTCATATTGCCAAAGGAAATTATGAACATAAACAAATAATCTTATTTTTGGTTCTCTTACAAGTCATTTGGAAGGACAGCCATTCAATCTTTCTTCAAGACCTTTGACTCAATGTCACCAGCCAGTTCAAAACTGGGCATTCTCATTCCTATGCAAACTTTCATTGTTTTGACTAATGTAACACTACCAACATCTACTTTAGCTGAGAATAGTATTCTTTTCCTGATCTTACTTTAAAAAATAATAAAAATAAATTAAAAACGAGTTTTGCTTCCTTAAACCACAGCAGCAGCTGCATTTAAAATAAGTCTATACATGCTGTTAGATGAACATTCAGTTCATTTCTTAAGGGAATTTGTACTGTAAACTGGGAGTCTTTTATGAATAAATCATACATTTTAGAATCAGAAATGCTACCGTAAAACAGTCCACCCAAAAGTTTTCAAACTACGAAATGTGAGTGACAGTTTCTGCTCTCATTTTACTCACACAACTACGCGCAGCCCTGACAGGAAGGAAGTCTCACAAATTCGGCAGTGAGAACACGTACAGGAATGAAACCATTCTAAAAAGCAGCAAAACTCTAATAATAAGCAGTGTAAGAGGCAATAAATAAAACATCTGTCCCCATGCAGATGCAACCAGTGTTTCACAGTAAGTTGCTGCATCACTGTCACCAAGTGACAGCTCCTCATCATTTACACACTGCCAGTGCCGATACCTGTCCTGACCAGGACACAGTGGGGCAAGCGGGAGCACGATTCTTGCAGGAGACAATTACCAGTCACTCCAGCAAACAGGGAACACTGTGGCTTGGCACCCACCAGTTTATCAGAGCTCTGGATATGTCTCATCATGGAAGAATCCACTCGAGTCTCTGGAGAGGAACCGGTGAACATGAAATAATGCCAAGCAGGCAGGAGAAAACACTCTGTCAACGAACTGACCTCAGCTCGTGCATGTTTTTCTACTTATATTCTTTCAACAAAGAGATCAGATATGCTTTTTCAAATGCTCTTTCAGTACCAATATTACCCCTTCATTATCATAAGCAGATTTTTCTCACACTGATTTTATTTTCCTTAAAATAAACACATAAATAAAACCACACATTTATCTCTACTGATGTATGTTTTAGTTCCCCCTTCCTGTCAGGTGCCACGTGCAGCTCTGTGAAGAGCCCATGGCACACACGCCAGCGAGGGAAGTCAGGCAGATTCTGATTGTCATACAGAACAGATTTACATCTATGTCAGAAATGAAGCAGCTGCCAAATCACAACTCCTACTCTCTAAAATTGTATGCAAGGACTACTATTGTGCTCCAGTCAAAATTCCTGAGCAACTCATGGTAATCATCGAGCTGGAACTCTGCAGGAGACCTAAGAGAGTGCAAGGCAGGGATTGTCAGTACTTGTGAAAGCAGAAGTATTTCTTTCTCCCTTTCCTCCTGGAACTCCAAACTCATCTAGAAATGGGAAATGAACGCTCTGATCTGGGGGAAAGGGAACACAGTTCACCTGATCATTCTTGACAGAGTGCTCATCTCCAGTGCACAGGACTAGAGGACACGAAGGCCTTTTGGACAAAACAAGTGCAGCATTGATTTTTCTAAATGAGACATTTTATTTTGCTTTCAGTGCTGGACTGAGACTCTAAAACAAGCCCCAAATTACTCTCTCCTACAGAAAACACTGAACCAAGCACTCCTGCAGCTGAGGAGCACTGCAGCAGGTTCCAGAGCTCTGCATACAGGAGGATACCTACAGCAGAAATGCACAGCCAGATTTCTTAGGTGATGGGACTTACAGCTGGCCAATCTAACACAGCACTGCTGCACGAGACTGGAATGGAACAACAAATGTGTCTGTATCACGGTCTCTAAAATGTATTTAAATGCTGAGAGTCTGCTGTCATTCAGAGTATCACAAGACACAAACTTCTGGCCTGCCAACAACACAGCTCTCACTAGTGAGTACAGTTTCACCAGAGGTTACCCAGTAACACTGTAGTGAAGTCAGAGTTTTGACCAGATTTTGCTCTGTCCCCTAAGAGGCACCCATAAATCAGGTTTTCAGTACTAATAATTCCAGGCATCGGGTTCACCTTTCAAGCTGTGACAGTATCATGGCAGAAATTTTTCTGGTGGTCTCCAGTGTCCTCTTTCTCACTGAGGTGCTGCAATTGCCAATTTAAGGCAGGGATGCAGGTCAGGCTGGATGAGCAGGGAAGGGCTGGGAGAGCAGGTTCAGAGGAAGGGTCTGCTCCCATGGGCAGCACTGGGCAGAACCTTGGGTACTGCTCCAGGAACCAGGCAGCAATGGGGAGCTGTGTGAGGGACAGAGCCTCTGGGGTGCTGTGGGGTGTCAGTAGGCAGTGGCTCAGGTTGGTAGATGTTTGTACCACCTCCTGCTCCTGGTACCTCAGCCCACTTCATTCCCAGGACTGTGAGTGCAGAGCATCCCCAGCTCTCCCCACCCAGGAATGGCTCACAGGAACACGTCTGGTCCCAGAATATTCTGTTGAAGGGATCAAACACCCACAAACACCTCCAGCTTCCAGAACAGAAACAATCAACCAGAATGACCAAAATGCAAGGAGACAATGCATTTGTGCAAACATACACATAAACTGAAAGAATCAAGATGAAAGTTATGGATTTGATGGGAAGAATAAATAATTATAGAAAAAATAAAGTGGATGTTGTTGGTATACTAGGATGGTAGCATACAAATAATGCAGGGAAAAGAAATCACTTCTGCTTTCTCATATAGGAGAAGCAAGTGAAGAGTCAATAATACCCAAATAACTCTGAAACTTAACATTATTAAGTTATTGTTATTAGGTTATTAGTGACACACGTAAGGTCACTAAAACCAAGCTTTTAGTAGTATAAACTACTAAAATATATATAGTCTACTACTCTCTGCTTGTCACATTACTGACACACCAAAATGAAATTGAGAAGTTCTGTTCACAGACATAAATATCAGATAATAAATAATTAAAAAAAAAAAAAAAAGAGCTGACATCTTTTTCTTGAGCATCCTATATTAACTCTTCCCAAAGATGGGCCCTAGCTTTGGTGTGGCACAGGCTCTCTCCTGTTCATTTCTTTCATGAATCTTTTCCTACCAACAGATGTGATCGCCAGCAGTTCAGACAGTCAGACTACAGAAGAAGTCTTGATATTTCAGAAGGAAAATTATTTACTTTAGAAAAAAAATTCTGTTTGCATAAATGCTTCAATTCAGCAGAGGATTTAAATTTTTCATCTGTAACACTAATATTTCATATTAAATACTGTGTGAAATATCATCCTCCAAAATACACATCACTGTAATATTTCGGTAGTGAAAAGGCCAAGTGTAACAAGGTATTTTCAAGGCACAAGGCCCCAGCATCAAGATAAACCTTGCATTTTCAAAGTTTTCCACTCCCTCCTCTGTCGTGAAACAAACATCTTTCCCACTTTTGGAAAGCAGGAGCAAATAATGGAGGTGGCTTTGATGCAACATACAGCAGACAGATGTCCTGTGAATGGTTTCTAAGGAAAATATAACACAGCTACAACATCAAAACGAAAAATTTACACTAGCAAAACATTCTTCCTTCTTGGTAAAGAAAAAAGGAGCCACCAGGACAGCTCTCACTCTGGGGACACTTCTAAACTTCACAAACATAATTAGTTACATCAAATTAAGAGGACAAGTAGCAAAACAATATGACAACTATATGAAAGGAAACGTTGAGTAACAACATCTACCCCAGAAGTTCTGTGTGGACAGATAATTCAGAAGCCAGGTAACAAACCCAACACTTGCTCTGAGCAGCCTATAAAATGATCTCCATCCATTTCTGCTATTAAAAGCACATTTGAGACTGCTGCTCTTCTCAGAGCTATAACATATCTATATCTATATATATATAAAGTGGAGCGTCAGAACCCCAAATGCTGAGATCACCTCTGACACTGCACAGAGTTTGTCCTGCACAACACAGAGGTCCTCCCTCTTGCCATCACAGATCTGAGAAGATCAAACAGCTCTGCAGACTTCTTAGAATGTTTACTCACTGCACTGATGACATTAGGACACAGAATGGGAATCGATTCCCAAAAGGATTCTCCTCTCAGCTCACCCGTACAGAAAGGAGACTGGTTTCCTGCTAGGTCAGAATGTTTTTAATATTCTTTTTTAAAATAAACAACAGAAAGAAGAAATAGTCAATTTTGTGACATTTTGTTTGGGTTTTTGAAGAATTGAAGCCCCTAAAATTAAGGCATACATAAAACACACTTTTGAAAAAACAAAGCGATGGATGTGAGTTTATAAAAAAACCCACAAGCAAACACCTGAACAAGTTGATGTTCTTATTATCATCACAGCAAGAGAATAGAAAGCTAAATGTCAAGCATTACTACAGATATAGGTCAGCAATTCCTATTGCTAATGCCATGCAGCAGGTACCCATGGCAGGAGGTAAAGCCACATAATCACAATTTCAGTTGGTTAAAACAAGTCAAACTGTTTCACTCCCCTGCTTCCCTGCCACTGACTCAAAACTGTTGCCCAGCACAATTCGTCTTAACCAAAGGAAAGAGAAGCGAACAAAAGAAGGAAAGAACAAATAATAAATCCCTTACCATTGTGATGAGTAATCTGTATTTATCCAGCATTGCCTGGTTGTCATGGCACCCTGCCAGCAGCTGCCAGATCTCTGCCCTCAGTGCTTCTGGAACACCACTTTTCACCAGAGTGGACAATCCATTTGGTCTCACAACAAGGTTATTGTGCCTGAAACAAAGGTGATCATTTGCCTGTTATACTTCAACTACAGGAGTCAAAATAAAGATTAAAAACATTTAAAATCTTTAATGTTATTCTCTAAAAGCAGAGTCAGCAACTGGCAACACAAACTTTTCTTCCATTGGTTACAATAATTGGTATTTGTCAGATGGAAAGCAAAAACTCTGCAAGGATTTACAGTAAGAACCTGTGGCAAAACGTAGTGATATCCAAATTCTCTAGGTGTGGAGACATTAATGAAAATTAACAATAAACAGTTGCAAGAATTGAACTAAGCTGTCTAATGAAGAACAATTTGAACTGAAAGAGAAAATCATGCCATCTGTGCAGACAATTCAATTTAAATATTTGTTCAACGTACATGCTTCAGGTTAGGTTAAGAAAAATAAATTAAAAATAACCTAAGCTGTACAGAAAAATAAATTTTGGAAAACAAACAAAAGACAATTTTAAGAGTACTATTATGAAGACTGAAGTCCTAGTTCCACATTTCATGCCAAGAGCACGTTCCAAGTCCCACAAAACAGGAACACTTGCACACAAGTTTATACAATCCCACTATTTCAAACAAATCTGCCTGTTGGTCTGAGCTGGTGCTTTATCTCTGGTTGTACACATGCAGACGCCCCAAGAAATGTAGGAATACAAAACTCACTGCACGTGCACAATGTTACAGAGCTTACAGTGGGAGATGTTGAAAAGCTCTTTTTGGAGATAACAGTATTTGCTGATCTGGATTAAAGCTCTCTCAGACTCCTGACAGTTTTCAGAGCAATAGAGCAAAGACTGCCCAAACTGATTTTTTGCTCCTTCTGCTATAGGAAGTGCTGTGCTCTCCAAGTGCTTTCACCACTGTTGTGTTTTCCAGCTCTTCTGGTAGCAGAGTAGTGAGAGTGGCTGTTTAGCCAAATGCCAGCAAGCTGTGATTAATTAATTAAATAACCTGCAATTTGACCCTGGATTTGCAGTAAATGTTTAGAGTGCTCATTCTATGAAACAGGTGATTAGGACATGAACAGTTTACCACTGCTGTTCAGATTTAAAAGGTACTCTAACCAATTCCTTTTTCCTACACTTTGGGAATGATATCCCCATTTTTCCACAATGACCTGACAATTGAAAAGACTGTTATTATATAATACCCTTATTCTTTTAAAAACAATAATTATTTTAAATGTGCAGTGTAGCACAAGTAGTTTCAAACTTTATCCCTCAGATACCCCAATAAAAACTAGTTCCTTTTCTCTCTTTCAGTCCATTTTGTAGCCAGTCACATTATCCTAATGGCCTTGTGATGGGAAAGAGCTAGAAAGAAAACCAATATTCACAGAAACATTAAAAGCACCAAGCACTTGACTTAAAAGCCTTGCACGGGTTCAGAGGCCACAGAGATGCCCCACGGGCTGGAGCCTCTCTGCCATGAACACCAGCTGGGACAGCTGGGGGTGTTCAGCCCGGACAAGAAAAGGCTCCATATTATGGCCTTGCAGTACCTCAAAGGAGCTCATAAAAAGGAGGGAAAGAATCTTTAAAAGGACAGATAGGGATAGGACAAGGGGGAATAGTTTTAAACTGGCAGAGGGGCAGGGTTAGATGGATACTGGGGAGAGATTCTTCCCTGTCAGGGTGGGGAGGCCTGGCCCTGGCACAGAATGCCCAGAGAAACTGTGGCTGCCCCTGGATCCCTGGAAGTGTCCAAGGCCAAGCTGGACAAGGCTTGGAGCAACCTGGTTTAGCAGAATGTGTCCCTGCCCATGGCAGGGGTTGGATTGAGATGAGCTTTAAGATCCTTTCCAACCCAAACCATTCAGTGATTCTGTGACCAGACACTCTAAGCAGTTACAGAACTATGACATGCACATTGAGGAATAAATGTATAGTAAATACAGCAGAAAGTTGAAGCTCTGGTTGTGGGTTGGTTTGGTTATTGCATGGATCTGGTCACATGTGTTATGGGAGAAACACAGAAGGGCTCCCCTGAGGACTGGGCAAGCTGATCCAATGAACAGCTGAAGAGGGACATTCCCACAGAAACTTAACAGGGAAATTTTCAGCAACGCTAAGGAAACAATACAAATAAGGCAACAACAACACATGTTGCAACACCATCCTGAACATATCCCAACTGAGAATTAAGCAACCAGACTATACTGTCTCTGTCCTGTACTTGTATTTTGTGGCAGAGGTAATACTTTAGCAATGTGAGTCCATGCTGGATAGCATTACTAACTCCAATAGCCAACTTTCCAAGCACTCCGTGGCTCTTTGAGAAAGTCTGAGTGTGACAGCACAGAAACCTCTTTCTTGTGAGAAAAATCTGTTTGTTTATGTAAACAAAGATAAAAGTGTTCATAGCTCTCATGGATCCGGGTGGCCAATCAGCTGCAAGAGGCGTACAGCTATTGGCCAATCATGTGAAAGTCCATTTTGTATATAAATGCTGAATTTAATAAATAAGTTAACCTCTTTTACCATTTAATCTCGATCTCTTCTTGTTTCAACATCAGCTCAACAGTGATATCTGAGCATCCATAATCCTTGCCCAGAACAACAGAAATGAGCATAAAATAGAAGCTTGTCTTATTCTAACCTGATCCTTTATCACGTGAGGGGTCACCATTCATGGATGCTGACATTTTTAATTTGGTACAAAATGCTGCAATTCTCCAGCACAAAACTTGTAAACCCAATTTTAAAATATCAGAGAGCAAGGACACAGAGCAGCAATGCACAGACTATGCTCCAACTTGACAAACATATATTTCTGATCAAAGACTGTTATTGATCATTGCTACTGGGGTTTTTTTAAGAAATAGTTGACCAGTCAGTTAAACCAGCTTAGCTGGCAAGAACAACTTTAATGCTAAGGATGTAGTAAATACTAAAATAAATAGACATACCATTACTTTTCAATTGATTGTTCTATCTTTTTGGTAAATTATCTTATTCTTATTTCTGTTTGTATGTTTGAAGAAGAGTCTTGGAGCAGTGCTTCTGCTGAGTCCAACAGGTTACAGTGACATTTCAGTGAAATGACCAAAGCAATTAAAATGCAAGAAATTTTTCATCTAAGAGCACACCAGTTCCCCAAGTGGAAATGTTAATTTTTGTTTATTTACCTTTTTTGCAAGCGCACAGATCTTCTACTAACATATGGTGCAGTTTTCAACACACTACGTTTTATTTCAACTTATTTTTAGTTTTCAAATCCTTACCATTTTTCATCTGTTACTCTAAGTTTTGTTCTTAAAATATAACATAATACTATTCAAGAATTCAAGTTTAAAGACTTGAATTTCTCTCGAGAGGTAATATTGCTTGAGACACTTCTGAAGAAATGTTTTCTAGTCTTCAAACAGGCCAGGATCTCCCATTTCTCACCCCATTTTTAACCAATCTTACGCTGTTTTAACTACTAAACAATTCTCTGATTTGTGTGCAAGTTATGTTAGGATTCCAAAATAGGTTATTCTAAAAGTCTTAAATGTTTTGTCTCGTTGATTAGTATACTTGAGTAACCAGAAGAAATAGTTGGATACATGAAACTTAAGACAATGAGCTGTGGGTGTCTCTTTACTTCAGCATGCTCATCCACAGAGTCCAGGTATTTGTCAAGGACACAGGCTAAAAATAGAAGAATCAACTGACAAATGAATTTTAAAAAAAGTTAAACTGAAAAGTAGCATCTTCCAGTCTTGGATCTTGGATTAAAGTCAGCAACTTGGATGACAGAACAGTTGAAAACAACCAGAAGGAGAGGGTTCTAGAGGGAAGGTTCAGTTAAACTCAGAAAAAACTTCGGGATGCCTCATCCAGAAACCTTTGTGTGAGATCTCAGTACAGACGGGGTCAGCAGTAAGAGGCTGTTTCTCCAGAGCTACAGAGTAGCCAAGAAAAAGGAGGAATTGCCCAAACAAATCCTTAAAATGTTGTTCATCTCTCTTTTTGGAGTTAGGAAAAGGAAACCGCCAATTCCAGATTAAGGGCCTCAGATTATTTTTGTCTCCGGCAGCAGGAACTACTACTCACACAGGGATAACCAAGTAAGTGCTTCTGGCACCTGCTCAGGTCTCTCTGAGGCAGCAAACGGACAGACTTTCTCCTCTCCTGGCACAGCGTGCAGTGCTACTGAAGCACTTAATTAAACAACAGAAAAACACTGTTGAGAACATAGTCTGGGCTTACAAAGAGTCTTCATTTATTCACCAACAGAAACGGTTTCAGTGAGGATTCACAGCATTTCTAGATTCCTTTTCAAGTGCTTACATATAGCACATTAAAAAAATAGGAAAAAAAAGTGCTTCTAAACAAATTAAATGTACACCAGCTGGCACAACTGGCTCAGATGGGACACATGGGAGTTGCTGCGTTTGTCTTATCCTGGCACTGAGTTTCATGAGGATTTAACACCCAGCTCAAAATGACCAGAAAGTTCTGCCTGGGCAGACTCATACCTGCTGTGTGAGCACACACAAATACACTTTCAAACACCAAACAAAACCAGACTTTTACACACGTTATGGGAAAGACTTGTCAAAAAACCTCCAAGTTATCTATACCAGTCCCCTTTAAATTAAGTTTAAAAACTGCAATGTGTCTTGGTTTTTAGTTTTTTAACTGTGTAAGCTGAAGAATTTCAAACCTCCTGCTCAGGAGCATACAGCATCATAAATCAAGTAAAATGTTAATAACTGAGATCGAATGTAAGAAATTAAGCATTACCATCTCCCCAGTAACTCTCCCCAGGAATACAAAATCTTCTCAGGACAATCCTTTGACACATCACCAGTGCCACTGGAGAGTTCATTATCACTCTCTGTAAAAATAAAGAAAAAACAAGAAAACAAAAACATGCACAGGTTTACCCAAGAACACAGACACTAAAGATGCATACATATAGGTCTCAGACAATTTTTTTCTCATATATCAGTTTTAAAAGCATAAAAAGACACAAAATTTTAATGGAATCATAAAGAATGTTTAGCAGGTTTTAATAAAACAAGTGTATTAATAAAGTTATCATAAAGTGTAAAAGAACAGGACTAGGGAATAATTCACAGCAGTGTTACCGGAGAAAGGACTGAGACCTAGAAAAGCATTATGTGAGAAAAGTTGCAAGGCAGTCAACTCTCCATTTAATGAAATTTCACAGTTACCTAAAAGTCACATTCACTTCAGGCTTCACACAAAGAGAAGGCTCTGTTAAAGCATAGTAGATAATGCTACTTCATTGTGCCATGTCCCTTTGGCTATCCTGTGGTACCCTGAGCTCAGGAAGCCTCCTCTGAGCCACAAAATAATTTTACTGAAGTTCATGGACAAGCAGGAAAAAACCAAGACTGTGACATTAAAGGTCATGGTGCAAGGAACAGAGACGATTGTTTCAAGTGAAACCTCGTTAACTATTAGGAATGAAACACTTGGGGAGGGATATATGCCATGATGTGACTAACGCCCAAACCCAGAATGGACCATGTGGGCCCAGAACAGCACGCTCACATAACCATCCACTCCAAGTGCCCAGTCAGTTTCCAAGTGTCTCGTGTGCCTGTGCAGCTGCCCACGGCAAGCTGGACAGTCTAACTCCACATGACAAGTCCTTATGCAAACATGGTCTTGTGGTTTTTTGGACTTTTTCCAGCTTTTTCTGAATAAAATACTGGTAAGAATTAAAGAAGTGCAACTTCAACAACACCAGATGCTGACAGGCTCCAGCTCTCAGTGTCTTTAGTAGGAAACACAACCCAAAAAGAGACAGAGCAACAGCCCTGTTGTCATCATCCCAGAATGGTTTGCATTGGAAGGGTCCTTAAAGCTCATCCAGTTCCAGGGATGAGCAGGGACACCTTCCACTATCCCAGGCTGCTCCCAGCTCTGTCCAGTCTGGCCTTGGACATTTCCAGAGATCCAGGGGCAGCCACAGCTTCTCAGGGCAACCAGTTATCCTCAGAGGCTGCTAGAGCTGTGGGAAATGTGATGTTAGAGAGCCCCAAGGCTGCTCTGTCCTATGACCTAAACTCTATCCAGAAGTTAAAATGTAACAAAAAAAGAAGAACGGAAATTACATCTGCCCCCTAAATCCCTTCAATGCTCTCTTCCACACAGCTCTGTCACATCTTGCTGCTGACCTAATATCCTGAATTTCCTCAGGCACATTAAACACTTCAACTCCAGCTTTATGTAGACAACAGAGTAGTTCAGGTAGAAGAGGATCTTCAGTACTCGTGAAACTACCCGGTTAACTCTTCATCCTTATCATTCTCACTTCAATCACAGATTTCTAATTTATGTTCTTAGCAGTTGTCAAATACAAGTCATTAATAAAATATCGTCAGCGTTTGAACTTGACAGTGAGCTGTAAGGACAAAGACAGCATATACTGCATTTCAAGGACAATTAACAGCAACAATGCTGCCCTGAGAGAAGCATATCAGAAATCTCTGTGTTTCCAAATGAACACTACACTGGTGAAAGCCTTTAGCTTGGAACCTGTTTGCACAGCTTTGCAGTTCCCAAGTATAAGCCCAACCCCCATTTAAATACTTCCCCATTAGAATTCAAAATAATCCAAGCAAAATAACCACCCACTCACATCACAAATCTACAAAAAACTTGATTTTAAGGTTTCCCAATCTTTTGTATGCATTCACTAGACCTAAAGAAGGAAGTAAGAAGGTCTAAAACTCCCAAGTTTACAATTTTAACTAACATTTGATATCACAGTAACAGGTTTCCCAGTAACCAAAGGAATGAGTTGTGTTCTGAGGGAAAAAAATGTATTTGAAGACTCAGCCGCCCTTTTAAAATTACCAAAAACAGTGTAAAGGCCAATTTCCTCACTTACTACACAGACATGGCAATAACTAACAACAAAAAAAAAAGGAACTAAATGCATTACATTTTTTTAATTCTCTCCTCTCCTGATTTGCACAGCTGTGTCAGAGGGATTAACAATAAATGCAGTCCCTTCTACCTCCCATGGAAAGAAGAAAAAAAATTTGAGGAAACCTCTGAGATGTGCACGTTTGCCATTCAGAGACACAAAGTACATGTTAATGATATTGATACAAATTAAGAATCTGAAGAAACCTAGCTCATATCAGGAATTTATCAGAAACCACAATTTCAGAAAGGTTTCATGCATTCAAGGTAAAGAAAGAAAATTTGGCACAAAATGCTGAAAGGAAGAGATTAGAATTTCTTTGGAGAGACTGAAGAACTACAGCACATCTCTACAAGAGCGAATGTTGAAAATACACACAAACAAACCCTGCAGCCTGGAATGAAATCTGATAGAGATGACTAAAATCCCCTGGCAGATGAAAACGTTTCAAAATGAAGCTCCACTGAATCCTCCGAGCAACAAAGCACACCAGCTCTTATGGGATCCAAACCCAAGCTTGCCAAGGAACAATGACATCAGCCTAAAGAAACAAACCCCTTGATTTCTCACTACGCTGGCATTCTGTGCAAAATTCCTCAAAGTTCTAAAGGAGACCAGTGTTACACAGCACACACACCCCAGTGCATCAGCCAGAAAATTCTTTCATCTGGAAGGCCTGGCAGTGTTTGAAACGCATTATTCAGTTATATGTCAGAAAATCTCAGGCCTTAATTAGAAATGCCATATGCTCCCTTTCAAAAGACGCTAACGTCAAACTTCAAAATAGAACAGGGCAAAGGGAAGAGAATAAACAGCCTTAAAAATCTCTACTTTGTCTCCATTCTAAAAAGTATTTACATATTCTAACCTGTTAAAGCATTAAGGTATAAACAAACAAACAAATAAAAAGATGCCACGGGAGTGATATTTAACTGTAGATGTTCTTCTGAGTATTTTTGTACAATTTTTTCCACATTCCATAGCATCTATAAACCAGCAGAATTAGCCAAAGCATGATTTAATCCACCCTTATTCTGCTGGGAAAGCCACAGATCTCTTCTTCTAAATGTTCTCTGTGTTTCTCCCTTTCTCCTGTATTTGCCTTGACCTCTCAGAGCCATCACCTGGGCAATAAAACTGAAACTCTGTCAGAGCAGGTGGACGATGGCAGACATCTCAAGGGAGCAAACCTTGGGGTTGTGACTGTGTGTACACACAAACAGCCTTTAAGATTACCCCACTGCAAGACTCAAAGGTTTTCTGTTTTGAGTTGCAACGTGATTTACAAAACTCACAGAAAGGTCAGGCCTCATGAATCAATTCCCTGTACTTACAGCCTTTTTAAGCAAGCCTGAAGGATCACACTCCCACAGCAAGCATTGGTATCAGCATGGAATAATGCTTTGGGCTGGAAGAGACCTCTGGAGATCAGCTAGTCTGATCTGCTCCAAGCTCTTAGTTAGATCAGGGCACTCTGGGACCCGAGTGAGATGTGCTGGCTTTGGCTGGGACCAGCGAAAGGGCTGGGGGTGCACAGAAAACTGCAAGGGGACACAGCCAGGACAGCTGACCCCAAGTGACCCAAGGGATGTTCCAGACCACAGGGCATCATGCTCAGCATGTACAGCAGGAAGGAAAAGGAAAAGGGAACTTCAGAGCGACGACATTTGTCTTCCTGAGCCAGTGTTACACATGATGGAGCCCTGTTTCCCAGGGGATGGCTGAGCACCTGCCTGCCCATGGCAAGTGGTGAATGAATTCCCTGTTCTGCTTTTCTTGAGCCACATGGCTTTTGTCTTCCCTACTGAACTGTCTCCATCTCAACCCACAAGTTTTCTCACTTCTGACTCTCTCCTCCATCTCACCAGGGAAGAGTGCACGAGCAGCTGTGTGGGGCTGAATTGCCAGCTTGGATACAACCACAATATGAGGTTAATCTTAAACTTCTTCAAGAAAGGAGACTGTAAAATCTCTCTGGACAACCTGTTCCACTATTTGACCACACTGAAGGTCTAAAAACAAACAAGCCAACCACCTGTTGGAGACTGAAATGTTATCATTTATGGCTTAAACACCTTCATGAAGGACTTTTGCCTATTATAGCAAAACAGTATAAAAAGAGAAGCTGTAGACTAGCACACCCTGAATGGGGCCCTGCACTGCACGTTGATGAAGATAAAGTCACTCAAGTCTGGGCTGGGGGAAAAAAGAATACATTCACAGAGAGATCAAGCTTAGCACCCCCGGGGTGGAGACCACAGCCTCAGAGCTGTCAGGCTGTGCCAGCCTCCCACAGACCCTCACCCCAAAGGGTGGGGGAAGGGGGAGAGGTTTTGGGCTCAGGTCAGAGGCAGTGAACACCCATCCTCTGCTGTGCGGAGCAGCCCAGCTGTGGGGCCCTTCATCCTGGGAAAAGCTGCACCCACGTGAGCAGATGGGGTGCCATGGCCTATCAAAGGCCCCCCCAAAGGGGTCCCCAGACCCTGCACCAGAGCACTGCACACCATGCAACACATCCACAGTGTTGCAAGGGACAGTGTCAAACCTGCCCTCCCCAGGAGAGGCACTGTGCATTCCCACCTGGCCCAAACGTATTTTAATCCATGGGATTTCACACTTTCCAGCACAGGGCAGTGAGGGACCTTCACCACCATGAACACCAGATGGAGGGGGGCAACGAGACATTGTTGGGACCCTTGGAAGTTGATGTGTTTCCACCTAACCCCTGTCACTTTCTCCCTGTCCCCACACCCACACACACCACTTTTTCCGTTTCTTTATTTTTCTCTTTCTTTGCCTTTGCCTCTTTTACTATAAAATAAAATATATCAAGTTTAACCAACATCTAACCTCGTCTGGTTTCAGTGAAGCTTTGGGGTATATTTTAAACCTTTTTGGGTTCAATCCGTTTCATTCACAGAGATGTAGTTTTAGTTTTTCTTGCTTTTCTGTGTTTGGATTGTAACACCAACCCACCAAAAAACGTTTTTTTAGCTAACCAGAATTTCCTGGGTTCCAGCTTGTGTCTGGTGCCTGCTGCCTCTCAGCCTGTTACTGGGCACCTCTGAGAAGAGTCTGGCTCCATCTTCACTGACTCCTCTGATGTAGCAGATGTAGGCAGAAACACATTTTCCTCTCTAGCCTGAACCAAGCCCAGCTCCCTTAACCTCTCACTCTCCACCATGTGCTGCTGCCATCTGGCCAGCTCGGCCACTGGCCGTGGTGCAGAGTTCTGTGTGAGTCCTGCACGGGATCCCAGCCCTGGCTGCACTGCAGACACAGGTGCTGCTCTCACAGGGGCCGAGCAGAGGCATTGACCCTTCCCTGGAGCTGCTGCCCGGGCTCCTGCACACAGCCCACGCTGGGCGCGCCCGCCTTTGCTGGGAGGATGTACTGGCCACTTGTTTTCACAGTTCTGTCTGCCGGGATCTCCAAATACTTTTCTGAAAAAGTCACTTTTTATCCAGTTTGTGTTCAGCCCGTCTTGTCGCAGGAGGTTGTTCTGTCACTGATACAGCACCCAGTTGCCTTCATTGAGCTTCACAAGGTCTTGCTGGTGCCTTTCTCCAGACTGTCCAGGTCCCTCTGAGCAGGAGCCCTGCCCTCCAGAGCACTGAGCGCTCCCCTCAATTTGCTGTTGTCCACACATCTGCTGGAGGTACACTTGGTCTTGTCACACAGGTGATTAACAGAGACATTTAACAGCACTGATCCCAACGCTGACCCCTCAAAGGTACCACTAGTTGCTCTCTGCCAGCCAGACTTTGCACCATTGATTGCTCCTTTCATCCCAGCACTCCAACCAACCTTCCAACCACATCATTTTCCCCTTGTCTAGTCCCTATCTCACTGATATGGGATAGAGTGTTGGAGTCCCTGCTAAAACCAAGGTGTACAGCACCCCCTGCCTGTCCCTTGCCCGCAGCACGGCCACCTCGTCACAGAAAGTGATGAGGTTGGTCACAATGATTTGTCCCTCATAAATCTGTGCTGGAGGTTCCCACTGCTGCCATTGGACATAACCAGTCGCACAGATTGAGGCAGACTGATTGACCTAGAACTTCCTTCTGGAACTTTCTTCCTTTGGATATTTGCCATTTGCATGAGATGAATATGGAAGCCTGCACAGGTATCCCTTGGCTTGGAAGAGGATCCCTGGATGCCAGATTTTTGCATGTAGGCTGTTTTGGTAGTGTACCTACAGACAAACAAAAGTGTGAAAAGTCATCTCTCCCAAAAACCTGCAGGGACAGTCAAGAATATGCTAGAAAAGAGTGAATCTAAAAGAAAAGAAGATTGGCAGTCTATAGATATACATCATTTTGTCAGTTCATTCCAAGGATTTTACTGCTCTTTTGACTATATTTCTCAGCTCAAGCCTAATTTTTCCTAACCTGCAATTTATGCCAATTACCTTTTTTCCTCCTAAACAATTTTAGCACATCTCACTTTAGGAAAAAATAAATCTTAGCCTTTGCTTCTTCTCTAGAATACTTATTTCCTCAAAGGACAAATTCTCCACACTTGTGCTCATTTCCCATTTTCTCCTTCAGTCTGTAATTTTTCTTGATGAGAGATGTTCAAACAAAATACTGAGGCATCCAGTGTTCAAACTAGAAGAATTACACACACAGTAAGCAGCATAAACAAACAGCCCACAGGAAAAAAACCAGAATACACAGAGAAACACAAAATCTTGGCCTCTTCTTTCCCATCTCTTATTTTGATAGTGCAGGGTATCCTATAGAGATCATCCTCAGAGGGTAACACCAGTACCCAGAGCAGCACTGACAGGCTGGGCAACGACTGTAACAAAATACTGTGAGAAACCAACTCAGAGCAAAGTCAGACAGCTCAGAGGTTCCTCTCTCATCAGGGATTAACAGGCTCAACTTTATTTATTGTCATTCCCATTTTTGACTTGAGGAAATAAATTCCAGTGAAGGACTCTCACTCATGCCAACAAAAACTGAGGTATTTAGGGTACTTCAATGTTTTTCATCTTCCCAGTTTTACAGTGAAACTTTTTGTTGTTTGGTTACTTTGGGATGGTTATTTTTTTCAGTGGGCTGGGTTTTTTTGCATCACACTTCAAAACTTGGCTTTAAACAATACTCCCCTCATCCGTATTTTGCACCAATTATTTAGCTATGGAGCAGCTTTTCCAAATGACTCAATTTCTTCAGGAAATTCTACTAGTTCACCTGAAATATGAAAATATCTCAGAAATCAAACTCCTTTTTCAGTCAGCGAAAAGGGAAACAAGGTGAAAAACTATAGTGTTGTTCCAGAGACGTTGAGCATAGAAGTAAATAAGTGAAGTACCTCCTAAAATGAGTAGAAAAGCCTGAATAAAGCAGATTAAAAGATGAACAAGTGGGATTTGAGCACTGATGTGAAGGAGAAAAAAAAGGATATTTAATGAGTTTTAACTGAGAAGCTGTTACATGTGAAATAAAAAAGAGTAGGTGGAAAATAATATAGTTGGAGCAGTCTGAAGGAGAAGGAAATCAGGTCTTTAAGATAGGTGGGAATAGAACTGGAATACTTCAAATACGAACAGTTTGATTTTTATGTAAGAGAAGACCAAAAATGAAGGAGGAGCTGAAGTTGGCAGCATATTATCAGGGCACAAGACAGAGTGTTACTCACATGGAACCTTTTCATACATACAAGATAAAAGAGGATCATGAGAAAGGCCACAAAAAAGAGCAAGTTTTCAGTTATAAGGTAACAGGAAATTACAGAGCACGAACTATAGTTCTGCCAGGAAGGATGAGCATGAAACAAAGTTTAAGTCTTGAGAGTCATTCCAGTATTAAATAAGGCAGATTTTCAGAGACATCCAACTTTTTAGTACATTACAAAGTATTTTGATGAACACGAAAGGATTTCCAAATGCCTTCCAAATAACTGATTTATGAAATGACAATCCTCAGTGTATTTTCTTATTTAGAGAGAAGAGGAATAATCAGGAGCAGAAATATATAGATTAATGAATCTGAACAAAGACAACCTGCATTGAACTCTGCTCAGAAGAACCTTGTGCTTAGTGAGTTACATAACTAACTTGAAAAATTAATTTGGCAGCTACTGAAGTACGTGCAAAGAGGGTAAAACCAAAAAATAAAGATAATTTTTCACTAAAAGCAAACCAGTATTAGGAAAAAACTCTCTATTGTGATTCTCATTACTTCGTATGAAGTATAAGATACGCATTTTTCACTTTGAATCATTCAAGACGAACCTAATGCCAACAAAACACAAAATTTTGATTACCTTATAAACAGGCTGCAAACTTAATTTCTTCTTTATGTAACACAAAATCTGGATCCCAACCCCTGTATTTGATAAACACTGGGAGAGGATGGACCAGCGGCTGGATGAGCTCTGCCTTTCCCTCACTGCACACCAAAATGGTTTTCACACTTTAAAAACTGTGCAAGAACCTCCCAAAGGACTCACACCTGTACTTGAGAGCAGTCCTGTTGGTTGTGTGCAATGGCCAGCCAAAACAGACTTTTTCTTTTTAATACAACAAATTCTGCATTTTAAACCCTACGTTACATCCTTATATACATATCTCATATGCCCTACCTTCAACACACTATCTTTGTTCTATGTCATATACTTTCAACACAGGTCCTGCATCACTGTCATATGAAATAAGAATTATTTTAAAATGTCTCAAAAATAAACTTTAACTGGGCATCCAAGAGATGATTTTCCCCTTGTGTAGTGCACATAAAACTGAGCCACTATGACATCTCTAAATTTGACGTACAAATGCTTAAAGTTGAATAAAAGAGGGTAGAGAAGAATTATCACCTCAGTTCAGTAGTTTTGCTCCCACACAGATGACAAAGCCAACTAAATGCTGCACAGTGGAGGGAGTCTTGTAAACACAAACATCTTCCACATGTACGATGCTGTCTGATAGCTGACATCTCAGAGAACAGGCAAGGAAACAAAATTTGAGATGCTGTCACAACTCTGAGGCAATGTATTAGTAATTTACGAATTTGCAGATTAGAACCTGCTCCCATCTTTGATATAATCAATGAGAAAAAACAAATATCAGTGTTAGAAACACTTAGAAGTTATGTATTGCCTGGCATTTAAGTGCCAAGGTAGTATGCAAGGCACTTAGATTATAAAGCACTTACACTCACAAAATACCAGAAAGCTAATGACCAAAATTTAAAAAAAAAGAAGACTCTCACGCTGAGGTTAGGGGAACTGTTGGTTGAGACTAGTCTTTTTATAATCTTTATACAAAAGTGGGGGGGTTTTTAATTATATGAAATGTGCAATTATATAAACAGTGGCAGCTTGAGGCCACCCAAAAGTGATGACTGAAAACCTGAGAAGATCCTTTAGCAACAGGAAGTTTGAATTCCTAATAAGCCACCAGGATTGCAAATCCTTTTTCAAATTGCCTTCATACTGATTACAGGTAGACAAGGAAAGACAACCACTAATGAACAGAGCATCTAAATCATTCAAAATAATCTGCAATTGCTTCCAGACCAGATGAAAACACCAATTTATGCTCATTTTGTGTCTATTTTGTACCACAATCTGAAGAGATTTTATGAACATTATAAAAAAATCCCAAAATCCTGAAATCCAAGAAACAGAATTCACCTATGTACCCACAGAACTGAAAACTACCTTTATTTGAAAAGTTCTTTTTCTATCATTCTGCAAAAATAAACCAAAGGCATCAACAGATTTCCCTGGAGCATTCATGAACTGCAGGCCAGAATCAGGGAATTATGTTTTGCCTTGAACCTCACAAAGTAAGTGTGAGGAACAAATTTTATTAAAGAAACAATCCCTGCCCACACACAGAGTGCTCCCGCACACACTGCACAGGAGTGACGAGTGGACACTGGGGAAGAAGAGAGGGATAAAAGAGCTCAGGGTAAGTCACACCCTCTGGGTGTGTTTCACTTCCTGGAACAGAAACAACCTTAAAAATCCCCAAATTTCCATTTCATTTATAATCTTGCAATCTCATTAAATACTTCTGCAACCCACAGAAGTGCTTCAAATTCTAAACATTTCAAATATTTACCTTGTAACACCAAGGCCCTACTCACATGAACAAATCTAAATACAGCTGTAACTATCAACTGCCACCATATTAAAAATATTAACTCCTCTGCACTCAGTATTTTTTTATATATTAAGTATCACATGATCACATTCCTCCTGGCAGCACAATAACAGCTGCAGAAGTCAACTGAGTGCATTTATTTTATGATTTTTAATAACACAAGTGAACTTGTAAGGTGAGAAAATAATCCATTTTGGATTATTTTATGGACAGTAGAGTCCATAAAATCACATCAGGCTTGCCAGGAATGTTTTCTTTTCATTTGGATACTATTCTTAGTAGCGTCTGTATTTTAAAACTCATCCCTTGTGGAACTGCAGCAAAGGGTTCTTGTCTGGAGATGGCTACTGGCCAAATGGCCTCATGAATTCAGGATTCGTAATGTTTTAGTTCATTTTTGTGGAGACAGCAAAAGAACTCCAAGACAAACTTAACTGATCTTATTTAGGACCCACCAAGTCTACTCTGTGTTGGATTAATACAACAAACAGTTCCTATAAAGTACATAAAGCTATTTTCAATTTGGATTAAAATGCAGAGTTGACTATTTCAACTCTACTCATGTAATTTTTCTCACACAATCACCCTCATTTGTTCACATCACAACCCCTATTTTATCACTGAATACTCTCTCAGTAGTTCTATTCACAGTTCATCTCCAATCATTTAGTACTGCCCGCCTACTGTACACACCTTCTCTGTGTTACCAACACAACACACGCAGAGTTCTTCTGAAACTTCCACAGTCCCTTGTTCTTGCGTGTCTATTTTCAATGTCAGATCCTACCATCTCCACACTGAACTTCCATACCTCTGTTCCAATTCTTCTATTGTCTACCTCTTTCTTTTTGTTCTTAGTGCTCAGACAGCTAGAGGGAGTAGGAAGATAAAAGTTTTACTTTCTCAGGTTTTGTATTTCTTCTCTTGGCAAATAAAACACAAACGAAAACAGTTCTGCATTCCTGGAAGTCATTTGAGAGTGTTCCAGAGGTACCCTACAGCTCATGTTCAGAAGCTTCTTTTTGGTAGACAAGTCATCTTTTACCTGAATTCCCTTTTACCTGTTTCAGGATATCTGCTAAACATTCTGTGCTTACTATGCAGCCAACTTACAGATGGGAACAAGAGCTCATAACCAGACACCTGGGACCACAGAAAGCTTCAGCAAAGGTATCTTCAACTCAGTAACAATCAGCTTAAAGAATATTTTCTGTGTTTGAACAGAACTGCTCCTGCTTACAGTGATCCTTAACCTTCCAACTTTATCCTGACTCCAGAAGAAACTCAAACGGAGATATCTAGTTTTCTCCTGAAATGTTACATATAGTTTTTAAAAAAAAAAAAATCAAATACTAGAGCCAAAGGAAGGTCATCATTTCATATCACATGGTCCAGGCAAGCACTGCTGCTAAAAGCAGCCAATTTATTCATCCCTTTCTCCCTTTCTTATTTATTCCAAGGACTGCATCCTCCTTTAAATGCTTCTGCTGAAAAGCTGTTTTCCCCAATCCTTAAGCTCACTGATGCAGCCAGCCACTTCAACCTCCCACAGAACAACACTACAATAAAATGCTCTCTGAGCTTTGCTTTTTTCAATACTGCAATATCCACACCATCGATTCTGGGCATGCTCTCACTCTTCTTAATGCTCCAAAAAGGAGAAAAAGGAGTTCAACCAACTGTGCCCTGCACCTTGCCACAAGGTTCTACTCAAAATTAAATATTAACAGTATTAACAGTGAAATTTTCTGCATATTAATAAAAATTCATACTTAAATCCACTTTATTTGAGGCCTTTCTAGAAAGTATAAGAATTTCCTCTTTACGCATTTTAATCTTATTTAAATTATATTGAGAATTTAATAGAAAGCTTGTTATTAAGGACTGCACTTTACAATCTACGTTTTGATGGGAGATTATTAATATTAAATATATTTTTTAAATTATCATCTCCAAAGCAAGAGACCATAAGTGATTGGGTTGCCAGAATTATCTATTAAAATATTAGTAATTAAAAAACAAAAGTGAGGTTGACCTGAAAGACCTCTAAGTAACAACTGCACAATCTTAGCAAAGGGCTTAATTTATTAATATAGCTGTTCCAATGAAGAATCAAGCTAAAATGAGAAAAAAATTAAAAGCTAAAAATGTTATTTAGAGAGTATATGATCTCCATTTTCTACATGTAGTTGTTGCAAGATAGTAGGCCTAACTTTAGTACAGTGATTATTTAAAATCATTATCACCAAGTATCATGTTTGGCCTTTCATTCAAACAAAAAGAAAAGAATATTGAAAAAATGCCTTCTTTTTCATGTCCATCTTTATTCATATACTCATGGCACAAGACATCCCAGTGAGCTGTGTGCATGCAGAGTACACAGGAATCAGGTACAGTGCATTCTTACATAAGAAAAATGCAATGTATAGTGCTTTTGAAATCAATTAAGGAATATTCTGTGGGCATGTAAGGAAAAAGAAAAACAAAAGAAAAAAAAAAAAAAGAGAGAAGTAGAAAGAACCTATATAGCCAGGTAGCTATCACACTTAGTATTAGAAAAAGAGAAAGCCTTCTTCCAAGGCTAAGACAAGACATTGTAAACTCAAGGGGTTTTTTCCATCACCATAATTAGTACCCTGAAAAGAAAAAGAAAAAAAAAAAAGAATGAAGAGATTTATTTAGAACAACTGCAAATGACTCATTGAACCTGCATATCCTCCAGGATAAAGAACTTCTCGGCACAGAACTCTAAATGTGGTTTCCATGAGAACAGAGGCGCATCATATTTTTAATGTCTTCTCTTAGGAAGTAATCTACATTTAAAATATGGAAACTGGCATTAGGGAGCTAAACCAAAGTTAAACTTGGGTTCATACTCCAGTGGAACACTTTTCCTCTGCAATAAGATAAAGCCATTCTGTCATAGTACCAAGAGGGCAGCATCCATGTTATTCCTAATTGTGCTGCATTCACCACATTCCAGAACAGTTTTATTCTTCCCAATAACAGCAATATTGAAAAAAAAAATTCAATTATTTAAGTTCTACTCTATCAAACAAATCCCAGAAATCAATTTGGCTCTACAACTCACACATCCAGCAAGGAAAAGAACACCAACAGCTGAATTACACTGCATTGATCCACAAGTTCCAAAGGCCAAATCGGAACTAATTCTTGCTATGAACAGCAAAGCAATCCCAAATACCAATGAAACAGAAGAATTCCTTTGGAGAAAACAGTATTTTTGCAATTCAGAAGTGGTATTTGACATAAAGGGAGGACTGACATGGCTAGTGTGTGCCCATTCCCCTCCCTGTCAGGAATCAGATCAAAGAGCACCTGACTGGGTTTTGCAAAGCTGGTGTCACCTGGGATTTCTGGGGGTGTGTGGCCTGTAACTGGAAGAGATTTAAC
Source organism: Orthonyx spaldingii (assembly GCA_013397795.1). Taxonomy (NCBI): domain Eukaryota; kingdom Metazoa; phylum Chordata; class Aves; order Passeriformes; family Orthonychidae; genus Orthonyx; species Orthonyx spaldingii. Next base: position 504,943 of record VZTJ01004974.1, read on the forward strand.
CACACCTGCCTGCTCCAGCCTGCGTCCATCCCAGGCTCCTGACCCATATGGCATAAGTTAATATCCAATACTTACCTATAACTAAGAATCAAGGAAGAATTTTTCCACAGCAGTGAGTGAGACTTTTTACAGTATTGACAGAACAGTGCCAGAAATCTGAAGAATAACTTGGTAAAACTATCACAGTTTCTGGTAGGTCAGACATCCAGATCAAAAATGGCACATAGAAAAGTGTTCTGAATGCTATGGACTAACCCTCAGAGTACAACGAGACAACAGTAGGCCAAGGGCCTTCAAATAGACAAAACAAACCAAAAAATACCACCCCTCAAGAAAACCCAACTCAAACCACCAGTGGGAAATAAATTGAGGTACTGTAAACTTTGGAAGGGGCAGGCAAATACACTGGGTCCATGAACTGCAGCAATCCCCGACTGACCCAGGAGATGTAAGTGAGGGAAAACAAATCACATGAGAAGCAGACAGTTAGGGGATGAGGAAATTCCCCATGTGAATCTGTCTGGGATATTTTTGTTTTTCTTTACAAACAGGCATTTAAAACCTGCCATTTCAAAGCCTAATTTCATGCTGTCCTCTTTAGCAGCACAGGACATTCAAGGCAAATGACTTCTGATCAGAAGAAAACACCTCTAAAAAACATTTTCTAACTTGCTGGCAGAGCACAGCTGCCACAGTAACGCATGTGGAAGCACACACAAAGATGGACACACGTTTGCTGCTGCTACTATTGGAAGACATCCAACAAAGGCTAGGTAAAAAAACTATTACTGCTATTAGAAAATTACTGGTGATCTTTTTGTCCAAAACAGTTGTATTACGAACTCAAGGAGTAAATTAACAGCAGAAATACAATAGCACTATCCATGGAAACTGTAAGAGCTCGTTTATCCTTACCTTCTTCTGCCTCATCCTCCTGGGATGACATAGGCCCTCCTCCACTCGTTGGGGTGACTAATTCTTCCTCTCTGGCAGATTCTCTTTGCAGACTGACAACTTCATAAATTGCATCTCCAGCATTTGTGTGGCTTTCTCCTTCATACTAAACCAAAATATGGGTATGTATTAGGTTGCCACTGTTGAAAAATAAGGCTGTGAAAGGCTGAACAATAGTTTGGTCAAGACTGCCTCAGATTTCTTTGCCTTGGCACAAATAGATGGCAGTATCTGACAGTTCTGTTTCTCTCAGTTTTACAGGTAGAAAATATAAATAAAACTGCATTGTTTCCAAAGCTGTCTCTTAACAACCATTTTCAGTATTGTTCAGAACAATGATTAAAAAAGCTTTCTAATTTAAAACAGCTATAATGAGATTAAGTCAAAGAGAAACCTCAGCTAAAGAAAAGAGGAGAGAACAAAGAGGAAAAATATTAGACTAACTGAAACAGGAACAGAATGCCTTAAGGGAAAAACAAATAATGGTGAGGTTTCTTTATAGGTAAAGACAAGACTAAAGAAGAAACAAAACCTCACACTTCTGAAAAGCCACAAATTGTGAAAAGCTCTTTTTAGTGCTTTACTTACTGAAAAACCAGGAAAATGTATCTTTCTTCTGCAGAATATAATTTAAAATACACTCCTTCCAATGGAGAAATGTAATAGAACCCCATGGTAGGGGGACTGGAACTAGATGATACTGAAGGTCCCTGTAAACCCAAACAATTCAATGATTCTATGACTTCCTTATTAAAAAGAAGTCAGTCAACTATAGTTTAAGCAGTTGCAAGTTTTAAAATAAAAGGAGGATTAGTTTTTCCTCTGAGTTACAGTTATGAACACAGTTATTTTTCAGTGTCATGCAGTGATTATTATATTTTTAGGGAATTGTATATAATTGCAAAGTAATGATGGTATTAAATGAAGCAGGCCAAAATGTTGTGCTATTTTGTCCTTTGTGCACCTTGCCTCATCAGTTAAAATAAGGTAATTTTTGGAACATACTAAAAACATCAAATTAACCATGAAAAAGAACACAATTTCAGTTAGAACACCCTCAATTTGTTTGAAAAATAAAGTTATGCTGAAGTTGAAAGGCTCCACAAAACCTGCACTGGAGATATACATGAACTACTGACCGACACCTGCAATTTCAACCAGCTGGTGAAATTATGCAGATGAGCAGCTTAAACAGGGACTGTTTGGACTGATGCAATATAAATTATTTTCCAGTGAGAAAACTTTCCTCATTTATTTCAATCATTCAGGCCTGCTTCCCTTAAAGCACAGGCTCCAATTATCAGCCAGTTTTGCTGACTGAATTTCTCATGAAGTCAGTTTAATGAATTTTGGGATGTAGGCATAAATACCCTGCATTTCATAAAATTAAGAAGGATAATTAGAGCCATTATCCCTGTTTTATTCTCACATAACACCATTATTGAGTAATTACAAAGTACTCAGTTAAATCAATCAAGTATCGATGTCATTGATGTTATAAACCATGGCTATCTACAGTTTTTATTTTTGAGAGAGTAAGGCATGAGGTACTGTGGGTTTTGCTGCATGTTACAACAATTACAAGTCTTCAGCTCCTTGCACATGTTCTGGTTAACTGCAAGACCCATTTGTACAAAATGTAAAAAATTTGATTATTGTTTTTCTCTGAAGCATGAACCCACCATTACAAGGACCCTGTTCTAACAATAACAATGTGCATGAGCAATACAGAATGACAGCTAGAAAAAACAATCCTAAATTACACATTAGCCTGCTTTTCTGGCATTCTTTATACCTGACTGCACCTTACCCACCTCAGTTCAGACTATTAAACCTCTCTGAATCTTTCCTCAGCAGAGTTCTGATTTTTCTAGAATCTACTTAATGCTCAACTGCTTTCCCAAGAAGTTCACAAATGGCTGATCCCAACGCCATCCGCAGAGTTATTTCCCGAGGAGTAACAGTGCCCTGAGGTACACCATCTTTCAAAGGGCAGCAATAGCTACTGCAATGCAAACTGTCCAACTGAGAATTCGTGCAATAAAGACTTGATACAAGTCACCCAAAGTGATCCTGGCAACCACTATCAGGACCTCATCTTGCAGAAGGATTACCTGGACTAAAAATATTCCTTTTCTAAAGATCTGCAGAACAGACTGAATTTTGCAGCAGGAAGAAATGCATGCGTTTCTTCAGGGAAGAGAGGCACGTGTATGTTTGTCACATTATAAGGGGTGAAAAAAAGAAAGCATCCATATTACTCAATTAAAAATGGTACAGTTGCAAGTGATTTAAAAGGCAAGCTGAACTGATTAGAGATAAGTATCAAACTGCTGAGAGTAGAATACTTTCAAATGTATTTTCTTTAATGTCAAAATGCAGATATTCTTATTTGCATGTAACAGTCAGCCTTCTCAGGTTTTCTTTAATTCTAAGTTGCTATGCTAACCTCTAGAAGAAATACAGAAACAACATTGTTTGAGATTTATTTACTCCCTAAGTGTTAAACACAGCAGCTGTTTTCCCATGTAGTATCAACACAACTTGGTTTTTTCAGACCTATTGCTGTGCCCCACAGAAAGATGATGACTCAAATCCTCCCATCAGGCTCAGTAAATGAAATCACTTCTCTTTGGTTCCACTGGTCAAAGATGGTGCACCACTGCTCCAATGCACACAGTCCAACCAGCCTCTGCTCTTCACTTTTTGAGCCAATATCACGACATAAGTCTTTGGAGAAAGCAGGTCAGCAGTGGCTGCAGGAGGATGCAGCTGCACATGACTCTGCAGTGACCCTGTGCAGACATATCTCTTGTATGTACCTCAGCCAATGCCAAAACCAGAAGGGACTTGAGCTACAACCATAACAGCCTCACTCTCTTGAACCTCTGCCTTAGGCTCCTGTGCCTTTAATGGGCTATATTCTTACAGCCACCTGCCTTCATATTGTGAATGTCAGCAGCCCTTTGATTTTAAAATGAACAATTAAAGAGTCATTTCCCAATTTTAACAGTCAAATGGACTTGCTTCAGATGTCTTACTTTACAGGTCAGGTTGTAGAGAATTAAAGAGAATTCAACAGGCAGGTACAAAACAGTTTAAGCCCACAAAACCAGTGACTTACAACTCATTGCAATTCAGTTTACAAAGTGTGCTGGGTTTGGCTGGGTTAGAGTGACTCTCCTTCAGAGTGGGTGGTAGGAGGCTGTGCTCTGGGTTTCTGCTGAAAACAGTGTTGATAACACAGAGGAGTTTTAGCTGCTGCCCTGCTTACACAGAGTCAGGGTCGTGGCTGCTCCTCATCCCACCCCACCAGTAAAAGGGCTGGGGGTGCACAGAAAGCTGCAAGGGGACACAGCCAGGACAGCTGACCCCAAGTGACCCAAGGGATGTTCCAGACCACAGGGCATCATGCTCAGCATGTAAAGTGGGGGAAAGAAGGAAGAAGGGAAGATGTTTGGAATGATGGCATCTGCCTTCCCAAGCCAGTATTACACATGATGGAGCCCTGTTTCCCAGGGGATGGCTGAGCACCTGCCTGCCCATGGCAAGTGGTGAATGAATTCCCTGTTCTGCTTTGCTTGAGCACACGGCTTTTGCTTTCCCTACTGAACTGTCTCCATCTCAACCCACAAGTTTTCTCATTTCTACTCTGCTGATTCTCTCCTCCATCCCACTGTGGGGGAGTGAGAAGTGGCTGTGTGGGCCTTACTTGCCAGCTGAGGTTAAACCATGACACAAAGGCACTGAAACTATATACATGCTACTTAATCCTTATGCATTAGAGCATCCCCAAAATAAACAGTTAAAAAAAACAAACTGCTGAGGAGCAGGTGCCACACCAACTTTTATAAAGGCCAAATTAGGACAGATGAGACAAATCTTCTAAAAAACCCAAAGGCATTACCTGTTTTAGCTTCATATAGAAAGTTTCTGTGAAGGTTTTCCTGCTGAAGTACCAGAAGCGTTCATTGGCAGGATACACACGCACCACGGTCTCCAGCAGAAACCGGACTGGCTCCACGACCTCAGTAACCACCATATCCACAGCCACAGTCATGAACACACGCTTATCTGACACACAAAAAGGACAAAAATTAGTCAAAGTTCAAATTTGCAAGCTGCTGTTCAAACTGAAAATCCTTTCTGTTTAATTAATGATTCTACTGCACCTGCCTGAGTTCTACACCCTACATCCCTATTGCACAGAATGAAAGTGTGCATTAACCAGTGTGCCAAGGAGCTCTGATAACTTTAAAAACAAAGATATTATGTCCTTGTTTTAAAGACAGGGGCAGGACACCATGCAAAGAAAATACCAATAAGATACACGACCCCCATCAAACAAAAGGAGCGTGAACAGGATAAGGTCACACTGTGAAGTGTAAGGAGTTCTGTTATGTGCTCCTGGAAACAATGTGGTTTGAAAATCCACCAGCAGGAACAGTGACACTGGCTCTAGGCACTTAGACATGCCTTTAAGCAAATGACGTGAGCTCTGCCTCGGGACAGAAAACGAACTCCAGACTTATATTCCAAGTTTTTACATCCCATCAGAGAATGTAAATTCCAGCAATAAGAAACTGTGCTATTTAATCAAGCATCACTGCCAGCTGTCCCAAGATGCAGGGGATGAAATGCTATTTGTAATCAACTCACACCTAGACAGAGGAGAACCCCAATGCCTGCGCTCATACTGCTCTGCTGAGGACAGCAGGGACAAAACAACTTGCAAATGCTTAGAACCAAAAAGTCCTGATAACCAGGGATAGGCACATCAACACCAAACACTAATGCAACATCTCCAAATCAGCAACACACTGTTCAATGAACAGTTATTCACAACTCTGTGTTGCACACGTGTATACAGAAAAACCCCTGGCACTGGACTCTTGGAACATAATGGTTCATGTACCTAAACATGCACTGTGACTGCCAAGAGAAAGCACACACACCAAACCCATGCTGGGTACAACAAGCACACAGAGCAGATTCCACTACCTTTAGGAGTTTCCTCATTAAGTACTAGAAACATGGGTGCGTTAGGATTCCACATTCCAGTAATGACATAAGCCTTCCCATCAGAACTCTTGCCCATGGATTCCTAAAAATAAAATCATACAGGGTTGTATTAGAGTCGTAGTTTGAGATGGGCATGAGAAATACTTCTAGGAACCTTGGAGGAAATGAATTAATGCAATGAACTGTTGCTAGTATGAGGCAAGTACATGTTTCCTGAAGTTTTCTGGAACAGTCCCTACAGATCCAACAGGACTATTTGGTGGCCTCTTCACAGATGAAAGGAGACTGACAATCCCTCTCTGCAATCCAGTTTGTGGTAGAGAAATAAAAGTGACTGAGTTCTCCAGATTTCCATATGGAGAAAGGAGGTTGAAAGGAAATCACAAAGGTCTATTTCTGTGCTATAGTCAAGAAATGAACTAACAATTTGTTACATCCAGCAGTTAAATGCACTTCGAGTGTAAATGTAAACAGAACTCAAGGTGGAGTAAAGAGAGGAATTCAACTACAGTAAAAAGGTGTTATGTAGATTTATAGAAGAAACAACATTTCAAAACTAAACATTTCAAAACTAAAAAAATATTATTTATTCAGTTTTAAGATCAAATAATAAAAAGGGAAAATCTGAACTCATTTCAGCAAATAAAACCAGGGAAAAAATGAGCTAGTAAATACAACCAGGCCAATAAATGAGTCTGACAAGAGAACTAAACATGGACAGAATCAGCAGCATGAGTGCAGAAATGAGCTAGGCAAAACTGGGACAACTATAGAGCCACAAAAGGTCTGATGGGTTTAACTCCAGCACTTCATAAATTGAAAATGGCTGTATTATCCGCAGAGAGAAAGTAAACTGGCATTATCACAGAAAGGATCACATTGTTTTATGGTTCTCTCAGAACCAACCCTAAGAAATGGAATATTGTAGTAGACAAGTGAATACTTCAAACTCTGGGCAAGAATTTAAAATCAAATGAAGGAAATAAAGGCAAATCTTTCAGCCCCTTGGAAAAATAAGAGCACTTCCCTGGCACCCAAATATAGCAATTATTTGCTCTAAATTTTTAGGGAACGTGCTTAACACAATACAGAAAGCTCAGTTATCTGTAACAACTTAATTTCTGCTTCACTATTTGAACAAAAGCCAGATGCCACAGGTTTTGACATTAATTGAAATGTTTTGTCCATCTTATGATTGTAGATATCAAATCCCAGGATTTAAGAAACACAAAAACCGAACAAAGCAAAAGCTATTAGAAGGTCATTTTGCTGGGGTTCATTTGTTTGGGTTTTTCTCAAATCACCTTATCTTATTTGACAGGTTATTAGAGCTAAGTATTACCATGTCTAGTAAATGCATGTCACTGTTCTTCACATTTCGTCCAGGGCTCAGCAACATCCCAAAGCACCTGTGAAGTTTATTTAAAACAAAACAGAACAATAAAAAGGGAAAAAAAGGAAATATATTAGCTTTTCACAATACAAACATCTTTGCTTGAAAATAATGGACAGCCACCTACTACTTCTAATTTTAAGAGTACCTTTCAGAGAAGTTCTTTGCTATTGTTATGGCAACGCTCAGGAAACAACACAATACATGTTACAGAAAAGACAATGAAATTATTTTCCAGAATGAAGATGGCAGAAATTCGTATCTGACTTTTGAAAACTCAATTATTCCTAAAGGCCATTTATAATACTGAGTTCAAAGACACCAACAATTCCAGCACATTAGTGATGGAGACTGGCAGGAAGAAATTCACTCTCTCCCCAGCTCATTTTAAAAGTTGTTCTCACGCAATCATAGGAAAAAATACAAATTCATTCATTCTATCATTCATAATAGCACTGCTGCAAAAAATCATGTAGCATCATGGGCCCTTAAAAAAAACCATGAAACAACAATTTTTCTCAATTTTAAGACTTCATTCTTCATTTTTTAAAATCTGAATTTGTGTGCTATACAGGGCCTTGAATTCCAGAACTCCAGTCAAATTATTTTACAAGAAAATGTTCTTGATATTTTTTAGAGGAAAAAAAAAAACTAACCCTAAAACTTCTTCAGACATTCAGATTTTCAAATTTCTTGACTACTGAAGGCACGAAACCAGGTTTGAGGTTTCTGCAATCTGAATCTTTCTCTCCTTTGAAGGTACTCCATTATGAAGAAAAACAAACAGAATTACGTATTTGCAACAAACAGCAAGCCGTCTTGCAGAGGTTTTTAAAAACCTTAGATCTCAAATGAAAAAAGAAAAAAAAAAACCTGAAGGTAATTGCAATTTGAAATATTGTGGACAACTGGGGTTGTAATTCAGAGGATTTTGTTTCAGGAGTTTTTCTTCTGTTTGGTTCTCTGATAATCAAACCACTTTTTCTCACTGACTCTCAGAACTATGTAATATGCTGAACAATATTGCTTGGACACATGAACACCAGCAACTAAAATGTTAATAACACTATTAACTGTAAAAATCTCAAGATATGCAATTACTACACCACCTAGCTTTCCCCTATTACATTAGGGGTATATGGTTCCCATTTTCCACCTCATTACACTTCACAGTAACTTACATTCACAATGGTATTTTCCATTCTCCATCCTCTTTCTCTACTTGAATCATAAAAATCTAAGTGGTAAATAAACCAGTAGACAACAATTTGGATTTATCTACATCCATAATGCAGTGCCACGTAAAGCACCCAAGGCAGCTCAGATCCAGGATTTGGATTCAGCCACATAAACCAGGTTCTCTGAGAGACTAATCAAAGCAGGCAGAACCTAACTTACTACTTTTTGTTCCTGGGGCAGAAATAGCTCTGAGAGAGTTATAATCGATAATTACAGTAGGGAGGTCACCAGCTTCTGGTGCAGCCACTACAGAGAAATGTAAGGCCGAGACCCAGAGGCAGGCAAAATATCTGTGGCTTTCAAAGACAGCAGCTCCCAGATGCCACTCCTGCTGTGCATCACTCAGATGTACACAAGTTCTGATGCACGACAAAATTTTTGGGAAGTATGTTTCCAAAAGAATGGGAGTCAGGAACAAGCAACCCCTGCCTCTCACAGAAGCAGAGACTTATGATGCCTAGCAGCATGTGCTGCAAGAAGTGTCAGGGCTTCCCTTCCTTCTTATTTCAAAGAGCAAAATCAGTTCAAGTGAGGTCAGGACCCTCACTTACAGAAGATGGATTTTACAGAAACAGTTGTCAGCACATTCAGCCTCCGACGTGAGGAGGCTCAGCCCCCAGGATTCAAAATGGCCTGCACAGACTCTGGGCCTCGCTCTCACTTCACACTTGCTGGGTTTCTGCACTTACAGCTGGCTACCAAGAGCTCTGTGCAACTGCACACACTCCACTACTTTCTAGACCAGACCAAAAAAAAAAAAAAAAGAGAGAGAGAGAGAGAACTGGAATTGTTATTCACTAACGTGTATTTTCATTTATAAAATACAAATGCTACCCACGGTAAGACTGACAGTATTAAGCCAACACCATGACAGGACAAAGGGGAATGGCTCCACACTGTCAGAGGTCAGGATGAGATTAGCTATTAGGAATACATTTCTCCCTGTGAGGGTGGTGAGGCCCTCGCACAGGTTGCCCAGGGAAGCTGTGGCTGCCTCTCCCTGGAAGTGTTCAGGGCCAGGGCAACCTGGGATACTGGAAGCTGTCCCTGCCCATGGCAGAGCAGAGTGGTCTTTAAGGTCCCTTTCAACCCAAAGCATTCTGGTATTTTGTGATCTTTAAGAGTTTCCACTACTAATGAGAAACCAACCAATATTTTGTATGTCAGTTCTACGGATACCAGCCTAGATTTTAACCTAAGGTATACATACCTATGTAACTCAGGATTAACTCTCATGTAGGACTGGTAGAAAACTATATCTAAACACCACTGTACTGAGAAGAGAGTCAATCCTTCCATCTCTCAGAATGAAAGGCTGTTTCACTCTTCAGAACAATTTCCTTCAAGCCCCTGATCGTTAATTTTCAGAATTAATGATCAGAATTTTCTTCCTGAATCCTACAAACAACTGACACTGACATCCTCCATTGCGCGACTGCACCTACGTAACGGCACACGTGACTCAGAAATGAACACCATCTCTTTAGCTGCTCTGATCCAAATAAAAACTGGCAGAACCCAGGTCAAACAGGGCACAGGAGCAGGAAGGGCCAAAGTAACGCATGGGAGTAAGTTCCTCCACTCCCTGACCCACCCCTAGGCTCTGCCTGAACACCAGGGGGTGGAGGAGGCAATTTCTCTGAGCAGCAAGTTTGATCTCCTGAAACCATGACAAAAGATTTTTTAAATTTTTAGACTAGAGACCAAATTTCTTTAGAATTTTTTTTTTGCATTGTAATTTCCACTTCAAAATACTTTTGAAGACTCATTAAATTGCTCAGAAGCTCAGTCTGATGTAACCCGCATTCATCTTTCACCAGTTCTGAATTTCAGTATTACCAGGGGTAAGTACATAAAACGACTTACAAGCCTGTGTATGTCATTCCAATCAAATCACTTTTTCACAGCAAAGCTTGTGGTGATAAAAATAACATCCCAATTGAATATTCTAAACACCACCAAAATAAAACCTAGTTTCTAAGAAAGGTAGTTTTACTTTGGGGAGAAAAGCAAAGTGCTATTCATAAATGCCTCATTAATTGAATCCTGAAGGCAAAATTATTTAAATTAAAATTACACTGAAAACAGATTTTTTTTTTTTAAGTCAATGACTAGCAAAAGTCTAGTTTTACAACACAAAAACAATGATAAAAAATTCTACTGTATATTCCTTGTCTAAAACTTTAGTTGCCGTTCTGAAGTAAAAGTCTGAAATCAAGTCAAGAGATCAGCCAGGTTTTGGGAGGGTTGGGGGACAGGTTTTCTTGATTCTCCTGTAATTTTGAATTTCGTGTTCACTAGAACTGAATTCCCCTATTGTTACTCTCTTGATAAGATTGCCATCTGGTGGCATTAATTCTGTTGTGCAATCATACTTTGTGTTATTGGTACATGTTTTTCTACCACATAACTGGCAAAGTCAGAGAAAACTGTATTAAATAGCATCCTTTCAAAAATCTAACCTTCTTCATTTTTGTAAGGTATTTACCTTTCAATGGCCAGTTCTTTGTTCGAGAGTTGCTGCACTGTGATCACCACTTTCTTCTCAATTCCCTGTTTGAGCTTGAAATATAATTTATCTCTGTCCTTTGGCACTGGGCTAAAAGAATAGAAACATCCTTCAGCAGGTATACAACATGAACTTTTAACTACAGAAAAGAGTTTACATTTTCTAAATTTTCAATAAATTTAAAATTCATTAGTTTTAAAAAAAATCCAAAAGAGACCACTAGGCTGTATTTACTCAGGAAACTTGGTTTGACAAATTTTTTTTAACAGACTTCTTACTATCTTTTCCATTTCCACAGGCCTACATTGAGCATCCCTAAAAGAAATTATGTAGTGAAAAGAAACTAACTTGAAAAAAGCTATCTTGAATTTTAATCTTTTTACAGAAAAAATACAGAGAAGAAAATTGTAACATCAAAAGAGCAGCTTCTTATTTATAGCACGTCTGCTTATGAAAAGAGGTCAAATGAATTTTGTTGCAACAGGGTAGCTGCACATATGGAAAGTAGCTGTGTGCTTTTTCCAAAGAGATTTCTGCTTTTCCCTTTCCATTCTGATTACCTAAAATTTCCTTTTCCGTCATCTTCTTTGACTTCTAAGGAGACACTGAAAGTGTACACATCACTGTCTGGTGTGGGAAGAACAAAATCCTTCACATGATCAGATGCTTGTTTGGAAGAACGCTTGAATGCTGTGGAGAAACTATACAAAATTCGGCTGACCTGCAGAAAAACAAAACCAGTAATATTTTGATCAAAAATAAGGGTCTTTTTAATGAGGCATCGTGATGTTTTTGAAGGTCATAAAACCACTTGCCTCTTACAATGAACACAAACCATGCCCCATGAAACACAAAGCACTCAGCATCATGTGGTCAATGACCGAGCCATGTGAGTAACAACACGTCCTGTTCCCATTCCTGTCACATTCCCTGCTCATGTCATGCTCAGTGAGTTAATATAAATTAGATTAGAGATTAGAAATGCAGCTCATTAGAGGACCTGGATAATGTACCTTTCAGGTTGTGTTTTTAACAACACAACACAGAGCTTGCTCCGGCAGATGTCAAAACCCAATGAGATTTCTTCTTTGTCAACCTCTCTTTTTCCACCCTAAAAAGTCCTTTTCTCCCAACCTGTCACAAAGTTCTTCCTAAAATATCTTGGGGAAAGTACCATAACATGGTTCCTTGTAATTCAAAAGGTACACATGACAACTTTAGTACGAAACATACCCAAATGAGGCCTGCAGAAGCCCCAAATGAGGCTTTCCAGATCTTCCCATTATAGTGCACTTTGGAATTTTGTTGAAATACTAAAACCAAAACCTTAAAATTATAATAATATTCATGCATGACTAGCTGCACATTCTGTAAACTCATTAATATGTTAACATATTAAAATATTAATGTATTTTTGAAGGCACTTATACACCATTTCCATATTGGGAATGACCTCTTCAAATATTGCTCATATCCTTTTTCCCAGTCACTGCACAGCACGGGATACTTACAGCCTCTTTAATCTCACAGGAGAAAACGTGGATCTGGAACTCTTCTGTTCCACAGCTGCTTTCAGTAAATGCAAAGCAGTCACTCTCTGAAGTCCCATTCTGCCCCCGCACACAAAACAACACCTTATAGATGGGAAACGAGGCTATCTCCAAATTGCTCAATTGATCTATTATTCTGGCAAGAAACAGGGAAGATCAAAGAAAAAGGTCAGTAAAACAGCCTAAAAGGCTTTTCTTCAATTAGATAAGCAAGGATCTAAACTCTAATTACTACTAAAGTCAAGTAGGCGAGACGGGCAGCAGGAATAGAAATGTTATGCTTTACAAATTAAAGATGCAAATGTTTCTGGTTGTAACACTGACTTAGTTTCTTTTATACACCATAACATAGACAAATACAGTACCTCTATATCATACAGTAAACAATGACCACTGCTTGAGAAAAACACAAAAGAAAAAATGTAGAAACCATAAAAATGTGATTTGTATATAAAGAACAAAGAAAATGCAACATCATAAAGGAATTTAAATATCTGTTCAAGAAATCGTTACGATTTCAGCATGAACGGAACTACACAGCTTAGCAAATGCTGCCACATCCAGGTGAGTACTTACCACAGATCTAAGACCTCAAACAAAACTTTAAAATACTCTCAAACACAGAACTCAAAGAACATTTCAGAACCTTAGAAGCAGGAGAGAGGTGTTTCAGAACAGACTGGTGGATGGTGATTTTTAAAGAATAGTTAGAGCCACAGTGCTCTCCTCTGTCTTTTCGTTACTCGTCCATATGGACATGGACATCAAGGGTCAATAAACATTAGTCACCGAAAATCCCAAGTCTGTAGCAATAAAAAATAGAACTAAAGGCAAGAAGGGCCCTGGAGGATACAGCACACTGTAATATTGGTGGGACATGGTAACTGGAACCTCACAGGACAAGTATTCAGCCGCCAGGAAAGGACACACTCCTAAAAGCCAACACTGGTGTCACCCAAGCTTTGATGGAATGTATTATGTCACATCTGGATTCACCTTTCCAGTTCTGTGCAGGTACTTAGGCAGTCCCTCATTTACTGATATCCCCTGAAATTAAAGATCAAATGAACCTGCTGCTTCACTTGCAAAACAACCCTCCTGAATGGCCACACTGAGTACAAAAAACAGGCACAGAACACCTCATGTCTTGTGTCTGGGTGACAGCTGCCATCATAGAAGTATATAAATGAAATATTTTCTGATGTCTAATGAAACTTAAATTGGGTTCAAAAATCAAAATGGAAGAAAATAATACAGATTCTTGAAGGTCCTCCTCTACCTCCACAAGATGATAGTTAATACATAAGCACAGCTCGGGCAAGGAAGGAAATCTGATCATATCCTTCAGATACCTTGATATCAGAGCTTAAAAACAAACATCTTGGCTATTGAGATGCTCTCTGCTACTGGATGCAAGAATGTTACAGGTGCATGTTTAGTGCATCCTGATTAAGGACCCTTGACTCTCTCATCACTAATTAAAAGACCCTTCTCACATGGGGAAAGTAAACCTTTTCTAGTATCTGGAGACTGTGAGCATCTGCATCATGAGGCAGACACAGGTCAGAGCTGGCTTCTGCACAGCAATGACTGGAAGCAGAGACTGGCATCTCAACTCTGCAACACACATGGGAGAGTCTAAACTGACACTTCTGCAGCAACTGAAGGCCAGAAGGACTCCTGCAACACGTGTACCCTGGAAGTGCTGACAGACAAGGGAGCTCGGGAGAGCACAGCTGTCATCAGCTCTCCCTTCCCAGTACCTCTGTTATTATCATATTTGAACTGATACTAAGGTAGAAAGAGATGTTTTTGCTGACACTGAGTGGCAACTGGTACCACCAGTCACACACTGCATGGTAAACCTGAGCACACATTTTGTTGCTTCAGAGGAATTTCTCAAAATTAACTGTCTTCAGCAAGAACCTCAGGCACAGATCCAGCAATTCTACTTCCCTGTGCAAGTAACAAAGTCAGAAACCACTTCTTATGTGTCTGCTCAAGCAACAAATGAAACTTGTGTGTTACCTTACAGAGCCTTCTGGAATGTTTGGAACATAGAGCGTTACAGGTAAAGGGGCGTGACTTGAGGACTTCAAGTCTGCCATGGCATGTAGAGCTTCTGGTTCATTCCGTGGCGCTGACACCTTTGTGCAACCCAAATAAGTCAGTTTGTTAAACAACACGCTGTCCTCCTCCAGGGGTTCACTGGGAGAAGATGACCTTGGTGCAGAGATTTCTGAAAATAAAGAAATCGCTTCTTTAGCCATCTGCTTTTACTTTTACACCTTTTTTTTGCACTGAGTTCCACAGCAAAATCTCCTACATTTTCCAGGGATGGACATGAGAGTAGACAGTTCAGCTCCAATAGTAAGAAATCCATTTGACAGCTTAATATTACTGTGAAGTCTGTTCTAATCTAATTCATGTTTGCAAGGGTGGCATGGGGACAAACTGCATTTTGGTTCTCTTCAGCACCACTGGAACACAGCACGGACATTCTAAATCTTGCTAAGCACTCACACAATCACAGAAGCATAGAACGTTAAGGGGTTGGACTGGACCTTGAAGATCACCTAGTCCCAACCCCTCTGTGTGCCCTGCTGTTTCTATTTCATATTACTAGGGCTGATACTGCCATAATACTTGGAATCATGAAGGCTGCAAAACTGAATTATTCCTGTTGGGGCTGGAGTGGGGTGAGAGAAGCATATCTACAAGTATTTCTTTGTTCGTTCATGCTAAGGGCTGTGTTCTGTTTGAACAATGTCAAACAGGAAGACAGTAAGGTAAGTTTCTCAGAAATATAGCACACATGCAATTAAGATATGGGTGTTTCCATTTCATATTAACTGTCTATCTTATTCTGCCACAAGAACATCTTTCTTTTATTTCCAACAGATGCTATAGGAATTAGCTGACAAAGTACCACAGAAGTGCCCTGTATGCTATTGAGAGAAAAAGAATTGTAGTTCAAGGCACACAGAGATGACCACAGCCTTGTATTCCTAATATAGGTAACAGAATACATGTATGTTCTTATATCTATCTAAAAAAGCTACAATATATTTTACATACAATATAGTTTACATTAAAAGCTTTCAATCCTCCCCTTTTCACAAAAACTGCAAACACCAGGACAGTACCACAATCATTCCCAGCAAATATCAAATCCAAAGCTAGCCCTACTGCTGCCTGGTGACAGGATCAGAGATGGACACTTCTATCAGCTTACTCAAGGTGTATTTCACTGGCAGGCAGCACCATCAGTGAACACTGTCCTGAAGCTTCTCGAGCTCCAGCAGCAGTAGATCCACCTCAACTACCATTCATTCAGGCAACTCATCTAGTCCTTAGTGCCAACTCATCCTCGGCTGAAGACAAAATGAACATTATCTTGACCACAGCAGAGCAGCTCAGGGTATCAATCTGATGATAATCTATTCCTATCTATAATCTTGAACTAATAATAAGAGGAGGCCCCGGGGTATTCTCCAACATAGTCTTGGAATGAAGCTCTGGAAAGCTTTATATTCATTTTAAGGTTAACTTGAAACTGCATAAAGAAAAAACCTGCCATGTGTGACTAAGAGGGAAAGCGCTCAGGTGATACCTGTAGTAGAAGGGTCTAAGAGCAGCTGCAGAGGTGGCTGGTTTGTTTGCCCTGCTGACCCATCCGCAGCTGCCTGGCCACTGGCATCACTGAAACCTTCCTGGAGTGCAGAGACATTCTGCTCTTTCTCAGAATCCCGTAGGATCTCTTCCATCGCCTTCTCCAACTCCTCATCTCCATTTGAAAATACCTGTAAGCAGAAGGAGATGACATTTTGTGAAGGTACTTGTAGTGTTAGTTTCACTTTTATTTTTCAAACATATAGTCTTACTCATTGCAAAAGTTAAGAAACTTTGCTGAATGAGACAACACATCAAGAATCAATAAAATTGAATCAAATATAATCCAGTGTCACATCCCCTTACATAAAATGCACGTGTTCTCATTGCTAATCCAAAAACCATCCATTAAAAAACTACAGACTTCTCTTAGAATACAGGTTTGTGTATTTAGAGCCTCCATTCAGATTAGAGATCAATAGACTTTGCTATAGATTAGTCTTAAAGAAAATTTTACTTTCTTAAGTCATTTCCAGTCCACCTCAGCTCCTTCACCAACTTTCCCACATATGAGTGGTGCAAGCTTAAGGAAATGAAAAAAAATTGGAGATACACACTCCCTATAAGAAAAATGGAGTCTTTCAGAAGTACCAGCTTTTCAGACAAAAGAAAACCATGGCCAAAGCTGCATCACGGATTCTGCCTCCAGTTCACCAGCCCCTTTCCAGATTAAAAAAGCAGACAATGTGTAATACAGACAGAAATTATCAGCCGTAAGTAACTGCCAAAAAGCACTGCAAAGACAGACTAGGTACTTACTGTCATTTCAGGAGGAACAAATTCCTATTGTTCCAAGCAGACTAAAACCAATACTTTGGCTACTACAGCTCAAGTGGAGAAATTCGTGTTGAACGAATCAGCTGGCACCCAAGTGCTAAAATACTCTGCTGTTTAGAGGTAGAAAGCTTTCAGAAAAGGTCTTACTCGTGCCTAAAGTAGCACTAAGTAGGAAAACTAAATTAGAAACTAAAGTCCAAGACCCTGTGCAATCTATTCCTATGTAGTCTCATTACATGCTTTAAGATAACAGAGTCTCTGATCCCTCAATAAAGAATATTAAGCTTTAAACCAAAGCTCATTCTTTGTAAAGTCCTTTACTAATGTACAGATCCACAGAATATAACAAATCTAACCCCAAAATAAGTTATTAAAGAAAATCTGAACTGTCACTTTTGGACAGATTTGCTTAATCTGAGCTGTTCATTTCATTGGTAATATGCAAGAACAAAAATCACAGTCTAAGGCTCTCCTCAAGCACACACCAAGTGTGCATTCTTTTCATCAATACAAATCTTGCTCCACATTCAAAAATAAAGTCATAGCAAACCTTTAGCTGTGGTTTTTCATTGTTCCCAGAGTTGTCCTCAGATTTCTGATGAACCAAGACAAATTCTTCATTAATTAATGTGGATACAGTCTCAGGAATCCTCTTGGCTTTGCTAAATGATGTTTTGACTTCCATCTCAGGTTGGTATTCTCCTCCTGCCACCAGAACCTAATAAAGAAAATAAAAAATGAAATAATTAGTTTTGAAGCTATGTACATAGGTAACAAATGAAGAGGTTCACCCCAGAGCTTTGACTTCCCCTGTTTTTAATATTCCAGAGTCTGTTTCCTCTACCTCCCCTGTTTGTGCCCTTGGTTCTCCCTCGTACAGGTATCTTCCTTACCCAGAGTGTCACAAAGGTCATGTGAAGATACAGATTACCTGAAGACTAATTTCCCAAAAACTGCATACCAAAGTGCATGCTCTCCACATAAAAATATTATTGATCAATCGATTATGTCAGGGGCTTTTGTTATCCTTTATATCTATAGGTGGTGAAGTCAAAAATGATACTAAACCACAATCATATCCTTCTCACCTAATTTCCCTGAAACCACCCACAACAGTTAAAATTAACCATACCATTAAAAAAAATATAAACACAAGCCACAACAAAACTATAAATATTATGGCAACCAAGAACAAGTTTTCCCATGTCTGCACAAGAAAAAAAATAAATCTAGAAACAAAGAAAAAGGGCATAATAATGGTCAGCCTATACATTACAAGTTCATATAAAAGTACAGAGCTGAAACATTCCAAGCAGGCCAGTATGAGGACAGCTATTGTAGGTATCCACCAGATAAAGACAGTATCACCTATATTACCTCAGAATGTCTTCCCTGATTCCTCAGAGAATGGGGAACTGGATCTTAGACTTTTTGTATTTTAAATGCATCTATGTTTCTATATTTTCTGTGTCAAAAAAGACAAAATATATTTTCAGACTTCTTTATAGAGCAAACTCTATAAAGAGCATGCTCTTCCACATATGGTCTACTTCCATTCCAGTTTCCCGAAAAATACTGCTCTGGCTGAGTGCTGGGATATATGGTGCTGAAGACTCGGAGTTCAGGAGAGTCACACACAGCACAGGGAGAAAAGAAATCTGAGACTGTCACCTTTGCAAGGCTGCAAAGTGCCCAAGGAGGGACAGCTCAACCCACATCTGCTGTGACCAGGAACTAGAGGAGGCCAAGTTTCACCCTGCCCTTCCCAGCAGCACCAAACAGCAGAACTGTGCCACGCTTGCTTCTCTTACAATTCCAACCACCAAGAAAAGAATGTTAACTTAGGCTGAGCTATAGGGAACCAGAAAAGGAGCGCATAAAAGAACAAAGACATGCATGTTCTCCACCATTTTGAACAGGTGTTATATATGATGTTAGCCAGAAGAGAAAGTTCAGCAATTTCAAACCAAAAATCCCAGAAAATCCCAGGAATCCCAGAAAAAAGAATTCACATTCTTCAGATAAGTGACTTCTGCAACATGAAACTCGCTAGAAGTCACCTTATAAAAAAGCCACTAAACAACAGCTGAATAGTCAGAGAGCAGCTCCAAATCTGGATGAGCAGTTTCACATTCTGTGACAACGTTTCGTATCTCCAGACTAACCATGAACTCACAAGCAGGAATATTTTCCTGACAGATGATGTAAGCTGAGCTCCACCCAGCCTACGTAATGGACTGACCACTGAAATAAGCTTCGTTTCAGTTTTTTTAAAGCATCTTTGCTTTAAAGATTTTCTTGGCAAGAGAAAGACAAGGTTTTACTACACAACATTTCAAGTACATTACAACCAGTGTATTAACAGTTTAAAAATACTCATGTATTTTTAAACAAGTGCTGTAAAAGCATTGCTGAAGAGCTTGTTTGCAATAAACAGCAAGTCTAGCTCAAAATACTAATTTCAAGTTAAATCCTCTATATGAGTGAAGGTCAACTATTACGGAACTCTTTGAAGGCAACGAAAGGACCTGAGTTATGGTCCCCAAATACAGCATATGTTGAGGAATCGTTGTCTCTGCAGTGACATCACCCCTGCAGAAAACAGCAGAGGTGACTGTCAGTCTCATTAGGAGCAAAGGTCCAGGCCACCAGAGGCCCCTCTTCCTCCCACCACATACCTATTATTGCTGGACCTGATGATGACAAAAATGAAGCCACAACCACTACTTCCAGCACATCTGTAAAAAGGAAGGATCACAAGAGATCCTATTTTGACAGTTCTTTGTGTTTTAGTCTATTTAAGTTTAATTTTTGGCCTTATTTATGAGAGAATAACACGAACTCCAATGTAAGATGGTTCTACTCTATTTATTATCAAAGCCAAATGCAGGTTGCTAACATTAGTTTATCAGCAGTTCTTCTTTCTGCAATGAAGTAAGAACCAACAGGCACCATGTGACCTATGAAATGTTTTCTGCAGCATTATTTCAACAATTAAATGAGGGGAAATGTACCATTGGTAAAGCCAAAGCAAATTAGGACACCGCAACTACAGAAGCATACTGACACACTGAAGACTTGTTCTTGTCCTGTGTGGGTAATGGGCGTTTAAGAGAATTTCTACTTCCTAAATATTAACCTGAAAGTAAAGAAAATATTACAAACATTAGATGACTGCAAGGAGCTCCTTATTCAGATCAGATACTTCAAAGCATACCACACACATTCTTGCAATTACTTTTGAGTTCAAGGCCTTTAATGTGTTTTAAGAGTGCACTCCAAGCTTGCCTCTACAACCAGCTTAAACCCTCACAGCCAGTGCAGATACACACCTTTTCCTATACACAACTGTGGTAACTGAGTCAGTCAGCACTCCAGAACCCCTAATTCCAGTCCTGCATTACAGACTATTCCACCCTGCAGTACAAACAAAGCCACTTCAGCTTCAGTTTAGCAGTAAAACATGAACACAAGCATATCAGGCATTCGGGAAAAGCTTTATACACCGTGTTTTATGATCAGTCTTTGACCAAAACTAGGTTTTAATGACAAACTGCACACCAAAAATCATGAACAAATCATTTTTTCAAACTTAACAACTTCAACTCTGACACGAACTTTACTCAAGAGTATAACTGTGATTCTCATGATCATTACTGAGATTTACACCACCTCAAGCAGTAAGCTACTTAAAGAGAAAAATTTTCTATTTTTTCATTGTAAAGACACATGATCTAACACTCCAGCTAAGTGCTTTTGAGGAAAAGCAGTAAAAAGAATAAAAACCTCTCTAAAAGAATCATGCATTAAGGTTATTTGAGAAAGGGAAAAACATCTGAAGAAGCTTTTTTATTCTTTAGTAACAAGAAGAGACAGCCATGCATCCTGGACTTTCCAGTCACCTGCAGTCAGTGGCTGGTTACTGTCATTTCCCTTGTGTCACTGGTTCTAATCCTCTTTGTTACTCATTACTGAATTATGCACTTCAAATCCCCCTTTTTCCACAAATGTAAAGAAAAAAACGACAGCTGACCTACTAGACACAAACAAAATCTAAGAACCGGTCCCTACTACTAAACTCAAGCATCTCATTTGTTAATCGTCCTTCTTGATGAAAAGTTTAAAGTTAAGAATGCAAGAATTTATTTCTGATTGCATTAATCAGAACATACAGACAGTTGTGCAGTCTACAATCACATCAGGTTTACTCCCTGATGACCTCAACAGCTGAATGCTGGCTCAGAATCCTGAGGAATGAGGTTTAGCATTCGCTTTACCAGTTCAAATTTTCTCGGAGGGCAGCAATCAGCAGTGAGGGGCTGACAGTCAGGGACAGGAAAGACTGCAAACACTTCAGCTCCCTCAGTTCCAATCAGCTGCTGGTGGAGTTCAGTTCCAAATGAAAAATACACTCTCTGTTCTGCCAGTGCTGATCCAAGGACTGAAACCGCAGACTAGATGGTACCTTCCCAAATCATCAGAGCCAGGAACCAGAGCTGCTCCTCCAACAACACCTTCCGAAAGATGACAACAAGTTCTGCTGTCAGAGTTCTCTTCACAGTAGGAAATACCGGGAAGTGGGTACTGCTACTGCGAGGAAGTCACTGCTACAAAAGAGGAACCTTGAACAGTCGTGCTCGGTCCTGTAGAGAAGGGATTTTTTCCCCACACTTTGGTGAACAATATCACACACACATGCACAAAAAGCCAGGAACAAATACACAGGAGGAAATTTTTCTAAACCCAGTGAAATAAAGCCTACTGTGATAAAAGAACTGAAATTTTTAAAAATAAGAGTTTCAGAAAAGGTTTTCTGACACACAGATTTTCAGACCAAAGAACTTCTGAGATACAAAGAAATTATTCAGACATAGTTTTATGAGAGAGCGTGTGTGGAGGTGTGGTATAGTGTGTGGATCTTGCTCCAAAATATATTTTAAGCCATAGGGACAATACAAAGACTGCAGAAAAACTGGTGCTTTTCTCTGTGAGCTATATCATGTAGTTTTGGTCAAGCCAACCTCTCTGATGTACATCAGTTCCCAGTGTTTTGCTTATACAAAGTCCTGGAGAAAAGGTAACTAAGCCATACTGCTTGGACTATACCTGTTTTGGGACCAGTGATCAGAACTTACCTTCACATATGTACAGTACTGAGTTGTGGAAGGCTCAAACCCAGCAGCTGCCCCACTTCATTCTAGAAAGTGATTAAAGAGCAAGAGAAGGTGAAGAACAGTGATCCCAGAAAATCCAGGGGGATTCAGCACTGAACCAGAGTAAGGGACACGGGACAGAAATTATTCTGATTTCTTCCCTCCATAACTCTTCCATGTATTTCACATTGAACTTGGAAAAACACATTACATACAGAACACAAATGCCTAGGTGGGGATATATGTCCATGAGACTGCTGGGCAGAGCGACACAGGACAAGGCACTGCTGCCAACATACACTCATCATCACAGGAGAAAGAATCAGAGAAAAAAACAAAAGCCACTGACATTACAGAAGGAGACTATTTTGCAGACCTGACATATTCAGAATCTCCTCTGCAAACTGGTCCCTGAAAGCAAACATAATTTTTACATGAATCTGTCTTCTGAAGCAGCTACCTGATGTTTTCGTGTTT
This sequence comes from Orthonyx spaldingii, assembly GCA_013397795.1. Taxonomy (NCBI): domain Eukaryota; kingdom Metazoa; phylum Chordata; class Aves; order Passeriformes; family Orthonychidae; genus Orthonyx; species Orthonyx spaldingii. Next base: position 527,689 of record VZTJ01004974.1, read on the forward strand.
ACTTCCAGTTTGTGTTCAACAAATATTTAGAAGTTGCTGCTCTAGATCACTGCTGGTTTGTGGAAAGAAAAGAAAATCTTTTGCTTCAGTTTTATAAGCACCAAAAAAATTAGAAAATGTGGAGCTATGAAAAGACAGCAATTAAAGAAGATAAATGTTGACCCATTTTCAGTAAGCAACAAGAAACATGTTTTGAAAGTTTCTCACCTGCTTGAAAAAATACAATCAAGAGCAGGTTAATTCAAACTTTTTTTTAGCAGAGAAACAAATTCATCCTGTATTACAGACAGGCTTGTATTAAAGGCGGGCTTCAAGGCCATATAGTTTGCCTGACAGTCTCAAACTGAAAAAAACAAAAATACTGGGAAACAAGTTATACGTATTTTCAGAACTATGGTTCCTCAAGAGACTCTCTGGCACCTTTGTGAAGAGGAAGGTCCAGTAGAGCTATGCAGAAATTCGTCTTCTGCTAACAGAAGTCTGAAGTAGAAATATACACAAAAGGCATGGTTTATTCCCTTTTTTGAGCTACAGAATACAGTGCATGACAACAAAATGAGCACTAAACTAACTGGACTTGCAATCACGCCATGAGTCAGATTTCCAGATCACTGAAGTGGTGTGGTGACACCCAAGCTTGCCCCTCAGACAACAGGAGACACTGACAGTTCCACAAACACACAGAACCAAGGGGCTCAGCCACAGCATCTTCTTTTAAGAAATGCATCAAAACTGTGCCTTACCCTGGCTCCCACCCCACGAGCTCACTGGCTTAGCTGGGGGATGCCATCCTCAGAAAGCCAGAGCTGCCAATACACAAAGCTTTACCTTTCCAATGCTTCTTCACTGAAAGACTAAACAACCTGATAAAATTCCATATTACGCTCTATGCTGAGGCAGTACAGCTCAGCATCTGCCCCAAAACCCTCTTCTCTACTGACTGAGTGGACACATATGCAGAAGAAAATTCTAGGTGTCATAAAATCAGATTGTTTAAATCTCACTGACCACAACAGCACTATAATTTCAATTTCAACTTTAATCTCAACTTCTCTCTGTGTAATCTTTTTTATAAGAAACTGTCTTTGTGCTCAGAAATTGTTTCCCAGTGTCTTACCTCTGGCAGTGAAATACTACATAAAGCACATAAGTGAAAAAACAAACAACCATTTACTTGGCTTACTGATACTATTTCCCAGGAGTAAAATCAACTTAATAAGAAACAGAGCTGTATCACTGCATTTTAAACACACATGTATGTATATAAAAAATCCTTCTTATTTCCAGGAAAGCACTGCTAAGAACAAAAATCTTTCCAAAATTTACAAAAAAAACCCCAAACACAACAACAACAAAATAAAACAAACAAACAAAAAGACTCACAAAAAATAAAGTAAAAAAACCACAACTAGAAAGTAACCACTGACTTATTTTGGCAATACTGTCTCCTCTGAGAAAGCAAACCTCCACTACGTAGGCAACAGCAAATAATTAGTCTGTTCATGATGGCAAACTGTTTGGAATTGTTGTAGCGGGTGCCTAGATACAGAGGTTTTTCCAGCTTCTTTTTACACTTCAATCTCATAGCCAAAGAATAACAATGTAAGGAAAACAGAATCAAAAGAAAACTACACAAACAAGAAAATGTCTGTTCTCCTTCAAAAACACACTACATCTACATCTCCTCAAATAAATGATAATCAGCACTTGTCAAACACATCTCAGTGTGAATACTGAGACATTTACTGTGAAGCAGAGAGCCAGCTTTCCCGACTGGAACCTCTGTGTTACACATAACCCACTAAACCACTTAAATATTACACAGTCATAGTATGGAGCTGCTGGAGTGAAAAAATACTGCTTTTATTTGTCCTAACGTTAAAACCCCCAAGGTGAAAAAGCCTTGCAGAGGAATGGTGGACTCATGGTTGGTCCTGAGCAGGAGCACAAGTGCAGTGAGGCAGCGGCTGACATTTCCAGCTGAACACAGAAACACCATCCCTCCTCCTCAGCACAGACCAGCACCAGTGCAAGTCAAAGCTTTCAGGGAAGACAAGAGGCAAACTGAAAAAACAAACAAATCATTGATCTCAACCTCTAAAATTTACATATTGGGTGGCAGAAGCATCACGAACACTGGATGAAATGCCAGGTAAGTGAAAGCATGTCAGCAAACTGGGGGCTTGCCTTCGTTTACTTGTACAATTGTAGCAAGCAGGAGTCATGGAGGACAAGCTACACCTTAGACAAAACAGAATTAAAAACAACGTTGGTGGGAGTCTTTTGAACAATTATTTAAATAAATTTTCAGGCCTAAGATTTGTCCACACACAGAAGAGACATCGGTAGGAGACCAGATGACAGGACATGGCTCTTGCTGACACAGACTGATTCTGCTGTTTAAAAGTACAGTCGATGTTAGCTTATCCAGTTACTGCTTAACCAACCTAAGGAAATACATTTTATTTTCAGCCACTTAAGAGAAAAACCTTTCTCCTCTCTATTTATTCCCTTCCAAAGAGTATAACAACTAAGCGTTTTTCTGCTACTCTACAGAGATGTTACCAGTTTTTACGTGTATCTTATTAAAAAAAATCCCAACAAAACAACAAGCTCAGCAAACAGGTTTACTCATTTAAGCAGTAATTCATTCTGCCTCAAGGATAAAGCAACTCTAGTACACTTTCACATTGTTTCCCAGACACCAACTAAAAACTAACACTTTAGTTTCTGCAGCCAGTAATTAATTTTTAACTTTGGAAAATATAAAGTAGTAAGTAAGAGTACACAATTTTTCAAAGCTGGAGTTTGGCAAACCCAAGCTGCTTATTTTTTTTCATTGCTACATGATGCTTGCAGGCAGCATTGAAATTGAAACTGATCACCAGCCAAGTTACTGAACTGTATGATCACTCACTCAAAAATATAATGACCTATATTCCAGAGGTAAGCAGAAGTATAATGCAATCCTTGTTTTAAGGAGATTATTTAATGGTTTATTCCCTATCTGTAAAAACAACAGTGTTGGTCTAATGCAGTCAATGGAACAGCCTCTGTCCATTAAATATATTGAGTATTTCAACCGGGAATTTTCTCCACACGCTACTATGCCCAGAAATAATGACATGATGTAGAGCAAAAGAGGCCATATGGCACAGCAGTATGAGACACCCAGCAGAGATCTCAGGAGCCAGTCCTTCTCCGTGCCAAACAATGCCTTGTTCTGTGTCACAACGTCAGCAAAACCCACCAGAAATCCTGACTCACTGCCCTGCACTCTCAGAGTTAATAAAATCCTCATTCCTCAAGGCTAGAATTGGAACTTATGACAATTACTACCTTGAAGTTTGCAACACGCATTCTGGGAATATGAAGTTTTGCAGATTTAACTTGAAATCACAATGTTTTCTTCTTAAGCTCACTAGGTACCTTCATGCCACCAGCTGCAGTATTTCAGTATTTCTAAAAGCTGTTAACGTGCAGCCAGCGCAGCACTGACTGTGGGATGGACCAGACAATGTCTCGTGGTCTTTTCTAATCTCATTCTCTTTAGATTTATTTTTAATCTTAAATCTGTCACTCCAATAGTTGTCAAAGGCAATCAATTTGTAAATTAATAAGAACATTAGGCACTTTTTTCATAGTTCAATCACAGATTTTCCAAAATTGCAAGGAATATGAGCTTTGATTTGACAGCTATATTTAGACTTCTGCTGTTGTTGTATCAAAATTGTAGTTTCAACACTGTCCCCAATCTTACAAAACACAAAACCCCCTTCCTTTACAATATGAAACAAAAGCAAGCTTCTTGGTAAAAATACAATACTCCCACATAAGTTAAAAATAAACATCTCCATCCACGTTTAAAATAAATTTTAACATATATTTAAAACCCTTTAGGTTAGAAGCCAAGATTTTACTTGAACATCTAAATATTTAGATATAACATGAAAAGACAGCGAGAGAAACCATGTTTATTTTAAAGACCAAGTGAAACCTTCCAAAAGTCACCTGCCTGAAACTGAGAAATACGGAACAATGTGCATGACAATGAAAAGCCACACCAAATGAGCCCCGTCCTAACCACTGCCCTTCCCAGTCCTAGGGATGATGAAGTGCACTGGCTCAACTTCCACTCTAATTTCTATTTGACCAGTGAATTCTCACCACCCTTCACGTGTCAGAACTAATCGGCTGGCATTTCACATTGCTAGGGCAGGTTTTTATAAACATATTCCACAATGCAGCTCTGCTGCTAATTCCAAACGCCTCGACAGGTCTTAGAAAATGAAGAACGGAAATTCATAAAAGACAGTGAGACCACTTCCTTAATAGAAAGATGATCTTTTATTGGTAAGAACAGGTTAATAAGTAATCAAACATACCTAGTACTAACACACTACTCTATCCCCACAATCACACTAGAAAAAAAAAATTAAAGGCTTCCCTTCACTTTCTGCTTTTTCGCTTTTTCCATTTGAAGTCTGAAGAAGAAAACCACTTTGCTCATGACATTGATCAAGAGGAGGAAAAAACAAGGTTTTGCCTCACCATTCAAATCAGTGTTAAAAGTCTTTCAAATTACCCAAACTCTTCTTGGGATTGGTATGAGCTGTGCATATGAAAGCTTCTGGAAGGCGAGCACCAAGAACGATGTGGACCTTCTTTAACTGAAAGAGATTTACTGGTTTTTTAAATGGCAGTGTATTCGTTGAGACCATTTCCCCATGTGATTAAATTCACTAATCAAGTTATTTCAAATTCATTCTGTAATTTGAGTAAGAACTGCAGCTTGGAAAGGCAGTATGAAAGCAATCAAATAATCCTTATACAAACATTTGTTCATGCAGTTAATAAACAATTAAGAGCATTTTATAATTCTGACCAAAAAAAAGAGCTGACCTAAAGGAAGTACCCTTCAAATCTATATGAGCAAGTAATCAAAAAAGCTACACAAAGAAAGATATTTCTATTGCACTACCTGCAGTTACCCTCAAATCCAGACCCAGGGACGGTGTGTATAAATAATCTCACACTGCCTACTACCTTGATTTTCTGCAAATGCTGAGCACAATGTTCCCATCCAAACCAGACCCTGTAGTACTTAAGTTCAGTACTTCCTTCACAGACTGCCTGAAAAGGGTAATAGGAAAGAGAACACATGCCCTTTTTCCAAGACACAATTTCTCTTCTTTTCATACCAGAATTCCAGAATGATTGGAATTCATTTTTCCTCCTACAGGATTAAAGAAAAAACTAGCTGTAAAAAAAAAAAACCAAACAGCAACAAACTCATGTAATCAAAAGACAGGTAGGATCGTTTCATCACTCTGTGTTACATCCTTGTTTTAAAAATTCCTTGACACTGCTAACAAAGACATCTCAAAGTATTACAGAAGTGACTCAAAAATTCACCTTCACACAATGATTACAAGAAAGAAAGGGTTTCAATAGATCAATTAATCTGGGGCTACCAATGAAAGTTTTTCATCTCCTTTTGCAGTTTTTTTCTAGTAATCAAAACTAGTAAATAGAATTGCTATAAAGGACAAAATCTATGTTAAAAACATCACAGCAAAAAGACTTCTCAGATCCTTCTTAGGATTAAACTATCACTGGGCTCAAAGAAATATGGCTCAATTTTTAAAATTTTTTTTTTAAAGCAAATCAACTTGGCCTCTTGGCCAGATTACCATTATGCAGATCTTACGCTCCTCACTTATTACACTGAACTAATCTCATGGATTATATTTGGTCTAAGCCTCAGGTTAATCTACAACAGTCTATAAAAATCAGAGAATAAACTCTTGCTGGGGAAATACATTTAATATAATACAACATAGCTGCTTATATCGTAACTACAAAAATCTTGCAAAAAATACAGCAGAAGTCATTAATTTTCTTGATGTAATTTTCTTGTCTCACATTAGCCAATAAACATCAAAAAACTCAGTATCTGTCTGTCGAGACAGGTTACCCAGAGCAGTTTGAATTTTAAGTGTTTCATTGTATTTCTAGTTTGATAAATTCACTTGATTGCATAAAACAAGACATGAGAAGCCAAAGAGCTGCGTTTGTGACTGCTATGCCTTTTTTCCTTTATTTTGTTAATCAGAGTCTCTTTCTCAAAGTTTCAGAGAGCTTCCCAAACATTACCACGCTATCCCATCAGTTTCAACATAAATGATGCATGGTTTTCATCAAACGTAGATGCGAAAACTTACTATCCATGTTTACATACTGAATACTTCCACAAGACACTTGTACTTATGGAAACAAAGAAAGGAAGTTACAGGCAGCTAATCTAAAAGAAAAAAATGACAGAAAGGTGAAGTAGGACAAAAGGCCATGCTCTATGAAGAGGTTATATAAGCCTATCTCTTCCACAACCTTGTTTTCAGCATTCTACTTCTGTCTCCTCTAAATGAGAGTGTTCAGTTATGGACAAGCTACTGAAACGTCAAACACACAGCTAAGAGACTGCAGCTACCAAAGGCAGAGTGTCCCAGTCAGCCTCAGAGCGGGCAGTGCTGCCCCACCAGGAACAAACCCATGGAACAAGGAAAGCATTTTCAATGCAAGGAATCCAAACTCCAACACGAAGTGTGACCCAGAGGAGCAGCAGCATCCCAGCCCTCATCCAGGTCAGAGCTGAGTCTGTGCAAAGTCACCACTCAGGTGTTCGGAAGCCCCAGCAAAACCAATGATAACAACTGCACACCTGCACTGTGCAAAGGCACTATTGCTATGGCACCCCACAGGAATCTTCTGTGTACACAACAACTCATCTGCTTTCTCCATACTCCTCAAAAAGACCCCTGGAGTTCAATTACTGCCAGAAATAACAAAAAACAGAATCAGGAAGGCCAGAGAGAGAAACTGGGATGGACTGCTGGAACAAGGATCACTTGCGATACCCTTTGATTTCTCTGGCTACTACCAAAAGCTCAGCTCCAAACCACACTTCAGTCTGACCCCTTCATGTTCAGTCTGACTTACTGATGTCTCAGTAGCATGAAAGAAAAGAAGAATCAGAAAGGGGAAGCTGTAAGAGTCAAAGGCAAATTATCACTCCGAACAACTATGGAGAACTTCCAACTTCACATTACTGTTTTGAAACTTGACAAAATATTTTCTTGGACATTTTGATCAAATCTCTTCCTCTCTCCCATCACAGTTTTTATATACATCTATAGGATAAACAGAAGGATTTAACTTTCAAAACAATGTAAAAATTAGTTACTGACTGTTTTGCACTCATGTGCTCACAAACACTTAAGTTCAAGCAGAAGATGATAGTATTTAAAAGCTACACAGATTTCAGTAGTATCTGGAAGATGCGGGAGGTGAAAAATTGCCTGAAAAAAGCTGCAAATCTTCCTGCCTTCTCTGCTAAGGTCACTCTTGACTGCACAAGCACCAAAGTGAACACAACAATGCACAGAACAGAGACCAAATCAGCAGCCAGCACTGAGGGCAGCTATGCAACGCTTCCACCAATCACTTATTGGAGAGTTCTCTTCAAAATAACAGGAGATAATGGAAGTATACACCAGTGGAACAAAATAAAATGAAAGGTTTACAGAATGAAAAAAAAATCTATTTTCTGCCACATGCATTTCAGATTACTCAGTCTAAATCATACAATCTAGTATTTGTTTCTCAGTAACAGCTAAGTTAAAAACTCCAGGCTTCTAAGGAAAAAAATACCAGCTTGCAGCATTCAAACTCTTAATAAAGGGAAATACACCAATATCTTATTTAAGTACAAAGGAAAAAACTCCAAAATATATTCAAATTTTAGCCAGCTATTAAATTTCTCCATCAACTTCTAAATTAAAAATCTGGACCTCGTATTTTGTATCTAAATACACACAGGGAGAGACAAAGCACTAGATTAAGAACATTTGCATTTTATTTTCACACCGATTTGCCTGCAGAGGCCTGAGCACTGAAAAGGCACAGCATAGCCTCCATTCTTAATTAAAATCTTGGGATGAGGATAAAGAGTTAGAAAACAAAGAGAAAAATAACACATACATACTTTTTAAATTGCAAAGTATTTGTTAAAAATACAAATATGTATACAATGTATACAAGATGTGTACACAATACACAAATTTGTGTATTGCAACAGATCTGTGGATCTCAGCAAAATCATTTTGTCTAATTTCAGAAAAAAAATTTAATATTTTGCATACTCCACAGAAGTACAAATTAGAACTGTCTTACCTACTATGCTGAAATAGCAGATAACAAGACTCTAGATCTCCGCAAAGTGCAGTAATCAAGTCAAAATATCGAAATTGAACTTCTTTAAACTGTCACTGGAGGAACTTCAGAAAAGGCAGATTGCTACAGAACTTCTAACCAAACATTCAAAACCACCTGGACACATGCCACTCTTACAGCACTGTGAAGCCAACACCACACCAGTAATTGTACTGAACAGAAAAGCAAAGTATTCAAATGTAACTACTCCTCAAATAAAACATTGTGGGGAACAGAGGAGGAAATTAATTTCTGGTTAAAACAAAAACCAATTTACCAGAACAGGATCCATTTCCCTAAACAGTAGCAAAGATCATCAAAATTACCTATACAATTAGTTTACCCTGAAAGTCAATCCTCTGAATAAGATTCTTGGACAAAGCCTCAACTCTCATTCTTTTTGCTTATAAAACAAAAAATTAAGTCATATGCACGGACAACTGCAACAGATCAGCATCTCCAATATGCTTTCCACCAAAAAATCTGGCTGTGTGACTTAAGGTATGTAGAACGGACATGACCTAATCAGAAAGGTCAGCAATACCTGAACTGAAACCACAGCCACTTAACTTAACACCCTGAAAGTCAGAAGTTTAAGAATCACTTATCACTGACAAGAAGTGTAACCTCCAGACTGTTCCATAATTACTAAGTAATTGTCTTCTGGAAACTTATACCATTACACCTTGCAATGTACAAAGGTTTTGGTTATGAAAGAATCAATAAATGAATAAATAAATACACACACACAAAAATGTAAGAGACATTCTGACAGCTGTGATTATTTGCCTGCAAGAGAAGAGCAGGGATTGGTCATGACCGGTTACTCAAAACAGACTCCTTTCATTACAAGAATTACTACTACACAAGTTTTATAGCAAATGCTGAGAAAGAACTGTTGTCAGTCACATCCACGCTGATTCCATTCCTCACTTGTGTCACTAATATATTATACGACAGCAACCAAGTTATTTCACTTCTGAGCCCAAGAGTAACACGGAAACCTTATTGACCCATTTAGCAAACAACCTTCAAGATCCACTTTTAGATTCACACACAGACTGAAATCCTGCTCTGACAATTTACTGCTTCATAAAAACACCTTTCACTTTCCTTTTTTCTGCCCTTTGACCTTTTCCCCCCTGGTTAGAAATCATGTGGGAGATACCAAGAATTTGAGCAATTAAGTTGTCCACCATCATTAGTAATGAGCTTCACTATGTAAGAGTTTGCCAGTAGCCCAATGTAAAATGAATGATCACACATGAAGGCAAATGTGCAGATTATAATTTTACCGTTAATTACCGTAGTTACTGTGCACTGTTTTGCATCGAAGTGTAACTCCACTTAAAAATCTTTCTGCTACACCAGCAAACACCTCAGAACTCCCACCCATGCTAAAAAGGGTGTTTCTAGTCCAAACAGATACCAAAGCCCTATTGGGACAGAACAGCCAGACCAGTAACTGACATAGCCAAGGCTTCACCTCGACACCACTAAGTCACCAGAACAGCAGCACAAATCACACTTACACCAATTAGAAACTGTAGGAAACATCCAGCACATGCAGAGGGTTTAAACCAACCAAGAACTTCCTTTCAGACTGTCTACGCAGACTGTAACTCAAGAACTCATTCCTTTATTTTTCTTGAATAAAAAATGCTTCAATTTCCAAAATTTTACTTTATTCCAATGATTTCTAAAATGGATTTAGCATCAACAGAAAAAAAATTATATTAATTCCATCTGAAAGCATTTATGTACAGATGGCATCAAGTATGTATCTACCCATTTTGCTGCTAAATATTAATAACTCCTTTTCAACTGCAATCCACAAAAGGGGAAGGGCATACACTGAAGCTGTAAATTTCTACCTGGAGTTAGTTATTTTAGTGATGGGGGGAAGAAAATCGAGAAAAAAGGAAAGCATGGGGAGCATTTTTCTCATTGTTTTGTCTCCTTGGTACAAGTTGCACTCTATCTCAGGCAGGACTTAACCCCTTATCACAAGAGCTTGATAACGTTTGCTGCTTGCTCAGGGGGAACTGACATCTTTCATTCAAACACCACAAGCTCAGGTTAGAATCATTCATTAACCAACACTTCAACCAATTTCAAAGTTTCACATACTTACAGATATGAAATGTTTGATCTCTGCTTCAGAAGCACCAAGCACGCAGATGCTGGAGAGGCCACCTACGACAGCCCAAAGGCACAGGCTTTGGGATGGCATCAGGAAAAACCAACACTGGAGGCAGAAGGAACGGCAGAAGCACTCTCTGTGCTCTCTGTGGAACAGACACCCGCTCACAAAGCGCATGGAAAGGGATAACACACACACACACCTTTTCTGCCCCAGTTTTCACTAACAAGGTCCACTCACAAGCCTTCCAGACCCCTGAGCCCAGGAGCAGTCTTCTGGACTAAAAAGTTACTCCCAATGAGAAAGATGAAGCTTGGAAGCACTTCAGGAAACTAGAAACATACAATCTATGCAACCAGATGGGCTATACCTAAGAATCCTGAGCGAGCTGGCCAGTGCTGCTGAGATACCACACTCTACCACTTTTTGAAGGCCATGAGACTGTGAGAGGTTCCTTCTGACCGGAAAAAAGGCAATCACCCCCAACTTCAAGAGCAAGGACGAGGATCCAGGCAACTACAGATCAGCCAGCCTAAGTCCGTGAGACAATTCTAAACCAAATCCTCCTGGAAGGCATCCCTGCGTTCAAGAAGCACAAGAAGATGATGGGAACAGCCAGCATGGATTTACCAAGGACAAATGAAGCCTGAGGAACACCAGAGCTTAGTAGACGACGAAGAGCACTGAATACAGAAAACCACTAACAAAAGTCTCCCACAGCCTCCCTACAGCCAAACTGGTGAGACAGGCACTGGCTAAGTGAGCAATGAGGTGTTTGGGAACTGGACTGGACTGCTGAGCTGAAAGAACAGCCATCAGCTGTACCACGAGTCACATCCCCTGGGGATCACCACCAAAACCACCAGTGCCACCCCATGTCTTTACTGATCATCCAGATGATGGGACAGGGTGCATCCTTAGTAAGTTTCCAATGACACCAAAGTGGGAGGAGTGGTCAGCTCCTGCTCAGAGGGACCTGGACAGTCTGGAGAAAGGCACCAGCAAGACCTTGTGAAGCTCAATGAAGGCAACTGGGTGCTGTATCAGTGACAGAACAACCTCCTGCGACAAGACGGGCTGAACACAAACTGGATAAAAAGTGACTTTTTCAGAAAAGTATTTGGAGATCCCGGCAGACAGAACTGTGAAAACAAGTGGCCAGTACATCCTCCCAGCAAAGGCGGGCGCGCCCAGCGTGGGCTGTGTGCAGGAGCCCGGGCAGCAGCTCCAGGGAAGGGTCAATGCCTCTGCTCAGCCCCTGTGAGAGCAGCACCTGTGTCTGCAGTGCAGCCAGGGCTGGGATCCCGTGCAGGACTCACACAGAACTCTGCACCACGGCCAGTGGCCGAGCTGGCCAGATGGCAGCAGCACATGGTGGACAGTGAGAGGCTGATGGAACTGAGTTTGCACAATCTGGTCAAGAAAAGAGCTCTAAAGAATTCTTATTACTGTCAGCTCTCAAAGGAAAGGGTGAGAGAACTGAACTCTTCTGGATGATGGACACTGATGTTAACAGACAACAAGACACAAGCTGGAAAGTAAATTTCAACTAGCTTAAAGGGAGGGAGGACAGAAAAAATAACTGAGTGCAGTCAAATGTGGAAATAGCTCACCTAGAAAGGTGCTAAAGGTTGGAACAATCTTATCTAAATTATTCCTGCTTTAATTTATCCAGGGAGCTGGATTAGATGACCTCCAGAAGCTCCTTCCAACCTAAATTACTCTATTTTAAGACTTTATTATTTGATCTGCCAATGATTCTATTTCAGAAACTTTCCTTCAGTAGGTTTTGCATCAGGTTTATTAGTTTTAATCATGTATTTCAAAATTCCAGTTCTCCTGTACATACAGTAAGCCTACATCCAGTGTTGTACACAAAAATGTACATATCTCTTATCTCCTTGCCCTTAGAACTTCTTCCCTTTGTACTCCTGTGCTTCCCCACAACCAGGGAACACGTTTTCAGCATCAGAAAAATTCTGCACTTTTGAGCTTACTTGATCTAAAAAAACCCCACACTTCCTTCGACACCCTGACTCATGATACAGGGATGATGAGAGCAGGAAAGCAGAGTTTCCCATCCATTTCAGAGTTTCACCATCATTCCCTGTGACCCATCTCATTTTGTGGCAAAAGCTACTTTTTCCCTCTGTCCACTTAAAAACATTAGAAAGACAGCTGTCCCTGCTACTCTTTCCAAAGAGTGAGGAACATTCCATGAAAGACACAATCTGACAGAGGTTTTCCATGAGGGCCTTACTCATCTTTCAGAGCAATCTATTTTACTAAGCAGATTTTGGAACCCCATTTGTGTATTTATGTTCTGTTTACAAACACTCACACCCAACAAACTAGTTTTTCAGTTTTGCAAAGTCCCCTCTGGGAACATTCCTGACAGTGAATTTAAATAAATACCTTAAAAGCCACAGAGGTGTTTTCTAATAATCTACACATTGGTTTTGTTTCTTTTTAAAGTTAAGAATACAGGAAAAAGGTGAAATAATTTTCAAACATGTCAGGCTTTGTTTATGGACCAGGACTCTGTCAAAGAAGAAAAAATCCCTCCAGCAATCCAGGTTCCAATAATGGCCCCTTTAACAGCTGCACCAGTGTAAGAGAGTACGACTGAGGCTGGAACAAACTGCCAAAGGTAGGAATTTCAAAAAGCACATCTTACCTAAATATCCTTGAAAACAACTTAACCTCCACTAAAAGGACACCTCCAGGAAGCTCAATGTTAATGCCTGAAAGGTGCATTTTAATTCTCACTTAATAGGTCAAGATTAAAATTCATGGGGAGAAGCTAAGAGTTAATACAGGAATGATTAGTGTAGCTAGTGGCCCAAAGAGAAAACAAACCTTCCATGGTATATTTCACACATTTTTGCATCCTTTCTGTTAAAAGTGCTTTTTTATTTTTTTGATACCAAGATCAAGAGTGCCAATAAAACACATCAGTCCATTGGGTGCATAAAATGGGTATAATCCCATGACAAATAAATCTAGACTAGAAATCAAAAAGTGTGTAATTACTAAAGTCAGTCAAGTTTGAAACAGCCTTCCTATTACAGCTGAGGTAATAACAATACACAACTAATTACTTTTAAATTAGAGCTGAATAAATTTACAAAAACCCCTAACAATGCCTCCCTGAAATTAAGAACTCACCAAAAAGTTCAGAAAGAAGAACAAAGGAATGAGAAGAAGAAAACCACAACAATTTCTGTGGGCCCATGGAAAAACAGAGACACAGAGACAGCTCTCGAGCCCATTTAATGTTGTCAAAAGTAAATAAAAAATTACACCATGGCTTCACAATCAATCTAAGCCAGTTGTGGCAGAAAAAAAAAAGAGCTACCACCCTTACTATCATTGCTACCTTCACCAAAAGTAGCTTGAGTCAATCAAAACCACACTGGAGCTTCTTCTAGCAGCACTGGCTTCTGCCATTAAGGCACTGCCCATAAAGCCAGGCCCCAGCTAAGGACCATCACAACACCTGTGGCTGCTCCAGGACTGCTGCAGTTCCATTCCCTTCCCTACCAACACTCTGCTTCCTCCTCTGGACTGAGCCAATGTCCACATGGCCGGGCAAGAGAGCTGGGTCAGAAAGTCGTTGTAACCAGAGTACCTCAAGGAACAAAAAAAAGAAGAAATAAAAGTACAACTTTTGGACCAGATTAGTTCTTTTTACTCACTTCCTGGCTATGGAAGTCCCTTTGATGAGAGAAGGGAAGGAGCAGCCACAACTCAGACCGTCTTGAAACGCCAGAGAGTACACCAGGAACCCAGAGAGTCACATTACACACTTGAACTTTTTGCAATCCCCTTACTAACACCACCAAATCTTAATCTGTGAACCGCTTTTTAAAGGACCAAATGCTGTTTTTAACCAAGTAATACATTTCACTGTAACCATTTTAAAGCAAACACTGCAGAGTAATTTTTACAGTTCTCATATGTACAAGCCAAGCTGTAAACAACCCCAGAGTCCTTTTGGAAAAAAACAGTTATATAAAAACCCTAAAAATCAATCAAATAAATAAAACAAAATAAACCGAGCATGATTTCCCACCTCTGCCTAAAAGAGAAGGAAGTAGTGGAAGGCTCTGTCACTCACTGAGTTCTGGGCTCATCAGCTGGTGCTGGCTCCCTCTGGATGCTCACTGGCAGCATTCTTACAGCACTGGAGTCACTCTGTGTTTACTGTATTTGTAGTCTTTTCACGTTTAAACTACAAAGTTCTTAATCATACCATTAATGCCATCTAACCCTAATAAACAGAGTTAGCTACAATCCTACTTAAAACCTAGGCAGAGGCATAACTTGCAGAACCAAGCCCAGTAAATCTTCGTGCAATCTGCAGCCAAGGTGGTCTGACAGGCAGTCAGGAGTCGGCCTGTATCACAGAGGTTTGGTTAGACAAAGCCACAGTACCTCTTCCGCATTTAGAGGGATAAGAAGATGTTGCCTGTACCGCCACCAAGATGTCTCTCTGGAAACTGAAGGCACACCTGCCCTTCTGAAAGTTTCAGCTGAAAACCAATGTGGTTGTGAGACTGGAGCCCAACAGCAAAAGAGACAAGCAAGACAAAGAGACAAGCAACACTTACCTAAGCAAGTTATTTCTTACTTGTTGCTAGATTTTTCTCTATCTTAAAGAAGAGCTGACATTTTGAATCTCTTTTTTTTCCCCCTCCTAGGCACACACTGGATGGATATACACAGGTACACACGCTGTGAAATGTGGCAGGCTATGACTTATTTACAGCACTGTCCAACCAGGCAGTCTGAACAACACAGCTCTGAGAGAGTGACAGCAGAAGCAAAGTACACACGACACTGCAGGAACTTATACACGAGGAGAGTCACGAAGTCCATTTCACCCACTGCCGTACCTGGCTTCAGATAGTTTCAGCAGATTTTCAAGTATTTTTATCTAAAGACAAGAGTTTTTATACCAGCTCACGGGGTCGGGAGAGAGTGGAATGGGGCTTAAAAATACAGAAAAAAAGCAAACCACCAGGAAAAAAAAAAGAAAAAAAAAAGAAAAAAAAAAGAAAAAAAAACCACTCCAAAACATAACGTAGATGAACATGACGCGTGCAGACGGCACAGATTTAGGACAGCAGTTTGCCAGTCTGGGCTCTTGGGAAGTGACTTCACTTTTCCCGCGGAGGAGGCAGGGAGATGAACGTTTCCATAGCGCTCTCCCTTTCCTGACCACGAAAACAACTTTATTTTTTAAACCCTGCACTGTGCTCCAGCTCCTCTCCCCCCGGAGCGCCACTGCCCAGGGCACTCCCCACGCACACACAAACACCAAACAACCCGAACCAGCGGAACCATCACCCCGCGGCCCCGCCTCCCCCGCCGCGCCGGGCCAGCGGAGGAACCACTTCGGGTCACCGGGCATCAGCACTCGGGGCGGGCCGGCGGCTCCGTCTCCTCTCCCTCTCCCCCTCCCCTACTCCCGTGCCCGTTCTCCGCGGGGAGCGGCGACCTCCCCTCCCCGCCCCTCACGACCCCCGACCGGCTCCGCTCGCCGCGGCGGGGCAGGCCCGGGGCAGCGTCCCGCTCTCTCACCGCCGCAGCCGGGCCGTGCTCCCCGCGCCGCCGCCGCCTCCAGCCCGGCGGGGCCGCGCAGCCGCCTCAGGGCCGGGACAGCATCGCCCACATTCCGACGGCGAGAGGGAGGGAGCAAGGGCGGGTGCGCGCGCACGGCTGACACGGAGTGAGGGCGGGAGGGAAGGAGGCACGGCGGTACGGCTGCCGCCCTCGGCACCGACAGCCCCGCCGGGAGCCCGGCCGGGGTGCGCATAGGGGAAGGGGGCACGGACAGCCCCGCCGGGAGCCCGGCCGGGGTGCGCATAGGGGAAGGGGGCACGGACAGCCCCGCCGGGAGCCCGGCCGAGGTGTGCGCCGGGGAAGTGCGAGCGGCCCCGTGGCCGGCCCGGCCCGTCCTTCTGTTGGGGCTGGAGTCGTGTGCGGCTCCGTGGGGGTTACTCCTCTGGAACACTGAATCGTGGAATGGTTTGGGTTAGAAGGGGCCTTAAAGCCCATCTCGTTCCATCCCCCTGCCACGGGCAGGGACACCTTCTACTATCGCAGGCTGCTCCAAGCCCCGGCTAGCCTGGCCTTGGACACTGCCAGGGATGGGGCAGCCACAGCTTCTCTGGGCACCCTGTGGCAGGGCCTGCCCACCCTCACAGGGAAGAATTTCTTCCTGATATCTAATC
The DNA here is from genome assembly GCA_013397795.1 of Orthonyx spaldingii. NCBI lineage: Eukaryota > Metazoa > Chordata > Aves > Passeriformes > Orthonychidae > Orthonyx > Orthonyx spaldingii. The sequence continues at coordinate 544,342 of VZTJ01004974.1, forward strand.
TAACCCTGCTCTCTAGTGGTAAGTAATTCTTCTGTGTCCTGTAACTACATGCTCTTGTAAACCGTTTCTCCCTGTAAGTTCCCTTCAGGTACTTGTCAGGAAAACCCCACAAACGGCAGAGGTTTATGTCCAAAAAAGCCCGTTAAGACCCATTTCAAAGACGTTTAACACCCGCTGAATTGTTTGTAAAGTCATTAGCTGTCCTCTCATACTGAGAGGCCACAATTAGGCCACCCCAAAGCCTTCTCTTTTCCAGGCTGAACAATCCCAACTCTCTCAGCCTTTCCTCCCAGCAGAGCTGCTCCATCCCTCTGACCATCCTGGTGCCTCCTCTGGACTCTCCAGCAGGTCCATGTCCTTCCCCTGCTGGGATCCCAGAGCTGGAGACAGGTGGGGTCTCACCTGAGCACAGAGGCAGAATCCTCCCCTCTCCTGCTGCTCACACTGATTTTGACNATCCCAGAGCTGGAGACAGGTGGGGTCTCACCTGAGCACAAGGCAGAATCCTCCCCTCTCCTGCTGCTCACACTGATTTTGACATATGCTTCTCTCCCATCTGTCAGAAAGCAACCTGGCACTGAAACATGTCAAAATCTTTGCCCACAACTGAAGGACAATGGAAGCAACCTATAAATCATGGTGCTCTTCAGAAAAAAAGGAGTTAAGTTTGCCTTCAGACTTTGTACCCTGGTTTTGCCAAGTGGTAGATTGTGTTTGCTTATAGACAGTGGTTTGGTGTGGTTGAACAAATATTTAAGAAGTAAATATCTATGCTTAATTAAATATCACCATTGTTTATGTTTAAATAAAATATGTTTAAATTACGACAGCTTGTCTTGTTGGGTTGTGTGTGAAACAAATTGCATTTAAATTAACCACAGCATTTATACAGCTTGTCTGTGTTCTTCCCTTTTTAGATGTGGTTCAGCAAAATCTTAAGGAATGTTAAATCACAGTAAAATAACTTTAGCATAAAAGCCAGTGGACTGTGTCCTGTTGCCCCTGGGACAGTCAGACTGCCCATGTGGGCATTGATTTTAGGCTGTTTTCTTGTCACTGGGGTCAAGAGGTTCATTTGTTATGTGGTCTTTTTTGACCTGAACTGTTGTAACAAACCTGTCTTGAAGCTGGCAAGGCAAGCAGGCAAAGGAGAGCATTTCACAGAAAAAAAAAAAAAAAAGAAAAAGCAGGGCTGTCTGGCCAGTTCCCCACTTTAGAATTGTTACTATTTGTCTATAAATGATGCAAATTAAATTACCTTGAGATTATTTTTATCACACCACAGGTTCAGATAAACCATAAAAACATAGGGAAAGCAGAAGAATTTGGGGAGAGGAGGAAAATTATTTTACTGAATATTGCAGTAGAGGAATAATAAGAAAAAAGTATCCCTGGCACTGTACTCAGGCACTGCACACTGGTGTATGAATGTGGGTAATAAACAGGAGGAACTGAAAGTCATTATATTCATAACCACTATTATGAATAAATGGTCATAACTGGTTATTGGAAATGGAGACTTTGTTCAGGAAACCTAGACAGGAAAAAAGGGACATAAGGTACAGAACAAGTGATAATATTTGGACAAAATTGCAAAAAGGAAAAGAACAGTCTCACAGCAAAGGCCCATTAGCAACCTGAAAATGAAAAAGATGAAGTACATGATGCTATTTAATTTGAATAAAATCATCCAAAGCACAGAATTGGTGATAATGAGACTTGAAATAGCATGGTATCTACTCTGAAAGGATTTGGGAGAATGCACAGGTGATAGTGATCATTAAGTTAATGATGCATCAGAAGGGACGGAAGGAAGACCAAAGCAATGGACTTGAAGAAAAGTTCCGGCAAAGTCACCATTTGAATGTCAAACATCACTATAGGAATTAAGGGAAAGCACACTCTGGAAAACTTTTTGTTTCTCAGAGAATCAACACCAAGGCTGCAACCAGGCCACTGCAGTTACACGCCAAGTGTGTGACAGTGACCAGGACAGGAACAGGCGTGGGGCTGGGCAGGATGTGGGGACAGAAGGGGTGATGGCACTGTCTGCACCGTGTCCCCATGGCCTCTCCTCCAGCTGCTGAGGATGCAGGAGCTCCGACCCAGCTGTTCATGGAACCAGGGGGCCACTGGGACAGTGCAGAACCACGGAGACCATTGTTAACACTTCGGGCACCCACGGAACCAAGGGGCAATTGTGACCCTGAGGGGCATCACAGAAACAAGGACACCTGTGTGAAAACTGCTGAACCTCATGGAACCAGGGGTCCATTCTGACATTTCGGAACCAAGGAGACCATTGTGATGCTATGAAACAAAGGACTCCACAGTGACACTGCGGAACCTTGTGGAACCAAGAGGACATTGTGACACTGTGACAAAAAGGAGATCGTTGTGGCACTAAATAACCTACTGAAACCAAGGATCTACTAAGACACAGCAGGACCTCATGGAACAAAGGGATTTGTCATGGAACAAAGGCACTGTGGCACTACGGGACCTCATGGCACCAGTGGTTCATTGTGACACAGAGGGCACTATGTAACCAAGGGTCCATTGTGACACCACAGAACCTCACGGAACCAAGGGTGTACTGTGACACTATGGGACCTCATGGAACCAAGTGTCCGTTGTGACACCATGGCACTGTCTGGAACCCAGGGTCTGTTGTGACACTATAGAACCAAGGAGACCATTGTGACACTTCAGAACCTCATTAAAACAAGTGCCAGTTGTGACATTATGGGGTCTCATTGAAACAAGGGGCCATTGTGACATTGCAGAACCAAGCAGGCCAATGTTCCACATGGAACTAACGGTACAGTGTGACACTGTAGAACCAAGGAGTCTTTTCTGGGACTGTGGAACTAAATGGAACCTGTTGCAGCGGGCTGTGCTGGTGGGATTGCTGGAACCTTCCAGAAGTGTTTCCAATATGAAGCCGTTGGGAGGTCAGCCACATTTACACACATTCTAGCACACTCACGGCAAAGAGGCAGGAAGGGTCCTTCATTTGCAATTCCACGAGCAAGATTTATTTGAACATGCACGCGAAGGGATTCCAGTGACGAAAAAGACCCGGACAAAGATGGGGGTACAGGGGTTTTATATGGGGTGAGGAAATGAATCAGGGGGTCAATGGTTTGCGGGCATGGGGGCAGGACATAGGCGGGACTAGGGTAAGGGGGCCAACTGGGAAACCCCAAGGGAGTGGCCAAGGGGCAGGACCTGTAGAGGAACAGGGATGGGGGAACCTTTGGAAGCCATGGTGTAGAGGGGCGGGGGAGGGAAAACAGCCAGCCGGAATAATGAAACAAAGCATCTCGGGGGAGCTCTTTCCTCACCACCACCTGGGGAGGGTCCCAGGGACTGTCCCACCCGTGGGCACGCCAGCCTCCACAGGAACCAAGAGTCCATTGTGAAACAGAGGGACCTCATACAAATAAGGGTTCATTGTGACACTTTGGGGCGTCGTGGAACCCAGGGTCCATCGTGACACTGCAGAACCACGGAGACCAGTGTGACACTGTGGATGGGCAAAGGAAGGAAAGTGAACACAAGGCAAGGGGGGCAAGGATAAGCAAGGCAAGGGAGGAGCAAAGTAAGGGAGGAGTAGGGAAAGCAAGGCAAAGGAGGGGTGTGCAAGGGATGGAAAGGGAGTGATAGACAAGGTGAGGCAAAGGAGGGGTCGGCAAGCCAAGGGCAAGGAAGGGCAAGGCAATGGAGGGGCAAGGCAAGGGATGAGCAAAGGAAGGAAAGCAAACGCAAAGCAAGGGACAGGCAAGGAAAAGCAAGGCAATGCAATGGAGAGGCAAAGTGAGAAAAAACAAGAGGGGCAAGGCAAGGGAGGGGCAAAATGGAGGCAAGGAAAGGCAAGGAGGGGTAAGTCAGAGAAGCAAGGTAAAAAAGGCAAGGTGAGGGAAGGCAAGGCCAAGCAAGGGAGTGGCATAGGAGGGGCAAGTCAATACAAGGCAGGAAAAGGGAAAAGTGAGGGGAAAGAGAAGGGCAAGGGAGGAACAAAGCATGGCAAGCAAAGTAAAGGGTAACAGAGGGGCAAAGCAAAAGGGGTGGTAAGGAAGGAAAGGCAAGAGAGGGATGGATAAGGCGAGGGAGGGGCAGGCAAGGCATGGCAATGAAAGGAAGTGGTAGGCAAGGGTAGGCAACACAAGGTAGAAGTAGGAGAGGCAAGGCAAGGAATGGGAAGGGGAGGCAAGGCAAAGCTTGTTGAACCAAGACAAAATAAAATGTGTATCTTTTTCAGACTGGCCGTCTCTAGTCAGAAGTCTCTGTGCAGAGGTGCTCAGGCACAGGGGCCTTGATGCAAGGGTGCTTAGTTAGGGATAGTTCTCATCCATGCCTTGGAGAGTTTTCAGACCAAACCAGCTCAGAGGGGCAAAATTGCAACAAAATCCTGTAAACTCTGCTAATAAATATGCATTAAGTGCCCTTGCACAGAGGGTTCATGTGCACAAACACATGTGAATGGTTAGAGATGATACTGTAGGCCAAACCAAGTGGTTATGTAAATTGTAAAGATGAGTATAGTAGTAGTTTTAAGACTGCATATGGGGAAACAAGAATTTCCAAAACAAACAAACAAAGCAAAACAAACAAAAAGACAAAAAGTAGCTTCTTTCAATGCAACACATTAATAAGATAAGAGAAAAATATCAGTGACATTCATATAAACTTGTCAATTCACTTCAACAAAGTTTAGCAAAATTTGACTGATCTCAGAGGTAGAGTCGCTTTATCTTCCGGACAGATTCTTCCCACCAATCATTCCAACGCTGAATTGCCAGCAGCTGAACAGAACTTTCTTCCTTGATCTGGGCAAACATCTGCTCAAGTTTACATTTGTATTTCTGTATAACAAACCCCAACAATTAAGGACAAAACTGGTAGTGACGAAATATAATTTAATTTGCCTAAATCCAGGTCCTGGTCCATTGTGTCAGAAGACTGCATAGAGGCCACTTAGTTTTTGCCTTTGACAATAGAACTATATGAATAATTAACTATTAGCTGTGTTCCTTCTGTATTCCTTTTAAAGACTTCTGACATTAAATTATCAGCAATATTTAAATTTTGCTAAAATGCAAGATCTTCATCTCACTTCCATTAATTCCTAAATTAGGGAGTTGCCTTCTCTCAAGACCCAAGTATGCATCTCCAACATGGGATGCACTCGGGCTCTTGCTGGAGCTTCTTAACTCACAAGTATGAACTGAACTATTACAAAGCTGCTAAAAAGTTATTTCCTCTAGACAGAAACTTGCAGCCTACCATAAAAACCTCAAGGCACTCTAATATTTTTAGAGTCCATGCTTCAAAACATAAAGTACTGTATTTTTAATGCAACATACATGCAGGAAAATATTCCTGGGACATGCATTCTGTATCCTATCCTTTTATCCAACCATTTGTATTAAACCATTTGTATCCAAATAACCACATTCCCTTCAAATCTGTGCTGTAATCAGGTTCTTGGGCACCAGAACTAGATACATAAAAAACACATGCAAATCAATAGTTTTAATGGCATTTGCCATCGTTGATGGTATATTTTACGTTCCCCTATTAAAAACAGATATTTTTAAGAAGTTAATTGAGTTCAATGGGAATACCATTACTTCCAGGTCAGATGCATAAACACATTTGCAAGTGATTTAACATAAAAATATTCTCCTAACTGCTGAGCACTGCTGTTTTGAAAACAATTGTCTGTGCCAGTCAGAGGCTCAGAGCTGTCAGCATTCTTTTAAAAGACTCAGTGAAGAAAGACTATTTTTATGGTGGAAACAGTCATCTGTGATAGTTGCAGATGACTAAAAAAAGGCATTTTACAGCCCTTTACCTTTTATGAGAAAATCAGCTTTTGTGATCTCAGGCTGGAGCTGTTGGCTTCAGAAAGAAAGGTGAGTGAAAACAAGCAGGATTGGAATGGCACTGGGGCACAGCTGCGTTTGGAACTATGATGCTGCCAACATGCGGTGTCCTGTTTTTGACATGATCCATGCTTCTCTGCTGGAATAACTCCCCTTTGTCATGCCTCTGCATGAGAAGACTCCCTGAGAAACCAACCCTGTCTGTTTCTGACAGCATCACAAAGAAATGGACATGAGAAAGGATTTCTACACACCGATAATATGGCTTTAAGACCTGAAAACACTGTGTGTGTTAAAAACCTACACACATAACTAAGATTCTATAATTGTCTTCTTAAGAAACCAAAGCCACAACAGCAGCAGCCCACTCAAGAGTTCTTCCTCACAGACCCACCTTATATGCAGCTTGTCTTGCATCCACCACTGCCAGATGGCCCAAGGTAGTCTGAGCTGTTGAAACTGATGCAGTTCCTCTGCAAAGGGTATAGTCTGGAGCGTCGGGAAGAGTAATCTTGGGTATTCCTGGCCAAGACCTATAAAAAACCAAACCAACCAACCAACCAAAAAACACATGAGAAAAAAAGTTAGAAAAGAGAACAGATAATACTAATTCATATTGCTTGTACTGAGGGGCCAAAGATCAATGTTATTTTTTTCTCCACAAAATGTTTACTCTGAAAACTTTGTTTAGTACAGCCACCTTTTCTTTTAAAGCATCAGGATCTCTCCACAGTATAGAATTAATTTCTTCTGAATGACAATACACAGACTGTTCATAGATCTGAATGTACTGAATTGATAACTAGTGACAGGCAGGTAGCATAGCAATAGCAATGACATGGTATTATTTTACAATACTATATGTTTATTTGGATCCATTGCTCTTCTCCTTTTAAAATCATTACCCACTCAAACTACCCCATAACTAGTTCAATGACATTACTAATGATAAGCACAGTATTCAGCAGTTTCAACAAGGGCAGCAAAAAACCATGAGGACAGGGCCCGTTGTCAGTTTAGAGCAGAGATGTTAGAACAGTGTTCAGTATCTCCAAATACTACCTCCTTCCTCGTTTGACCAGCTGTTGAACTTCAGAGGTTCCTTGAGGAAGTCCAGCCTGTTTAGGACGGAGTAAAGGTGACATTTTCTCCCTCGGTATTTCAGTTTCTGGGAGGTAACAGAAGATGTGCTCAGCAGAAACAAAACAATGTCAGGAATACAACTATTTTGGAGTAACTGTGCAGCTCGATGCTCTTCACTCTCAAGAAATAGCTTTGAGTGCTTTATTGTGCAAATCTTTTAATTTAAAATACTGTAGCGTATCAAAGCCTCCTCTTCCTAGGGACAGTCTGCTGCAATCTTTGTGAAGGAAGAGGAGGCCTGAACAAGCAATCTCTTCTTTTCTTACCTGCTACTTGTACATCATCAACAGTGATGGTTTCATCTAGTTCCAAGAGGAGCTTTTCAGTGAGGGCAGCCAGTGCAGAAAAAAAGCTCTCAGCACACTCAGCAGCACAATCCTGTTGTGACATTGGAGACAAGTGAGAGGAATTCCTTTGATAATTTGATCTCCTCTCCTTTTAACTTGGCTCCGAAAGACTGCACAAATACCCATACCCTGACATTCTGCAGCAGCTCTAGATAACAGACATAAGGCTCAAAGTTGCAAATAAAAGGGTCTCAAAGTGTCTCTGCAGTATTCTTAACATTGCCTGATTATCTAAAGTTCAAAAAGCTGTAAAGTTTTGTGTATCGGTACCTAGTAGTTACACATTTGGGTTAAATGTGATAAAACCAGCTTCTGTAAATGCATTCTCCTAGCCAAAGAGAAGATCATTTTGGAATTCAGGTACTTTGGGTGGAAGTGTTTAGCCCAGGTGTTATTCTAAAACAGGGTATGTGTGTTTCTGTGTCTGTATGCAGAGCTAGGAGTAGGAGGAGATACTACTTCGGAATTCAAAATACATGTATTGTGCAGACAGTGTAGAATTTGGAGTAAGTGGCCTGAGACAAGTAAACAGATCTTTAATGCTGGGGAACCAACCTTCCATAAACCCAGGGGGCAGAGGGGGAAAAGTGTTTTGATTCCTGAACCTCTCCTGTAAATTCAGCTTATTTCAGTTCTTCACCTTGTGTAGAAAAGTGTCAATTATTTGCACTACTGAAATGCACAGAGAAGAAACTCTTCCAGGCACCTGTTTTCTGGAAGTAAGAGAACCAACCAGAGGATGTCACGGCCACAGCTGGTACTCCCACCCACCATTAAGCTCATAGTCAGTACTTTCTATGAATGATACAAAATACCAGTAAGTTCCACAAGGTATCTGAGCACCTGAATGTGTGCAGATGTATTTATCTCTATATTGATCTAATGCTGACAATACATCACTTAGAAGTTTAGCAATATATGAAACAGGATTGCCTAAAACTGAACAAAATTTCAAGTTGCCTTTGGATGGGGAGGAAAAATGTATCCAAAATACACCCTCCTTTCCAAATGCAACATTTAAATTCACATTAAGTAAGGGCTTAACAATTACCTGCAGCATCTTTGTATTGAGGTGAACACCATCAGTTTGATCTTTTTGCCTTTTTATTTCCTCTTGGCACAAAGCCTCCAGCTGCAGGCAGTTATTTGGGTGTCCCAGGGAGTAATGTAGTTTTCTGTGGTGCACAGTCTTTAAGCAAATACATAAGAAAGAAATGCCTTCAGTAAAGAATGTACTGGCAGTTGTAAAAAGGAAGAAGTAAACCACAAACATTGTCTATAAAGGTACTCAGAAAGACAAGGAAAATGGAGCTACTTCTTGGCTGTCTGGATATAAGCTTTGCAGTGCAATATGCACCAAATGGTTTCTCTGCTGGCCTCTGGTCTCACTTTGGGATTTGTTTTTAACAAATAATCTTCTCTTCTACCACGTGATAAATAAGATATTTTTCATATCTCTATATTTGTACTTCTTACCTAATTTTTAATACTCAGACAAAAATCTCAAGACACTATAGCATTTTCTGCATGATCTCCATTATTATTCTGTTCTCAGTTCTGATATTACTTGACAAAATATGCCTTTTTCATGAATGATAGCAAACAATAGTATTTCATTATCCCTACATCCCAGTTCTCACAAAGGAGTGCACCCATACAGTAGGAGCTGCCTGGCCATACCACAAGGTCACAGTTCTGACAGAGCTGACAATCCAAGTGCAGGGCTGAGAAGATTAGAAAGAGGCAGTCCAGTGCTGGAAGCTGGGACAGAAGGGACTGAGATCCACAAAATACAAAGCTTCCAGAAGAACTAAGCAGACTAACTGCAAACACAGAAACTACATCTGTGGCCAGCTCAGCAGAGAGTGATGAAGCAAACAGTGAGAAGGAGAACAATACAATTTTATCAATCTGATGCATTTAGCACTGGTTACACTGAAAGCATTCCAATATGTCCATGATACACACCTTCACATCCTCCCACTCCTTCAGCTGTCTGTTGAAGAGATGCTGAATATGACCAGCAGAAGAGCTGAGTTTCTGCTCATGTTCTTTTAAAAGGCTTTCCACGACCAGTTGGGAAACAGAAGAGAGCTCCTCCTCAAACCACTTCAGCTGATCCCGAAATTCTTTTTGGGAAAGATAGTGTGTGTATATGACACAAACAGCCTGGAATTTTCTCTCACAGAGATTCTGCCCCTGACGTTCCTTTTTCTAGGTACAATGCTTTGAGAAACATACACTTGCTCAAAGATGTGACTTTGTGCAGGTCTTTTAACTTAGTCAGGTGCCTTTCTGCTACACTTTTTGTAGCTGATAATACATAAAAAAGAATATTGGCTCAATTTCCAGTAAAGTCAACTGGAGTTTTTCCACTGAGTGTGATGGGTTACAACAATTACATAATTCTTGGTCACTGCAGTTTTCAGCTTACATGCTGAAGAATTACATATACAGGAAAATGAAAGTCTTAACTGAATGAATTTACCTCTAAGACAGGAATTGTAGTAATCATCTGCCTGCCTTTGGTATGCCAATAGCTTCAGTCTAAGCATTTCTGCCCAATGTTCAAATGTCTCTGGCAGATCTTTAGGCATTCCTATCTGAGGATTCTTCTTTTCTCCATAGAACTCCTGCAGAAGGGAAAGATAAACCAGAAAAATGTTGATAACACATTTAAACATGTGACATCTAGGTATATAACAGCAGGAGAAAAAAGGAAAATTTTTGGACGGGCTGCCAAACATTGAAAGAACCAAATTGTTTCTCTGACACAGGAGTACACCTATGAAAGCAGAAGTGACTGAAGAACATGACATTTCCTTACCTCACCAAGGCAGAGCAAGGTGTTGTTACCCATCCAGAGAATATTCATAACAGCCCCCTTAAAAGTACTGAAAACAACAAAAAAAATTAAAAAATTAAAAATATGGTCACACTGTTAAATGATCACATTGGCAATATTCACTGTTTTTCAAGTATTTTGTTCAGGTTAATTTTAGTACATTTTTCAGAGCATACACAAACCAATATTCAGAATGCCTAAGAACCTTTCCCCACATTAGCACAGATTCTCTTCAGATGCAGCCAGGACCAGGAGCTGTTGTAATTGCTCACTGGAGAGCACTGCCATGTCACTGTCACCAAAAAGCAATCTTAGCCAAATTCCTGCGCCCAAAGAGCTTACCAAGTATTTTAGATAAAGCAAAAGTATTTCAAGGTGGGTCTAGCTGTTTACTGGAATTGATTTGAAACACAATATGGAACAAAATTCCCAAGTGCTTAAACATCTTAGGCATTAATTTGAATAATTTTGTATGGCATGTACAAAATATCTCAGTTCTATAGATTATAGCTGCACATATGAAGAAACAGTATGATAATTTTCTCAGAGGAGGCAAATAGAATCTATTTGCTCCTCGTTTATTCCTGTTAATGGAATATTGAGCACAAGAATGAAGGTATAAAATGTACTGGTCTTCTTAGATGTGAAAATAATTGAAAGAGAGGCTATTTTACATTCCCCACCCACTTCTTGTAAATGTCCAAAATGGGGTCCAATAAGACACTTCAGTGATTAGACAGAATGAAGAGATGACTGATATCTTCACTATTACCAGGCTGCAGAAAGGAACTGTTCTGTAAGGACTTTGACCAATAAATATCAAGGCTAAATACCTCAAAAATCAATGGTGAATTCCATAGGTCACAAAGACAGACAGACAGATAGATAGATAGACAGACATACAGACAGATAGAGAGAGGGTTTTTATAAAGTAACTTCTTGTTCTGGAAATACATGACTTACTCAGACTTTGCAGGCTTCTTTCCAAATATCCGGGATCTCTCGTCACTGGAAATAGATTTTCTGCCTTTCTTTTCACTAGGAAGGAAAAACATTAATTTGAACCTAGCTACAAGTGTTTTCCTTCTCTGACTGATGATTTGAGCTAGTCAGTCATATGATAGACATGAAACTGAAGAAAAATTCGAAAAAATGTAACTCTAGAATTAGTATTCTCTGTGTCCTGGTTTTGGCCAGGACAGGGTTAATTTCTGCAGGAGGGGCATGGCCAGGAGCTGGGGACTATTCTCTACCACCTCTCATCATTTCGGGTGGGTGGAAGGGTCCCTGCTGCGTTGGGGACTGTCAGGGGTCTCCTCAGGGTGAGCACTCACATGTGAATCGTTGCCTCTCTTGTACACTTTGCTATTAACGTGGCTCCTGTTACATTGTTCTTATCTCAACCTTATCGTCACCTTTTGTGCCTCCACATTTCCTCTGCAGCTGCTGCAGGAAAGGGGGAGTGAGCAAGTGGTCTGGAGTGTTTCAGTAGGAGCACAAAATTGGAGAATACCATTCCTAAACCATGACAACCTAAAAATAGTACTTTGATGGAAAAAGAGTCTCGGAATTCTCCTCTAAACTCTCAGTTGTTCAAAACTTTCCTGTTCTTTTCACTATTACAGGAGCTCATTCCATTGATCTGTGGACTAAGCTGAAGACAAACTATTTAGACACACCTGAAAATTGAGCCACATTGATTTCAGGGGTAGTCTATATTTCAACAACTTCAAAATACAAAAACAGCAGCAGATGATTGAAAAAAAGAATAATATTTTCCAGTCAAAAACTGGGGGAAAAAAAACCACAAAGCTGATCATGTGGACATAAACAGGTAAGAGATTCCAAGCAGTAGATGGAAAGAAGGCTAATACAAATAAGCAGTAAGAATCTTTCAATGAATAGACAAAGTTTAGGTAAATTCCTGCATAGGAATATTTTAAGTGGAATTCCTCCTTTTAGGGGTCTCACCCTTTTTTCATTTCATCCAAAGATGACTTCTTCCTGACCTGAGCTGCATACTTCTGTGCATTGGATACCTTCTTCTTTACTGGGGGAAGAATTGCTTAGAGTTAACCAGGAAAGAAGATTATTTCATAAATGCCAAATGAAGTGCTTTTTATGTGTATATATATTTTGTATTCTTATTTCTAGAATATTTCTTTACAATATGTAGGGGACAACTACAGGAACAATCATTTCTGTCAGACAGACCTGAAGTAACCCAGAAGTAGCAACAGCAATAAGGATTATGTGCTGGGCCATGAGTCACAGCAATGTCACAAGAAATACACAGTAGATGGGAGGAGATTTAAAGCAAACTGGAGGCAGGGGAATAAGGAGAATGAATGGGCTACACTCATAGCATTGGCTGTCATGGGGACTTGCAAGTGTGGAAGAGAATGAGGATAGCTTTGGAAATGGCTGGAGAAGCCAAGGTCTGCAGAAGAGATGAGGACATGGGAACACTGGGCAGGGAGCATCTGGGGTTACCTGTGTGCTCATCTTCGAGTGGATGATACCACACTGTGAGAAGGAGCCCTGATCCCCTAGAGATTTTCATGATTTCTGCTCCACATCTTTTCCCAACCCCGTTTCCATCTTGCTACCACAAACACAGGTACTCTTTATAACATTATTATCTCATTCTGCAGCTTTCACTGCTTTAGGAGCCCAAAATCATCTTAATATAAGTAAAGATGTCCAGGAAAAGAGGTGGGATGCACAACTATCTCAGAGTTCTAGCACAGAAGCCACTGTGCAATAAAATGCCAGGAACTACAATTCAGATGAAAAGAAAACACTAAAAGAAATCCAGGCACACCTGGTGAAGATGAGTGATCCTTTGTCCCCTGATTTCGGTCTCGGGATTTTTTTGATGGGTCAAATCTGAAAAAAAAAAAAAAAAAGAGCGATACCACTGAATATCCTGTTATTTTATGTTCTATACTATATTATATAGCAAACTAGGCAAGTTCTCTATCCCTGTCATGTGCTAAGTGAGTTAATTTCTGAGATCATATTTAACATATAGGGTTACTTTTACAACTGACAGTGTATGTAGAAGTAATTTCATGGAATGAACTGATTGTTTAACTGTATTTTGGAATTTCTACAAGCAAAACTGCATTAAAATACTATTTGCAAATCAAACATTTGTCATACTCTTCATTTTACACTTTGTATATTCAGTCAACTATGTAGCAGGTAATCACCTTTCAACTAAAACAAGGCTCTAGAAGACAAAAATTGAATACCTAAAATTTATCATTGTGTACTAGATGTCACTTATTACTCACAAAGGGGTATTTTTGGCTATGAGAAATCTTGCCTTTAAAAAGAAAGCAGTCTCAGCTAGACTGATTTTTAAAGTTAGACTGCTCAGAAGGTATGTGGTAGCATTACCTATGAACAGTCTATTCAGTAGTTCTGGGCATACAAGGTAAACTACAAACTACGAATTCAGGAGAACATTTACATGCTTCTGGAATACAAATGTTAAAAATACTGTAGTGAAGCCCCTTACAGTGCTGTCATGATCCTCATGGAGAGAAGTGGTGTATGTAGCAAAGAAAATGTAAATAAAGACAAGGACAGAAAAATACCTTTAGGGAAACAAGTACTTACCCAGCTAATTTTTTTATAACAGTTATTGCCAAATCATCAAGTACTGATGCACCCATTCTGCTTGGATTTAACAAAGGGAATTTGTCAGGATCCAGTCCCATCACCATCCTTTTGTTCTCATCTCTGAGACTCTCTTTTTTTTGAACAGCAGGAGCAATGAAATCTTGTAACGTCCCAACCGTGTCAAGAGTGGTGAAATCCTCTTGTAATGTCCCACCTGTGTCAGGAGTGGTGAAGTCCTCCTGAAATGGGAAGAAAAATGAAGCACTGTAGACTGTAGCAGGCAATCAGTGAAAGCATTCCATGTAATGACTGACTACTAAAGCAATTTTCTACACAGACAATATCTTTCTCCACAGGCTGAAATAAATTTTTGTCAGTCTAATAGCAATGTGGTTACAGTTATGCAACTCTAAAACACTTCAAAGCAGTTAAGAGTGGGTTCTTATAATCATCGTAAACAGTATTTAAGGATATACTCTTAAAACAATGATCCATTGAGATTACAAAACAAAGACAGACTTTCCAGAAAAGGGAGGAAAGAAAACACAACCCATCTGATAAAAACAAAATCCCTTCAGGACACATTCGGGATTTTTTTTTTAATTATTTAAAGAAACCCATCAAATATGTATCTCTGAATAGTGCTACACTTTGAAAACAAACTCTTGTGAAGAACTGAGCAACTCATTGCAATGCCATGTATCCTTAGCATTTTGTAAACCTGGTGATTTACTCAGCCTCTCAGAAAGGCTGTCCTAATGTTACAGTCTCGGCATAACGCAGGTTCTTTTTTCATTTGAAAATTCAAAGCACAAATTCTGAGAAGCCATTAAAACATGAAAATTCTCTCAATATTAAATAAAATATAGAGAATGTGAATGTTATCTTACACTGGCACGTGGGATCATTGCTTTTGCTAAGATGCAGTCAAGATACTGGCTTCTCTTTTTCAGCTCTTTCAACACCTCTCTGGCAAAATCATACAACTCTTCAGCAGTTAAGGCCTGAAAGATATGGTAATACAGATGGTATTTACTAAACCAACTATTCTAACCTTTTCAAACATGCTGACTCTTGCAAGCAACATTATTTGCCTCTGTTCTGTCACCAGTTTGTGTGCACATACATGGAAGCAATGAGATTGTATAACAGGCTGAGGTTTTGGTTTGGCAAACAGGAAGACAGGTCCTGGCTGTCCAAAAAGGACTGTTGTGGTTTTAAATCCAGCTGGAAATTAAGCACCACACAGCTAAACCCTCTTCTCTCCCTCCTTGCCCTGGTGGAATGGGGAGGAGAATCAAAGGAAAACTTGTATGTTGAGATAAGAACAGTTTAATAATTGGAAGTAAAGTAAAATACAGTGATAATGGTAAACAATAATAATAATGATGATGATAATGAAAAGTGACAAACAAGTGATGCACAATCCTATTGCTCATCACCTGCTGACAGATGCCAGATCCCCCTTCCTGAACCCAGACTGGCCCTTCCAGAGAACTCCCCCAGTGACAGACTGGACAGGACGTTCCGTGGGTGGGACATCCCTGTGGCCAGTTTGGGTCACCTGTCTCAGCCCTGCTCCCTCCCAGTTCCCTTTGGGAACCTCCTCAGTGGCAGAGCAGGAGACGAGGAAAGAAAAGTCCTTGGCTTTGGATAAACACGACTTAGCAAAAACTGTGTTATCAACACCATTCTCATTCTGAATCCAAAACACAACCCTGAGAAGAAATTAACTCTACCCAGCTGAATCCAGGACAAGGACCTTTCTGAGCAAAAATTCTGTGTTTCTGCCCAGCCCCAAATATGAGGAAACATATGTCTTCCTCAAAAATATTAGTTTATACAAACATACACTGTGAGATAAACTAATAACAATCAATATCAAGTCAAATTAAATACCATTTCCTGCTGATAAAAACTTACTTCTTTATCTGCAGTAGAATGAACATAAGCATCTCTCTTCCACTGGAGCTTTTCCAGGTAAGACTTTAATGTGACTGACTGCAAATTGGATTTTGCTACCTAAAGCAGAAGCAAATACTGGACAAGTAAAGTCCCCATTCACAGGAGTTTCAGAGGCACCACTTTCAGAACCACTGAGAAAAACTGGTTAAAAATCTGCAGTACTCAGAGGAGAAGCTGAACACAGTAATTCACAAAAACAACGTTTCCTGTCATTCACTGCACCACACAAAAATGCTGCTGAATTCAGATGTACATGCTCAATGTGCTGCACGGCCATACTGTTCCAGCACAGCTGCAGCAGTATTAAAAATAAACTTTTAAGCCGATAGTGACTGAAAACAGGTTTTAAATTAAAATAAAAAATCATTCAATCTTTGTCCCCTCTGAATTCAGCCAAAATCTTCTCAATGGTGTAAAAGATAAATTATTGTAATGATTTTAGGCAAAGTTTCTGTTTGTACCTCTACTTTGATTTGCTGTCGTAGCTGTCTCAAAGATCTCTGGACCTTCTCCATAAAGGCTTGACTCACAGAGAGAGAGGCAAACTTTTTTTCAGACCGCTTGATAAGTTCAGTAGCCTTTAAGAATGTCAGAAACAAGAGGAAGGACTAGATAATCTTTCACTTTTTAAAACTTAAATGATAGAACGTGCCATTTCTACTAATTTTCTCCATTGTGTAATTGCCAAACAGAACACTTACCGTTCTAATCTGAAAGCAGGCTGACTGCAAATCACATCAAATATGTCAAGAGAAAACATCATTTGAAATAATGGAACTCTGCATACCTGCTCCACGCAGCTCGATTCTATTTTGTCCACATCTCTCTTGACTGAACTTTCAAAGGAGTCAATTTGCTTACTTTCCTTCTGAAGACACTTGTTGAAAAACTTTACCTCCTCAGAAGAAAAGTCACCTCCCTCTGAAAATAATCTGAAAGCAAACATAAAACCAACTGGCTGTGAGTTACCTTTTTCTCAAACACTCTTTTAGCTAAACAGCCCTGAAACATATATATCAACACAAATGTGATGAAAACAGCATAATAATTGTGGTTTAACAAGGTAAATTTTTTTAAATAGGAAACTAGATGAATAACAAAGTAAACTTTACTTTTACTGTTCTGCCTATGCAACACTGATTTCCAGAAATAGGTCACCATTTATTAACAACACTCTATGAAATCTATATACCTGCAACTTTTGAGAAAATCCACATTCGAACCCCTTAGTTTTCCTAAAGCTTCCTCCAAGTGGTGCTGGTAACTTCTCACAGTTACCCTGATTGCTTCCAGATGGTTGTGGAGCTCTGATTGCAGATTGTTGCTGGAAGAAGCTGACCTAACAGCAAATAATAAAAGACAGGGAGAACATGTCTGAAGAGGAACATGCATGATGCGTGCTGTGTGTACAGCAACTGCTGGCTGTAAAGACATGAAAAAATGTGAGGACTCAAAAGTGATTTATGCCTCAAAGCAACTCCCTGAGCTGGGATGGTTTGGATGAACCCATGGAAAGTATCAGAACAGCTGATACTAATGAGCACTTTTCTTCAAAACCAATTAGTCAACTGATATTACTGTACATGTTTAGCAAACTGGATAAAATCTAAACTGATGCAACATTCTTTCTACTTAAAGACTGCCAGCACTTCGAAAGGAGATGAAAATTTCCCTGTGTTCAGTCCTGATTTTCATTTCTTCAGGGAAAGAGAATGAAATTTTGTACATGTTTCCGAGTTTTATGAAGTAGTCTTCATTGCAGAGCAATGACATATAAAACAGGTTCAGAATGCAAACCATGAACATCTCAGCCAGCAGTCAGGAGTATTTAACTCTGGAGATTCACAGCAGCAGCAGTGGCACCCTTACTGCTCAGTCACAGCAGCGCGGAGGAAGTCGTACTCCAAGTCACGGACTCGGGAATGGAAGTTTGTGTTGAGGTTATTGAGCTGCTCAGAAAATTTGAGAACTTCAGCTTTCTCCTTTTTCAGGCCTTCTGCCAGCACTGCACAGTGGCTCTCAAGATGCTCTTTGTGAAGTGACAGTTCCGCTGAGAAGAAAAGAAGTTTAGAGACGGGACATTATCCCCTGCTTACTGTGAGCTATCACCATGCCCAGTCAACCTATGAGCAGCAGCAGCAGCAGCAATATAAACAAAGCCAGACCTCAGAGTAGCTAAAATATACAAATTAAATACATTCAATTTGGTTTCTTTGACTTTTCTCCTGTGTAAGACATACATCCTTAACAGTTCCTAATCCATTCAAACCACAAATGTCTCTTGTTTGCTTAGAGCATTCTTTTCCCTTTATTTTTGGTCATTGCTGACATCTCCATTATCTCTCTGTTCTCAGTCTTGTAATGAAAGTAAAGGTTTTGTTTTGTAATGGAAAATACGCTTTTCCTGGTTTTGTGAGGGAAAGACAAAAATCAGTTTTGGTCTCCCTTCTGGAATGATAGTTGGATAAATCAAGAGCCAGCCAATCACCTCAAGAAAACTGCCAGAAGAAGAACCAGTCCTCTTTGCAGAAAAAGGGAAATTGAAAAATTATTTGCCTGTTCTTCAAAAAAAGATTTTTTTAGCTTATGTGTTAAAAACCAACAAACCTGTCTAAAATATTTTTTTTCTCACCATAAAAACCTGACACTTCCCATGCAAAAAGTTGTGATTAGAGTATGCTCTGTGCATCTGCTCAGTGATATTTCACAGAGCTGAGTCCTTCCTCTCATGTTTTCAGAAGCTTGGCCCTGGCACTTTGGCTCTCCCAACTTTCTAATTTCTTTTTCTGCAACACTTTTAAAATACTTTTTGTACTCTGCAAACTCTTGTTAAATAACTTCAAGGTAAATGAGAACTCACAAACGTTGACAATAGAATGTTCAACATCTTCTAAGATCCAGTTGTTAATCATGGCAGTGCTGTCTATTTTTCCAAAAATAACACAGCACAAATGAGGCAGAGCTATAGAAAAGAAATGTAATTTTAAAAATGTATGAGTAACATAATATACTGGGAATTTGCAGACAGCCAACTGTTTTCTACTGTCCTCTGCTACTGAGTCAACGAGTACTGAAACAGATTTTGGCCCACTTAGGACCATCTCTAAACGAAGACAGAAGATGCTCAGAATACAAAAACAAGTCAGTACCAGCTCGAACATGGAAGATATTTGTCTGTATCTCCTCCTGCTTTTGTTGATGCAACTGAAGATGCAGCAGAAGTATTGAATTCAGCTCCTTTTTCTTGGCAGCTACAAAGACATAGGAGTTGTGTAAGGATTCTGCAAACCATTCCTCCAAGTGTTCAAAAAAGCAGAGGCGAATCCTATGATTGAACAAGAAATATTACAAAATGAACAAAAACTACATGAGGAATAGTAAATAATAAATAAGAATTTATTAAATATATTATTTCTAAGAATTTAACTTCTGGCTATTGGAAGGTATGGTTTCAGTACCATTTGCACAATACTGGTAGAGTTTTGTGTACTGAGTAGCAGGCATTCTACCTTCATGGCTCTGCAGGGAATTTGGGCAAATTACTTGCCTTTCTGTAATATGTTTCCTCACTAAATAATTTTCCCTAAAATATGAATGTTCTGTAAAGGTAAATGTTTTTGTGGTACTTTGACAGCCATGGATGCAAAGCAATATAAACATTTTCTCGTATTTGTATCAATTTAAAAAGTGGAATAACATATTAATTATACTATCATAATTTTATAGTTAAATATCTAACTATATAAATATCTAATTATGTAACAGTAATTATATAGTTATATATCTAACTATATAAATATCTAATTAGATAACTTTTGCCTCTATAGTCTAATGTTCCTTCTAAACAGCTGAAATTTGTCTATTACATAAAGAGAAAGAAAAGAAATTGTTTTCTTCTCACCTTTTCTTCAGCTTGACAAACATGGTTTCTGTGAGAAGTACATGTTTCAGGTACATAGGAAGAGATTCTTCTTTTTCATATTTTGTAAAATAACTCTCTGTGATGTCAGTCTTTCCTGCTTCTTCAACTCCAAGAACAGTGTAAGTGTTTCCACTAGCAGTGGAAAAAGACTCCATGGCAATTTCAGCACTTTCTGCCTTGCTGCTCCTGGACACTGACTGGGAAACAGGTGCAAACCACCACATTACCTTTAAAGGCATCAGCATAGAATCAATAGTGCACAAGTTAGTGTAGAATCCTAAGGATATATGGAATAATGTTCTCATTTTCAATGTGGACATTTATCCAGTGCTGGCAATATTTATATATTTATACATGCCAGCAAGACATAGGCAGAATTGACAATGCTTTAAAAGGTTTTCCTTATGGTAATAAATTCATGGAAATTGAAAAACCAGTATTTAGGTACAAATACAGCTTAAATCATTCACCATGGACTGAGAACACTGTGATGAAAGATAGATTAAAAAAAAAAATCTATGCAAAGGGTTTCTACAAATGTAAAAGTAGATCAAAGGGAATGGTTGTGAACTATTTTATATACTCCACTTTCCCATAAAAGGATCAAGAGCCCTGTGTGCTCTGTAACCAAACTAAGCTAGAAAGGACCTTCTACTCATCCTCAGCAAAAGACTTCCTATTCCTCCTTATTTTGGACAAGACTGCCTTTGCCTTCAAACTTATTCTCTTGCTCACTTACCTGTGTAATGCTTACTCCCTGTTCTGCACACTCGTTTTCTTCACTTTTATGAGGAATACTCTCCTTATCTTCTTCTTCCTCTGTTTCTTCAATTTCCAGTGCCAAGATCACCTGATTCTCATTTGGGTTTGTTTCTCCAGCTGATTTCTGACCACTGTCCCTATCTTCTGGCACCGGTGGAGAGAAGTGATTGTCCTGCTCTGCTCTGGGCTGGGATGACCTCACTTCAAGCCCTGGGGGCAATTTTGGATGCCACAATATCAGAAAGATATAAAGCCATTAGAGAATGTGCAAAGGAGAGACACAGAGATAGTGAAGGGTCTGGAGGGGAAACCACACAAAGAGTGGCTGAAGGCATTTGGTCTGTTCAGGTGGAGGAGACTGAGGTCAGACCTTACTGGGGGCTGCAGCATCCTCCCAAGGGGCAGCACAGGGGCAGCTCTGATCTCTGCTCTCTGTGACCAGGGACAGGACCCAGGGATGGGCTGGAGCTGTGCCAGGGGAGGATTATACTGGAGATCAGGGCAAAGTTCTTCCCCCAGACAGTGCTGGGCACTGCCCAGGCTCCCCAGGGAATGGGCACGGCCCCGAGGCTGCCAGAGCTCCAGGAGCGTTTGGACACCGCCCCAGGGATGCACAGGGGGGGATTGTTGGGAGGTCTGTGCAGGGACAGGAGTTGGACTTTCACAATCCCCATGAGTCCCTTCCAATTCAGGATACTCCATGAGTTTCCTCTCCTTCCTCTCCTTGCACAATGCTCTCAGCTTGCTGCTCCACCACATGGTTCAGCTTCTGAAGCCTCAACTACTTATTTACAGTTAAAGCAGAGTTCTACTGGTTACAATCCAAAGAAATACAGATTGAAAAACAACAAAGCAAAAATACCTGTTTGGACTGTTGAAGTATTATTTTGATCTTGAACTGTAGAGTCTATCTTGCTTTGCAAGCTCTAAAAACAAATAACAACAAACACCTGCCACATCACTTTAAAATATGGATTTGCTTTCTTATAAGAAATCCATACCCCTTCTCAAAATGTATCTATTTCAATAAGATATGATAGTCTTGAATAGATCACTTACTATCTAAAGAACTGTAACACTGAAGTTGATTACTGTAAGTCTGTCACCTTGCAGTTTTCTATTCAAAAGGCAAATGAATTTGCTAAAATGCTGTTTGTAACAAGGACAGAGTTAAAAGTGTGGGACTGGGAAATGTTTTGTTTCCCTCTGCTATCTCTACCAAAAGGACTTTATTCAATGGATGAAACAATACTTTATACAATCTGAATTTTAAAGGAAACGTCAATTTTCTCTGAAGTGAAAAATTAATGCACCAGTAAGGTTTTAAACCAGAAGAAATTTTCCTTTTACCTGTTTGAAGATTTCCTTCACACTAAAATGCTGGCTGATGGATATACTATAAGAAATCAATTCCCACAAAATAGCTTTTGGGTAAGCCATTACTTCATCCATTACAATTTGCTGGAGTGTCTCATTCCTGTCAAATTTAAGGTCACTGTTTAAGAGACTCAAGTATGTATAGAAATAAAATTAAGTATGACTACAGTGCTTTTTAAACTAAATCTAACTTTCTGATCAATCTCATAACACCTTTAGGCTAAATGTTTCCTTTGATCTGTTTATACTGAATACAATCACATCCTGCCGTGTTAGAGATCATTTCATTACAAATAAATAAATGCACAAAAGTGAAGAAATATTCACAATAAAGCCTTTTACATCCTTCCTTTTGGATGGGGAGCCATTCAAACACTCTGCTTATATAAGAGACGTCAAATGACAGTCTTCCGTTAGTTCTGCACTATGCTCAGCTGTGACTAAGCCTTTCTGGTTTATTTTCCTTTTACTTGAAAATAACAATATCGGTTCAAGCTGAGTCTTGATTCAAGAAAAATCAGTGTTCACACTTGTTTTCATTTACATTTACATTTGCTTTGTCTCCTAAACAAAGATAATTATGAGGAATTTATGTAGTGTTCAAATGTTCAGATAGGTGACATTCTATCTCTGCAACCTGGCATTGTATTTTCACTTGGTCTGTTACCTCTGGCTGTTTTTTAACTGTTCAAAAGAGTATTAAGAGTACCAAATCCACAGATCTAACCACAATCCCACTGTGAGCTGTGTGAAGGTGTGTGCATCTGCCCCTCAGGTCCATACTGCTCTGATCTAACAGACAGAAAAGACCTCCTGGGTGTGAGAACAGAGCTGCTTCCTCTCAGGCTTCACTTCTGCTGCTGAGATCTTTAGCAAGGAGAGCGGTATTGTACCAATTTTTATATGGTTTTTAAAGTGGCAAATGCCTAATCATGAGAAGGGTAACAGAGAGCTTACCAAAATAAATACTTTGGCTTTCTAAAAGATCTTAGTCCTTGCAACTTTGAACGAGATCCCAGCCCTGAGCGCAGGGGTGATGCTGCAGACCAGCTCTGATTCCTGTGAGTCAAGAACCTGAACTGCTACTTTTACCTTCTGAATAAGGCATGGATGTAATGGTATGCACAGTAATACTGATGTGGTATGGTTTTTGAATGATAGCAATCTTCCTTTGTTCTATTCCTAAAGTGTGGGCATTATTTCCCTTAACCTTGTTCAATATGTACATTATTTTACATTCTCATATGAAGTAAAAAGCAGTCGTTTTCCACACTTTAACACACAGCATAAACAAGGCCTAAGTAGAACAACCAATGGTAAAATATGCTTTACTCTATAAGTGTACAATACAAAATTCATACCTAGTTCTAATTTGATCTAAAGAAGAAAGTGCATCCTCCAAATATTTCTTCAGCTCTTCTTCACAGCTTGCCATTCTCATTTTTTCCAAAATTATATCCAGATCATCTTTCATCATCTAAGGCCACATTAAAAAGCTAGTAAAAACGGTTTAGTGTATACTAAAATCTCTGTAACTGTTTAGGATTCAAGTAATTTAATTATGTACATATATCCTACACCAAGAAGGGAAGCTACCTTAGCAAAACTCATCACCTACGAAGATATTCCTACATAATGAACATCTCTGACACTGGCATCCTGAGTTGGTGGTTGTAACTATGAGAACTTGACATCCAACAAGACTCTACACCTGCACAAGATCTCATAATAGCAACTTGCAGCCACTTTATACAGAAAGCAACAGTGATCTTTATCACAGGTGCCATATCAAGAATAAGACAGGACTGTCCATTCAGTGTGAATCAAACAGGTAGCAAAAATGCACCTGACAGAATGAAACTGAAAAGTAGAAATTACAACATAAAAGCCAGAGAATATGTTTTTAATTTTATAGCAGCTATTCTGAATTCCAGAGGGTTCTTTGCATTAAGAAGTCCTTTCTTTACATTACAACACATCCTTGTTTTTATGGTTATACCTGTATTTTGTTATCGTGTTCCCCTCTGCATTCATCTACTCTCTCCTGAAGCACACCTTCCTGCTGGGACAGTTGGAGCTGATGGACATCCCAGAGGCCCATGGCCTCCTCAGCACAGCTGTGCAAGCCTTGGCAATGCTGCTCATGCCATTCAGCCATCTCCTTAAAACCACTCTAAAGAAAAACACTCAAGTGAACAAGGTATTTTTAAACTGCTGGAAGGTGAAATGAATGTCTAAGAGGATATGTAACATGATAAAATGATGCCTGGAATTACATGACCGGTATACAACATGGTGTTTTCTATCTGGAGAGTAAAAATAAAAAATATCCAAGTAAACTGGGGAAGAATGTGGACTTTTATTCTACAAGCTCAAAGTATTACAACTTCTGCTTATCCTGGCACCATAAAGCACAGAATCACATTCTGCAATCTATCACTTTAGGAACAACTGCCCAGTCATTTTTATGTATAGAATCACAAAAGATCAGATTGAAAGAAATTTGGGAGATAATTTCAATATATTCCTCTGCCTTTAGGCAGATTGGGCCATACGTCATTCATCTCCATCATATATATTTCAGATATAAATTATAATAAAAATACAATATATTTTTATTACAAGTAATAAACACAATAATTATGAACTCTTCTGCATGAATCACATCAAACTTTGTTTCTTTGTCATGTTTAGTCACATTATGGACCTCTTTCTAATGTGACATCAATAGCCTTGGATGCAGAAGGCAGTGCAGGTGGGAGCACAGGAAGAAAGAGCAATCCCAGGGAGTGATAAAAAGAACTGTAATAAACGTACATCCATGTGCTCCAGTTCTTCTTCAAACCTACGTTTTAGTTTCTCAGTCACCTGAAGCATGTCGGAATGCACAACTTCAACATCTTCTCCTGTGCAAATGTTCATATCCAACAGGCTCATCTAAATGGAAAGAAGAGCAAATGAATGACATGCATACAACAAATACAGTGTGGCTTTCAGAGAGCATGGCTAGACTTAGTGCTTCTTTTCTTGTCATGGACAGAGAAAGAGTCAACCTCCTAGATCCCAAATTCTGCTAGTAAACAACACACTTCGATTGGATGCAAAGGGAGAAATTGAGGCAGACGGTGGAATTTCTTTCCCAAGAGAAGACAGATTTAGCACAAAGGCTGAGGGTCCTTGCATGCCCCACATAAATGTAGGACAGCACTCCTTCATCACTGCCATTTGTTACGACTTTTACACATTTCAAGTACAAATACCAAATACTACTGTGAAACCAAATGGATGGCTAATTTTTTAACAGAATAAGACAGGGGTTAAAAAGTAATTTCACTTGTTATCTCAATGTCTGGTGGATCCTCAAGCACATTTTCCTGTAATGACACACTGTACCATGGCCACCACACCCACAGCTGTTACACTCACCTTGCAGACCTGCACTTTTTCCTGACATTTGCCCTGGACCAGCTCATACTGGATGCGCATTTTCTTCATGCACTCCACGTTGTGGGTGTCTGAATGACATGGAACAGACAAGGTAAATGTTCCCATATTTCACAGTGCAGTGTGAGGTGGAAGCACAGCAGAGGCCCTGTGCTGAATCCTGGCCCAGGGAAGAGATCCCAGCAATGTCTGCACACCTGTGTGACACCACCAACTAAGCAAATGAGATGTTTTCAAACAAACCTGTTCAGCATTACGCTACAAAGCAGCAAGTTATAATTGCTACCAACTTCTTTGCTACCATACAGGCTACAAACATCACAACAGGATGTACTCTGGAGGAGGAGAAGGCAGACACACAGAAGGAAGGCACACTACAGGACTTGGAGAAAGGCAGCATCTCCAATACTTCCCCTCTTCTTCTCCAAGAGGTAAAAAGGGGTATTTTTGTATGACTGAGAACAGATCCATGTCAAAATTAACCTTCTATTTCCCCAGATCAATTCTAACCAAGCCAGTTCGTGCTAGATCTCACCACGCACAAGTGTTTGTGCTGGTCAAAGGAAAGTGATGTCATAGGCAGCTTCTTTGGGTCCTATTGCCAGCTCAAAGCAACTGAGAAGGTGTGTGGAAACAAATGGAACAAAGAATAAACATACACTTTCAAAGCAACTGTCTGCCCCATTGTTGCTTGGAAAAAAAGGAAGTATTGCTTGAATTCCGGACTGTTTTTATGATTTCCCAACTTACCTATAACCTTGTTTAAAGTCTCCAGAGTTCTGTACCATTCATTTATCTCAGATTTTATATGTGTTGGAGGCACCAAGGTGCTATCAAAATAGGAAACAAGAGTCAGGTATCTTAAAACTCAAACCAGTCAGTACTTAAAATATAAAATTATGAATCAGAGTATCCATACTACTGTGCTTTATTTTATTTACAGCCATCTCAGCAATGAAAATAAACCAAAGGGACTGCTGCTCGAGGCCAACTGTTTACTGCCTGACAAGGAACTAACTGTAATCTACCTTGTTCCTACATCTCTTGTAAAAAAACTCCCTGTAAATATTGTAATGCATTGCACCCACAAATGCTTCTTGATGTAGGATGGATATTCAAACATAGTGTGTTAGATTTCTATCCAGACTCCCCTCTTAATTTATTACACAAATGAAATCCCATGCAGAAACACTGCCTTGACAAAAACACTAACTTCTAGTTCTCCATCCATCTTTGTCTGCCCATTTGTACCATGTTTCAAATGTCAGTAAGATTTACTTTTGCATTCCTGCATTTTTAGCCCTTGATCACCACCTATTTAGTGTAGCTGATGCACTGAAAACCAAGAATGTGTTTTTTCCATTAAAAAGAGCTGTACAAAAATGGGTTTAGACCCTGCCTTACTGCTGAATTTAACAATCACACACTGACAGGAAGCAAAGTGCATTTTGTAGCCAAGTCCCTCATTAACTCCAGAAAGAATTGCTTTCCTTTATGCTGTACCCTCTTTTGCCATACCCAATGTGCTGCAAAGCCCTCAGTCTCTGTTCACTAAATACAATCTGCTCCTTTATCATATTTTCCATTTCCGTTTTCACAGTTGGGGGATTCTGTATTTCTTCACTTGCCATAAATTCTCTGCAGGATGAAAAAATTATATTTATAATGGAAACATGATATATGTGATATCATACGTGATATGTATAAGGAAAAAATGATAAAGTATTACTGTTTATAGAAACCACAGGTGAGCACTAGTCACTTTGTGTTATTCATTCTCCAAAATAAGATTGCAAAATTTCTGACCTGAAACTCTGAACTACACGGTTTTTTTGGATGAGCTTCCAGTCCTTGACTCTCTCTTGCCATTTCAGTTGATGCCATTTTTCTTTCTCAATCTCTGATTTCATTAGATTAAAGAGCAGCTTGGCAGTTGCCCTCTCATTACCCAGCAGTGCTCTGTTTACATTCTGTGTAATAAAAAATAAAACCAAGAGTAGAAGCAGCGTATGACATGCAAAAAGAAATCAATTGTATCTTCTACGAAAAATGAGTGAAAAAAGAATACAAATGATAAAGAATACCCTGCAAAGTAGAAATCTCTTCTATATTTCAGTGATAGGTAGAAAAAACAAATTTCAGTTGGGAAAAAAAGACATTCTGGGAATATTCAGACTGCTACCTTGCCCCAGGTAAAACATTTACCATGGCCTTATCGTTAATGAGCCTGTGAACATCAGCTGCCAAGAAGAAGGAAATTTCCTCCAGTTTCACACTATACTTGGTCAGTACATCTGCTACCTGTGCAATAAAAGAATAAAGAAAAGCAACAACAAAAAGTATAACTCAAACGTCAGTTTCTCAATTTAAAAAATCTACATGAACAAGACAATTTTTTGCATTAAAATGAATTAAATTGGATGATACACAGATTGAGAAGCAAATTTTAAAATATTACTCTTAGTTACTCTAAAGACTGATTTTTTTCAATAATTCATAAAAAACAGTAATTAAAAAATTCCACTTTGTTACTACTCAACTGATTTAAATATCTGTGATGATTGGGTGCTCTGCAGACAGGCTGCAATATGAATTTAAAAATCAAACCAACTTATTTTCAATTATCTGAAGGGAACCCACCAGTGCTTGCTTTAAGTGAACACAAAATTAAAGCAAATGTGGTCATCTCTGGTGTTTTTCATAACTAACCCAACAGAAAGGTTACTGGTGCTACTCTTGGACCTACTCATCATGCCTGCATTACAGAGAGAGGAGAAACTGGCACAGGTAGGACAAACAGCTTTTGTTTGCCTACCGGGACAATGCAGCAAGCTAAGCTCTTCCATGATTTATCTGCTTTTTTAATCCAAACATTTACTGTGATGTCCAATGACTTTTACAGGCTAGGCTGAAGACTACAAAACTGCAGCACGTCTGCTACTGGCAGCCAGTCAACGCAACCTAAAATTGAGCTAGGTCATGCCTATGCTCCTTTTCAGCTGCAGAACAGGTATGTCTGCAAAAAGATAACAGACCAGATGAAAGTCTGACCCTCCAGGAAAATAAAAGCAGCTCACATATTCCTTACTGTAGATAACTGTGAAAGAAAGAAACACTTTGAAACTAGGAAAAAAATATCCCCTCCTGATTCTGTGGGTATAAAATGAGTGAATAGTTTATTGGTAAAAAGAAAGCAATCACCACACAACAGAACTACTGGCAGACCTCTGACTCCTGTGGAAACAAGCTACTCTTTGCTCTGCATCCAGCATTATCAGCAAATAATAATCTTATGCTTAAGTAACAGTAATTATGACTGCAGCTCACTTTAACAGATCGACTCCTTTCGATCTCCTTTAGGGATTTGTCCACTGCCCTGACCCACTTCTTTCTGTTTGAGGATTCCTGGTGGATCATATTCCACAGTTTTTCCAAACCCTGAAATAAAAATCTACTCTCAATCTCATTGAAAAGTGAGTGTAAAATAAAAAATTAAAAAAGGAAAACAACAACTTAGGACTCCAGTGAGCCATAAGAAGATGTTGCACAAAGCAGGTACAAGCAACAGAAGGAGAGCCAATGCTCTGAGCTGCCTTACTTCAAATGAGAAACCTTCCAAAGCCACGTCAGATGCAATCTTTTCCAACAGAATTTTACTCTTTTCATCTGATTCCATTACTTTTAGCTGAAGGAATTCTTGAAGCTTCAAAACAGAGGCTTCCATCTCCTAGAACAGTAGGTCAGTGTGATCATTTGAATATTGGGCTCTGACCTTAGAAGAGCACTCTGGACTCTCTGGATTCATCCTGCCTTACCCTGCCAATGCAGTCCAGCTCCTGCTGCATTTCGGTCACAGCTTGATTGTGACGCTTTTGCCGCTGTTCTGCCAGGCGCCTCCACGTGTTGCTGCTTGTTTCCTCAGGAACTGCCAAGAAAGAAACGAGGATTCTACAGCCTGGAACCGTGGCTGCAGAACATGGGATGCACGAACAATAAATCCCTAAATCTACACTACGACTGCTGTAGTTTGTGCAGCTCTCACAGTGGGCAACATCTTTTCATGGGAAGTACAATCGTAGCAAATGGAGGTTAAAAATACTGGAGTGTATTTGAAAATTTCCTTTATTAATTTCTGATTTTCAGAAGGATAATAGCATGGAACTATCAACTAAGCTCAGGTATGATGTAAGAAAATGGCATCATTTCAGGAATGACATCTGCTTACATCAGAACTGGAATTTATCATCTAAACATAACCTGTGATTGACTGACAATTTCACGACTGGTTTTTTTCTATTAGAAGACACTTCATCTTCAAAGTTACCTACAAATCATCAAAAATGTGTCAGGCCATTATTAAGCTTGATTTTTGTCGAGGTTGCAGGAGAAAGAGTGCCAAACTTCATATTCTACTCCCCACCCCTGCCCCCGTCATTTTGTGATGATGGGTCGTTTTCAGTGCACACCCGACCCCCCAGGGTACAAGCTGGGTGTTAAACGGAGGAGAGGCAAACCCCGCAAGGCGGGGTAGTGTTGCCTTATCGTTACAGTGACTCAGCCCGGGAAGCAGCAGCACCGCCCATCCTGAGAGGGTCATCTCTGCCCATGGGCCATAACGAACTGAATGTGCACTAGCAGAACAGGCAGCTGGAACAACTGTCAGGGACTCCTAAAATATTCTGTGACTCATGGGAGGACACCATTCCATTGTGAAACCTCCTGCCCTGCGGGATACATCACCTGAACCCCACCGGCTACAGTCTGGGCACTCTGGGGACTTGGGACACCACCACCACCACTGGACATCCAGGGGAGGACCTGAACTTCCACAAGACCACTGCTTTTGACAAGACTGCGACCATCACTTTAACAGGACTGCAAGCACTGCTAAATCAGACTGTGCCACCACCCTGACCAACAGGGTGCCAGGCTGTACTCTGACTCTGTGGTTTTAAACCAGTTTTTCTGTATCATTGCATTTATTGCAATCTTTCTATTAAATTGTAACTCCAATTTGAAATCTCTCCTGAGGTGTTTGTGAGGGGTTAATTTCTCCTGCTGGTTTACTTTCAAACCAGCACTATTTTATACCTTGTTCAGCTAAAACAATTACATGTACCATGTCTCCTATGAATGCAAATTAAAATAGATGACATTAAGGGAAATCAGTTTTACCAACTACATCAGGCAGGCCTCTGACTTTCTCAGCTGAACTTGAGTCTACATTTCCCCATACCTTTGGAAAAGTTGTAGGTTGTCTGAAACAGAAAGAGAATAAAGCATTGATTTGCACTAAATGCACAAGAGGAGGGACTAACAAAATAGTATAATTCACTTTAATTGGCAAAATGTAACATTAAAGTGAACATAAGTATCATTCTAACTTTAACAATATAGTTCAAAGAATCAACGCTGCTTCTTCTGAGATGAATTGAAGCCTGGGTAGATCCCAACTTCAAATCTGTTATGATGGCATTAACACAATATGTGCTAGATTTAGTATGTGTAAACTACAAAGACTTATTAAATAACTCTGAAAGCTAAAAAACCTATGAACTCTTAAGGAGACACTAGCAAGAAATGTGGAAATAGCATTTATCTGCCCAGTGCTTCTCCCATCAGCTGGGGCTTTGTGTTTCTCCTTGGGATTAGTTCATGTATCATTATTCAGCAGCCAGCTTAGGGTAAAAAAGGATGGATGCACTACCTTCGTTCTTGTTCATTACATAATCTTACTGCATCCTCATGTAAACCATTTCCTTTGAAATACAGCCTCAAAAATGTGTGTCAGACTGGGTGTAGACCTAGATTGCTGTGAGCAAAGACAATTTCTTTTTAAAAGGAAAGCCATACAATGTGCCTGCCACTGCAAATATTAGCCTGCACTTCAACAGACAGCAGTTCATTATACTAAATTTACGCTTGGCAAGGAGACAGTCTATTATGAGTCGTTAGTGCTATGACCAAGAATTCAGGAGTTTCTAATTCCCAGTGAAAATCTGTTAATTTCATACCTATAGTCATGACCACATATTTGGGGTTTTATGCTTCTGTTCTCTACCTGTCTGACTGTGGCTTTTTTGTGAAGTCATTGGTGGGTTTTTTCCCAACACATTCCTGCTGATTACACGGTAATGGCATGGCATCAGCAGACATTTCTGAATGCCTGTTTCAAGTGCACCTCGTCCTCTTCTTAGAGGACCTCGTCTTCTTCTTTCCTTCGTCCAAAAGTTGTGCTATGTGAGCCTTCCAAGAACCATAATCACAATGATTAGACTTCCTTCAAACCTACTGAATGGAGAATGGTGACAAAATAATTAATTTTATCTAATTAATTTTATTTAATTATTAATTTAATTAATGAAAATAGTAGGGGAAAGACAACAGAAGAGGAAGGTAAAATAATGAACCCTACATGCTACACACATAGCCATTTTCATCTAAGGCTATTTTCAAAATGAGAAAAAAAAGGATAATCTTTTCCTCAGATAGGAAAATTGGAGTAACTGGACTGTGTTGCCTTGCTCACAGTTACCAGAAAGTCAACAGCAGTGTGAGAAATGCCTGAATCTGGCTAACTATGCCTCTAAACATTTTATTCCTGTGTTAAGATTCTGCCTTCAGTTAAGATAACCTGATACACAACAAAGAGATGGGAACACATGTAGATGCATTGGAGAGCATATGCTGGAGATAACACATTTATTTTCTACTAAAACAAGCCAAAACTAGAAATGCTGAAAATGACCTGAGATCACTTCAACAGCCAGCAAACTGACTAACACAACCACCTCCTTTGGCTTTTACTCAATCCTTTGCTTTTTTTACCTTGGCCTTGAAGATCTGTTTGCAGCCCTCCTCTCTCCAAACATGTCACACACGTTCTGTAGGGAACACACGGCTCATCGCAGCTGACTGCCAGGCCTGCTTCCAGGAGAACTGGCAAGGACAAGCTGGAAGCCAAGAGGAGATACAACATTTCAGTCGGAAAAGGGCCTTCCCTGAATCATAGAATCCCAGAATGGTTTGGGTTGGAAGGGATCTTAAAGATAGATCATCTTCTTCCAATCCTCTGCCATGGGCAGGGACACCTTCCACTATCCCAGATTGCTCCAAGCCCCGTACAGCACTTCCAGGGATGGGGCAGTCACAGCCTCTCTGAGCCTCTTCCTCCATATAAGGAAGAATTCCTTTCCAATATCCCATCTAACCCTCCCTCTGGAAGTTTGGAAAAGGGCCTGGAGTAGCAGGACAAGAAGTAATGGTTTCAAAGTCCCTCTCCAGCTCCCTTGGAGACCCTTCAGGCACTGGAAGGGGCTCCAAGGTCTCTCTGGAGCCTTCTCTTCTCCAGACTGCACACTCCCAGCTCTCCCACAGCAGAGGAGCTCCAGCTTTCAAAGCAACTTCGTAGCCTCCCCGAGACTCCTAAGGGTGAAACTCCACGCCTACCGCTCGCCTTCCAGGACCTACGGCTGTCACTACAGGCGGCGCTCCCGGGGTCGCTCCGGGATCGCACTCCGGGTCTCGCTCCCGGGGGTCGCTCCGGGTCTCGCTCCCGGGGGTCGCTCCGGGTCCCGGCTCTGCACCGCCCGCCCCAGGCGCTCCCCCTCAGGGGCGCTCGCGCCGAGCCCCGCGCGCGCCGTCGTCACAGCAACGGCCTCACTGACAGCGCCCCCCCGCGGCCTCCGGCGGCAGCACCCGGCTCGTCCCGCCCAGCACAGCCGGGACCAGAGCTCCGGGCCCGGGTCACAGCCCGGGTGTGTGTCCATCCCCGGGGTCACAGCCCGGGTGTGTGTCCATCCCCGGGGTCACAGCCCGGGGTGTGTGTCCATCCCCGGGGTCACAGCCCGGGTGTGTGTCCATCTCCGGGGTCACAGCCCGGGGTGTGTGTCCATCCCCGGGGTCAGGGCCCGGGGTGTGCGTCCACCTCCGGACCCGGGGGTCGCAGTTTGTGTTCATCTCCGGACCCAGGTCCGGACTGCCCAGGGATCAGTTCAGCACAGGGATCAGAACAAGCCTTTCTTCCTTAGAGAAGAAACCTCTAAGCTCTCCCCCATACATGATCTCTCAATGCCTAAGCCATTGCCATTTCTGAGGCTAGACTAACGCCTTGTTTTGCCTGGAGGTTAAGAGAAGCCATTGCTCTGATCTGCAGGTAAACGCGCTGAAATTGGAGAAAAAAATATTTTGTCTGGATTTCAGCCGGTTTCTTTCCTAAATCGCTTGCAAGACAGCGGCGCTGTGAGCTATGTTCCGCCACGCCACGTCCCTGCTCGTCACCTGCGGCTGAGCGGGTCTGCAGCGCCCCGGGACGCACGCAGGGTCCCCGCTGCGAGCTCCGTGCTGCCCACGGGCGTCCCGGGGGCTCCGACACGGGGGCTCCGATCGGAAAGATCCCGACCCCTGCCCCGTCCCGTGCCCGCCTGAAGGATGCCGGCGGCTCCCCCACCGACGTCCCCATGGAGGCAGCTCTGGCTGCATCCCCACGGGACAGCTTTCCTCACGGACACCGCAGAGGTCGTTCCCCGTCCCCGTGGTCAGCGCCTGCCCACATCCCGGGGCACACGGCCGGGAGTCGGTCGCCCTCCGGCTTCCCCGAGCAGCTCAAGGCACGAGCACGCCCGCCGGGTAGACTCCCCCAAAGCAGCGGCAGCGCTCTGCCCCCTGGAAGGGCGAGGGCACCCAGGGCCGCCACCCCAAGCCCGGGCACCACTGTCCAGAGCCAGTCTGTCATCACCGCCGCTACCTCGGCACCGCCGCCCCCCCGAGCATAGCCCGGGGCCGCCTTGACCCGCCCCGACAGGCGGCACCATCACCGAGAC
Source organism: Orthonyx spaldingii (assembly GCA_013397795.1). Lineage (NCBI taxonomy): Eukaryota > Metazoa > Chordata > Aves > Passeriformes > Orthonychidae > Orthonyx > Orthonyx spaldingii. The sequence continues at coordinate 578,490 of VZTJ01004974.1, forward strand.
GCCCGGTTCGGCGTCACTCGGCTGTGCTCGGCGTCACTCGGCTATGCTCGGCGTCACTCGGCGTCACTCGGCGCCATTCGGCGTCACTTGGCGTCACTCGGCTTCGCTGTGCTCGGTGCCACTCGGCTTCACTCGGCATCACTCGGCTTCACTCGGCGTCACTCGCCTGAACTCGTCTGCGCTCAGCGTCACTCGGCTGCGCCCGGCGCCACTCGCCTGCGCTCGGCGCCGCTCGGCCCCACTCGGCTCCGCTCGGGAAGCAGCGCCGGTCAGGAGCCCGGCCCCGTGCGATGCCCGGGGCTGCCGCTCGCCCAGGGCCGGCACGGCCTCCTCGCTCCGCCGTGTGCGAGTTTCGTGCTTCGGTAGAAACGGGGCCCTTGTAATGACAGTGCCCAGAACTGGGGACAGTCGCTGCCCTGGTCCTGCTGGCCACAGTATGCCTGATAGAGGGCAGGCTGCCCTTGGTCTCCCTGCACGCCTGGGCATATGCGGGTTCAAGTTCAGCTGTTGTGGTGATTTGTCTCTCCTCTCCAAAGCAGCAGTTCAGTAATTCTTTTATTGTTACCAGCCAAGGCACGGCAGAAGATAAACAGAAAGCAAGGGGCAAGCAGGTCTTTTCCAGGATGCACAAGAATCTTAAGTGGACAATAAAGCTCAGAGGCGTCTGTCACAAAGGATGATTTCGTTTCAATACCACAGCCCTTGGAGTAGCCCAGGACGCAAGAAAGAGAAGAAACCGGGGAGCCTGATAACCATTCCCGGTCTCTCCCTGTCCCTGACGCTCCTGGGGCAGCACTGGCCAGCAGAGTTTGTGTTCTCTGAGCCTCCTCTGCTCCGTGAGAGCCGCGCACGGCAGCTCTGGCAGGGAAACTCCACTGCTCAGAGCTTGTGCCTTTGGCTTTTGACCTTGATGAGATAAATGGTGCTTTGGGTCCTTACACCGGGACAGCCAGGACACTCCTGTGCTGAGGGTGAAGCAGCCGCTCCATCTCTTATAGTTTCCAGTAGACGAGGACTTGCCGTGGAGTAACTTACAGCACAGATCTTTTCACTGGAGTTTGCTGCTCCTTCTGCAGACTTCTGCTGTGCTGAGATGGCTGAGCTGACGTTCTGGTGATCCCTCGGTGTGAAGGAATTCCCAGCCCAGTGACCCCTCACGTGTGAATTCCCAGGCAAGGGACCCCTCAGGTGTGAACTCCCAGCCGGCGATCCCTCGGTGACAATTCCAGCGGCGATCGCTTGGGGTCACGGGGCACTCACGGCCGGAGGCGCTCGAAGCCTCTGCGGGACGAGGGGACAGCGGGCGGGCGGTACCGGCACACACCGGGTGCTCCCCGGGCCTTGGATTCCCTGTCCTCAGATGAAAGGATGAGAGCTGCTTTCTTCCCCCCCCGTGTTCATTCACACTGTCTTTTGCAAACATTTGTCTATATATTGGCGTTTATATGCAGGAGCACTTAAGAGCCTGGCTGTGATAAAGACCCTAAATTTGAGGAGAGCAAACTTTCAGTTTTTCATGGAAGTAGTGGATAGGATGTCTTGGGAACTGCCCTCAGGGATAATGGAGCTGAACAGAGCTGGCACCCATTTAAAGACATTTTTCTTGGAGAACTAGAACTCACAATTCCCATTTGTAAGAAGTCAGACAAGGAAGGTAGGAGACCAGCTTTGCAGAGTAAGGAGCTCCTTGTTTAAAATGCAAGAAGGTAATATGCAGACAACATATGTAATACAAAAAGGTTTTTGAAAGAAAGTTAAAACAAGAAGGTTATTGAAAATTAATATACGTGATGCAAGAAGGTAATACGCACTTTTTGCACTCCTGTATTTTTGAAACATTTGTAATGATTGAAAAGGAAACTGAAATGAGCCACTGTGCTCTTTCCAGTGGTATAAATATATGGCCAAGACCAATATCTTTTAACACAAATATATTTTTGCTATGTCTGAGCACATGTGCATACCTGTGTTTGCTTTATGTGTCCAGGTTTTGGCAATGGGGGGCCGCAGGGCTGGCCTGTGAGAATAGCCCTGGTGCTGTCCTGTCCCAGCTACTTCCAGCTGGCTGCACTTCAGGATGTCCTCCCAGCAGAGAGAAGAGGCTGGGACAGCAGCCCTTAGAAATGTGACTTTTTGGGTTTTTGAAGTTAATAAAAACCTTCAGACTGCTTTCTTGTTTGGGTTTTTGTTTGTTTGTTTGTTTGTTTTGTTACAGTTTTGTAGGGGTTTTTAAGCAAGATTTATTTAAAAACTGGACAGTCCTCCACTATAGTCTCCTGGATTCACCTGAGACACTTCCTAGGCATCTCCCTGATCTTTTTTACAGTGAGTCCCACATCATTCTTCTGAAGAAACTGTCTGCTCATGGTTTGGATGGGTGCACTGTTTGCTGGGTGAAAAACTGGCTGATGGCCAGGCCCAGAGAGTGGTGGGGAAGGGAGCTCATCCAGCTGGTCCCCAAGGCTCAGTACGGGGCCCGGTCCTGTTTAACATCTTTATCAGTAAACCGGATGAGGGGATTGAGTTTTACCTCAGTTTTACCTCATTTACCCTCAGTAAGTTCACAGATGACACCAAGTTGGGTGGGAGTGTTTTTTCCTTCTGGAGGAAAGCAGGCTCGGGGGCTCTCCACAACTACAATTCTACAGTCCCAGTGTGCGTCCCTGTGGCTATCCCTTCATCTGTCTGTCCAGGTAAATCTGTCACCTCTACACCAGCATCCTTTATTCATCATTGTGAGTAACAGGTCTGGACACGGAGACCAGTTTGTCACTCTGTTAAATGTAAGGCTTGACTGTGGGCCACGTGCTACTTCTGCCTTAAAATGTGACATTTTTTTAATGCTCCAAAGAGTGTTTCATTGTGCACTGTGTATCATACAAATTCGGAAAGAAAAACTTCCCCAGGTCAGGACACAGATATAAAATGAAAGGAGAAGTAAACTATTAACTTTTGTGAGCAGTCTTACGGGGTTTTATCTTTGTTCTTCTTTCCCAGCTTTGTTAATGTCCATTAAATACTTCATAAAATTTTATCATGGTGTAGCCACTTCTGGGAGGAATTAGACAACCCTGCTGGTTTACAAGACACTTGATTTGGTCCAGGTAGAACACTGTTCATAATCATTTGTCAACTTAACTGTCACTACAAACAGCTCTTGTGCTGGTGGTTTTTGGGCGCTTGGGTTTTGGTTTTTTGGAAAGCACTTTGCTAATTGCACAAAATAGATGTATTTGAATTTCTTCTTTCTATGAGTTTACTGACTTTAATTAAATTTTCTCAGTAAACGGCATTAATAGAAAGTATTAAAATAGTACTTTGTAAGCTTTCTTATTCATGAAAATTTCAGTTAATGAATTTTTAAGAAAAGAAGTGTACATTATCTATTTTGTAATATTGCTAAACTCTGTAAGGAAAACGTAATACGTAATTGAAGTTGCATCTTCTTATCTGGAATGACAAGTAAAAGTATTTAATTTGGTAATAATGTACAAAGCCAATATGCTTCCAAAACATGTATCAATGGAAATAAAACATAAATTAAAAAATTACCACAGTTTTACTTTTATTGTTTTCTTAAGTGTTTGCAAAAAGGACTTTTTTGCATTTTCTTCTTTTCTTTTAGTTTGTGAACAGGTATGAAAAAGAAGACTATGTCTCAGCAGTTTTTCAGTAGCTTTAAGGAGGAAGACCCCACAACCCCCCTGGGCAACCCATGCCAGTGTTCAGTCACCCTCAGAATAACAAAGTGTTTCCTGGAGATCAGAGGGAACCTCCTGTATGTCATTTTGTGACCACTCACTCTGGTCCTGGGCCCACTGAAAAGAGCCTGGCTTTGTCTTCTTTACACCCTCCCTTCAGGTATTTATGGACAATTATTGTGACAGTAAATGAAGGAGGACTTGCTGAGGACACTTGGTTTGTTCATCCTGGAGCAGAGGAGACTGAGGGGAGACCTTGTCAGGGGCTGCAGCTCCTCCCAAGGGGCAGCAGAGGGGGAGCTCTGATCTCTGCTCCTTCTGACCAGGGACAGGAGACCCGAGGGAAAGGCTGGAGCTGAGCCAGGGCAGGGTCAGGCTGGATATCAGGAAAAAGATTTTCCCCCAGAGGGTGATCAGGCACTGAACAGGCTCCCCAGGGAATGGTCTCTGCCCCACGGCTGCCAGAACCCCTGAATCATTTGGACAACACTCTAAGGGATGGACAGGGTGGGATTGTTGGGGTGCAGAGCCAGGAGCTGGACTTGATGATCCTGGTGGGCCCCTTCCAATTCAGGATACTCTGTGATTCTGTGACTGTATGAATTACAGTTTCAGGATCAACACCAAAATGTGCTATCACCACATGAGCTGGATGCTGGCACCATCCTGTCCAGTGGGTCAGATGCTCTTTCTGTCCTGGGCAGGGAATAGCAAAGCTGTTTGTGTGACATCTGTCAGTGTCACACCAGATGTTGAATATTCTCCTATTTTACCCAAACCAACAAGCTTGCTGTAAGCCAATCATGCCTCATAAAGTGCTGTCATGTATGACTCTCAACTTTTAAAATTAATGACCTGACTGAACCTTCCTGACTGAAATACTGCAATCATTCTGAAGAAATGCAAGCTCACTGGTGCAAGGCAAAGGAAAGGTTAAGTTCAAGTGCAGTTCTCAGCACCCTGTAAGTTCAGAGCTGAAAAAAGAGCTCAAGCCCAGCTAAGCAAACCCTCAACTTTTACAGCCCCATTATGTAATGACATTTAAGCAAGTCACGTAACTGAATGAAGAGTTTCTCAAATGCCCTCTGAACAGTAAAAATGCTGTTCATTCTTTCAGGTACATCAGGTATATAGGTATATATCAGGATACACGTATTTCACATATATCACCTCTTCCAAGTTCAGGAGTGATGCATCCCAACAAATAGGAACTCACACAAAAATGCAGAGGCATGCATGGATGAAGAAGGAGCTCCCAGAAAAATACAAACAGGAAGCCTGCAGAGGGTGGAAGCAAGGACAGATAGCCTGGGAGGAATACAGGGGGATTGTCTAAGCAGCCAGGGATCAGCTTAGGAAAGCTAAACCCTAATGGAATTAACTCTGGCCAGGGACATCAAGGGCAGCACTGGGGCTTAGAGCAACCTGGTCTAGTGGAAGTGTCCCTGCCTGTGGCAGCAGAAGTGGAACTGGATGGGTTTTAAGGACTCTTCCAACTTATACCATTCTGTGATTCTATGAAATTCCAGTCACAGTCAGCTAATGGCAGAGACATTGCAATGGCAATATTATCCTTTCATCTCTGATGTTCAATTGTTCTGAATAAGAGAACCACATGGGACTGTAGGGCAAGATTTTTTGTGGCAGTGACTGCTGTGTGCAAGAGTTTCCATTTGCCTTTCTCAATAAACACATCATGAGGTTGTAATGCTCAGAAGGCCAAAGGAGATATTGCTTTCAAGGCCCAAGCCACGCAGAGTGGCTGTGTGGTGGAGGGCCTGGGCCACCCCTAAAGCTGGCTCAGGAGTCTGTAAGGGAGTAGGGGAGATCAGCACTGAGGGTCAGGCTGATTGCCCAGCACCAGGCGTGAGTGTGGGGCCACAACAGCCTGGCTCCACTTTACTCAGGGCTCAAGATGGCCAAGCTGCTTGTCAGGGAGAGGAGAGGGCTGGCTGCTCTGATGGGACAGGGTCCTGGATATGGGGATGCCTTGCCAGCCAGGACTCTGCCCTGCTGTGTCCAGGGATGGTCAAGGGGGTGATTAGGCAAGACAGTGGGCATGGACTGCCATGCTGGAGGCAGACACAAGGACAGGGACTCAGTCCTGAGCTGAAATGGATCCCCTGGTTCATGGGCAGAAGGTAAAACCCCAAAACGTACCATACTACTTTGGTCAGAGAGAGGTTCAAAGAGCTGTAATACCTGTTGAGAAAAACCTTCCATTATGAACAGGGACAATACTTAATTTCATTTCTTGAATTTCCCTCTTCTTTAAAGCAAAAAAAAAAAGTTCAAAGATAAGCAAGTATGAATTTCATAGCACTGGTTAGTATCTATGTTTCCTAATTCAATTTTTAAACTTGTGTGTTAAACAACTGAATTAAAACTTGTTGCTGTGATTGTGGGTTGAGGCATGTATTATTTCCATTAATAGTCTTTATTATTTATGAGATATAAGCAATATTCAAATCTTTGCATAAAACTTCTTGGCTAATGCAATCTAAATACCTAAGTATAATTAGTGGAACAGTTTGTTAGTATAGTCATTGCCATGGGCTGTACTTAACATAAATTTTAATTTCATGACCTTGTAGAAGAGATTATAATTGCACAAACCAACATTGTGCTGAGAATGTTTTCCTCTTGAATGTTGTTTCTTGAAGATGATCACCATAATCCTTTGAAATTATTAGTATGGCAGTACTCATCTGCATTCAGAGAAGCAGAGAATCAGAGAATCAGACAATGGTTTGGGTTAGAAGGGGACCTTGTAAATCTCCTTGTTCCAACACCCCTGCCATGGGCAGGGACACATTCCTCTTAGACCAGGTTGCTCCAAGCCCTGTCCAACCTGGCCTTGAACATTTCCAGGGATGGGGCAGCCACAGCTTCTACAGGAAACCTTTGCCAGGACCTTACCAACCTCATATGGAAGAATTTCTTCCCATCTAACCTTGCCCTCTGTCAGGGGGAAGACATTCTCCTTTGTCTTGTCACCCCAGACCCTTGTAAATAGTCATTCTCCATCTCTCTTGTACGTTCCCTTCAGGAACTGGAAGGCCACCATTAGGCCACCCCAAATATGCTCTGGATACTGTTCTTAGGGACAATTCACCAGAGCCTTGCTGGCTGGGATTCTAATTCGTTAATTCATACATCTTAGATGATAGTGAATGTTCAACGGGAACAAATTCTTTGATTTGTACTCAGCATCCTGTACCTGGGCACCAAGAGGTTGGTTTGGTGGGAATGGTGGAATTGGTGGAACTGTGGGTCCCTGCACCTAAAACTTCTGTCAGGTTTGGGCTCACCTCTCAAGCACAAACTATCCACTGCCACCTTGGTGAAGAGAATTCCCCATCCAGCCAGAATTTTGCAGGCTGTGATCCATGCTGTGATTAACTGCAAACCATCCTGCACCATGCAAACCTGCCATGCCAATATTGACAACTGGGTAGAGCAGCACCACCGGCTGCCGTGACCTCAGCACTGCAGCTGCCCCTAATCAGAGGTGGCTGTGTGGGAGCTGTGCCAAGGAAAAGATTCCGTGGTGTTGCCAGAAGACCTCCAAACTCAGGTGAATCGTGCCTGGCAGGCAAGTTGAAGTGAACCTCTACGCAATACATTTCCACAGTTATCCAGACACCCCGCAGCATCAGTGTGATGAACCCTTTGGCAGAAGCAGGATCCTCATTCCTGGGCTATGGATCTCTGAGCTGGAGCAAGAGACAACCAATCTGTCAGCTACTCTGGAAAATATAGTAAATAGAACTACCAATACCATGCAAGCGTTTCACAATAAGTGGCTCAGGTATCACAGACTGCTGCTCAGAAGTGCCCAGCCTGAGAATAGTTGCTGCCTACAGAAGGAGGTGTTTGCATGTCAGTAAATACTACCTGCTGTTGTCTATGTAAACCAAGATCAATGCATTGAGACCAATCCTAAATTCTGGAGAAGGCTAAAGCCCTCCCATGAGGTGATAACCAAAAATAATTAGTGTAAAATTGCTGTATTTTTATCATGCTTTTGTTTCCCAGTTCTCAGGGCAGCTATCAACAGGTTTGGGCTGTACTTATTCTCTAAGAAAAATGTCTTTAAATGGGTGCCAGCTCTGTTCAGCTCCATTATCCCTGAGGGCAGTTCCCAGTGCATCCTATCCACTACTTTCTTAAAAAACTGAAAGTTTGTTCTCCTCAATTTTAGGGTCTTCATCACAGCCAGACCCTTAAGTGCTCCTGCATATAAAAGCCAATAACCCCAGCACTCAGAATTCACAGCTGGCACTCCCAGGTGCTGCAGCAATACTGAGTCCCAAGGCACAGGAAATGCCTTTGCCATTGCACCCCTTGCACTCCTCTGGAAAGGCCACTGCTGGCAGAGTGCTGCTGCCCTTCCTTGCACACGGATTTCAGCACTCACCTTATTGGTCCTCCTGTTCTGCATTCTCAGCCATAGGCTGCAAATCTGGTGCCATCAGGAGACGGTTCTTTGCTACACTGCATCAGCAAGGGCGGAGATGATTTCATTGCTGACAATTCAACGTGGTCTAACTTACAGGGAGAGTAAGTCAGCTGTAGCCAAAATTAGGTTCTGTTCCTAATTATTTCACAGCAATTTTGAGGGACTTTGAACATGCCCTTTAACACTTGCTCTGCTTATGTGGCTGAAAAATGGAGCGTTACAAGGCTTAAATAATTCTTCTGCGTGAAGTACTTGACTTCTACAGAGGAGCGGCGCTTTCCGTTCTAAGTGGAAGATCAGTCATTTTTTCCGTCCTTTCATCTGAGGACAGGGAATCCAAGGCCCGGGGAGCACCCGGTGTGTGCCGGTACCGCCCGCCCGCTGTCCCCTCGTCCCGCAGAGGCTTCGAGCGCCTCCGGCCGTGAGTGCCCCGTGACCCCAAGCGATCGCCGCTGGAATTGTCACCGAGGGATCGCCGGCTGGGAGTTCACACCTGAGGGGTCCCTTGCCTGGGAATTCACACGTGAGGGGTCACTGGGCTGGGAATTCCTTCACACCGAGGGATCACCAGAACGTCAGCTCAGCCATCTCAGCACAGCAGAAGTCTGCAGAAGGAGCAGCAAACTCCAGTGAAAAGATCTGTGCTGTAAGTTACTCCACGGCAAGTCCTCGTCTACTGGAAACTATAAGAGATGGAGCGGCTGCTTCACCCTCAGCACAGGAGTGTCCTGGCTGTCCCGGTGTAAGGACCCAAAGCACCATTTATCTCATCAAGGTCAAAAGCCAAAGGCACAAGCTCTGAGCAGTGGAGTTTCCCTGCCAGAGCTGCCGTGCGCGGCTCTCACGGAGCAGAGGAGGCTCAGAGAACACAAACTCTGCTGGCCAGTGCTGCCCCAGGAGCGTCAGGGACAGGGAGAGACCAGGAATGGTTATCAGGCTCCCCGGTTTCTTCTCTTTCTTGCGTCCTGGGCTACTCCAAGGGCTGTGGTATTGAAACGAAATCATCCTTTGTGACAGACGCCTCTGAGCTTTATTGTCCACTTAAGATTCTTGTGCATCCTGGAAAAGACCTGCTTGCCCCTTGCTTTCTGTTTATCTTCTGCCGTGCCTTGGCTGGTAACAATAAAAGAATTACTGAACTGCTGCTTTGGAGAGGAGAGACAAATCACCACAGACAATAACTCTTAGATACTGAATGGAAATTTTGTCACCTAATGAAAAGGCTTACCAAAAACTAAAAACACTTTCTAAAAGGAATTATTCTTGAGGAATATTTGCTAAGTATAAGATTTTTTTTAGAGAGACTGAATATGCCCACTTTCACGTACCCTTTTGGTACAGAAGGAATTATGACAAGCTTTTGTGATTCAATGTACCCTCTTAAATACTTACATGTGAGATTTAATGTATCACTTTAATGGTAGTAGACACAGATGGAGAAAGAAATAGAGTCTTTTCCTCAAAATATCACAAATCAAGAAGGTAATTTTGTAAACTAAAAATCATGGCAAATCTCTTTGATTATTGAATAGATATATATAACCAGCTTAAAAGGTGACAATATCTCCTTTCTCATAAGCCAATTTTCCTGGCATTAAAGCTGGAAATTCAGACACCTTCTTACTGAAAACTTGCATCTTGAGTTATGTGATAAATGCTTTTGAGGTCATGTTACATATTTAGAATTAATACCCTTATTAAATTCCCATGCTTTCTCTTCCCAGACCTACGCGGTTTGGAACTGATTTATTTCTTCCAGGAGTGATATTTGGCATTCAGAACAGCCAGCCCTTTGCAGGTTAGGGATACTACAGGATGTAACTGTGGAGATAACCACCAGAGAGGAGAAGGAATGTCCTTCAGACTTACTTTCAGTGTTTGTGATATGCCTTTTAGTATTAGATTCACTGGTAATTATCCATTCCCCATGGATATGCTGAAGGGACAAAGCAAATAAAATGATGGAAAAAGGTAGCTAATTACTTTTTTTTTTTTTTTTTTTTTGCAAAAGGAATTACGGGTGTTTTTTCCCAAGTGCATCTTTTTATCTGAGTATTTCCCTGAAGTCCATTGACTAAAAGTAGTCATAAAGGTATATCTGCAAGCAGAATTTGTTGACATTTACAGCATAACACAAATAGATCCACAATGTTAATGTTTTCTTCTTCACATCCGGCCAACTTTAAGCAAAGTCAACTTGCAAGCAAAACCAACCCATGCTTAATGGCACAGAACTGTTGTGAAGGATTATTCTCACTATGCTCAGAGAGTATCAAGATGATTAAGAGTGGAAGTTCACGTTTGTAAAGATATTTGGGAACTCAAGCTGTTAGAAAGAAGATAGCATAGAGCAAGATTTTATCGTACATATTTTAAGAACACAACATTAAACAACAAGTGTCTAAAATGGCAAAATATTTTTCAGCATCTCTTTATAAAAGAATCTGAAAAGATATATTGGAAGCTAGGAAAAAGTAGCATCTGAATTTATCTGAAGTATTTGTGCTGGTTTGAGACTCAAAAAGTTGGATAAAATTCTCATAAGATTTGTAGCTTCTTCTGGGATTTCCAGTTCTTATTTATTCTGATCTTAATCTTATGTAAAGAAAGGCATAAAAAATTCCCATATGGCTGTGCAATTTAGAATCTTAACAAAACTGGTGGCAAAATAGCTTTAAAATCAGCATCCTCAGTTTCTGAAATTTCTGCAATGGATCAGCTATGCTCTGCTAACATTATTCCCATAAAGCATTATACTCAAAGGGAAACTATAGCCTATAATTTCAAGATATCTGTGAATTTCAAGTTTCTACAGTCATTATTTACCATCTGGCACTTAACAACCTACCTACACAGCAAGAACCTCAGCAAATACATTCACTGTCAAAATCTGAGGGCATGAATCTCTGACTTAATATTCAAAACAGATCATGTCCTTGGGGACTTCACATTTCTTTTACATTATTGGTCATACATCTGCATATGCATCTGGAGACATTTCTTTAGGTCAGCAGGCAAAACTGAGTGAGATTTGAATCCCAGGAAAAAACCTCGTTAGAGACAGAACAACAGAAATTTAGCTGATTATGTGGTCAGGTGATTTAGGAAGCCCTAACATTGCTGTGTGGCCACATTTGCTCTAAGCCATCATCGGTTCAGAGTTCTGCACTGTTTCGCCTCAGATCTGTTGGAGACTGGATGTCTACAGGTCTACATGGAGATAGGTCTAGCTCTTCCTCAAAAAAGAAATACAGAAGCATGAAGAAGATGCCTTCTGTTGGAACCAGCTGAGACTGAGTATTTTTTCCATTGCCTTTATCTGCTGACATTAAGCAGACACTATAAAACCAATATTAATCCATTTTTAAAGAAATAGTCAACGTAGTGCTGTTCCTTGCCACATTTCTGTTGTGGTTTAGCAATGGTGCTCCCCAGTTCAGTGACTCCTCCAGTGAGACTCTCCCAAACCAGATCTGCTTGCTTGGTCCCCACCTTCCCCTTCCCCTTTCTGTGCTGGGGATGGGGCTGAGAACTGGAGGCACAAAAGTTAAGAACAATTTACTGGAAGCAGCAATGGGATAAGAAAGCAAGCAGTAACAGCAACAATATTAGCAACAAAAGTGTACAAAGAGAGGGTGATTTACATGCAAAATGCTCACCAGGCCTGGGACGAATGAAAGCAATTGTGCACAGCTTCCCTCCGCCTGCCACGCTTCAACACCCTTCTCCAAAGAGAGATACTCCCTTTTCCCTCCCTGGCAATGACCTAAGGAGGTGTAGAATAACACAATGTCTTGGGCATGCCCCCTCCCGCTGGTCTGGGCTGGAACCAGGACAATCTATTCTCCTGAATCCAGAAAAAATCTACTATTTCTTGCTTATGTGTAAACAGTAACAGCCATCCCCTGTAGAGGTAGCGTAAGCTGAGTTATCACTGAAGAATTTCCCACTGCCTGTCAAATAGAAGAAATCAGTTATAATCCAGAGATATCCTCTGAGTAATTTTCTATCTGAATGTTAAGGTGCTGAAATTTTTCTGGGTGACTCCATTCTCATTCAACCAAAATGACTTGACATTTAGGCATATTTCTTCAACATCTTGCAGGTTAAAAGATAAAACCAGGATAATTTATTTGTGGTTGTCATGCACAATATATCATTGCTGCTATAGCTCACATAGGGGAAAAAATCTGTTCCTCAATAATTTAATACTTAGAAGAAATAAAACATCCTTTAGTAAAAAATGAAGTCAATAAAACTAAATAAAACTAGGATCACTGAGGTAAATAGCAGACTGCTGTCATGGACAGGTGCAAAAACATGATTATTTGCACTTTAGTGGGACTGGAATTAGATTGGAAATGTATCACATCAATAATGATGTACTTGTGATGACTTGATCTTTCTGAAATGCCTCAGGATGTGCTACAGACCTTGCCAATGACTAAGAATTGGTGAACCTTATCCTGAATAATACACCTAAAGAGAAGAGAAAGAAATAGAAGAGAGGAAGTAGGAAATAGGAAACAAAGAAAAATTGGACTAAATGAATGTCAGGGGTTTCTCACATATGAGTTGACATCTGTGCTAGATCAGTTGTGCCTGGAGGTAGAAGATACCTTGGGTTGAGACCATATATTTGTTGAGCAAGCAAATCTGGCAAAAAAAAATCTAAAAGTGATCCTGAGTTCATCCCTAACACTCGGGTGCTTCAAGCTACATCAGTGCATATTGATGACTCCTCAGAGTCTTTGAACAGTAATATATCCTTCAGAAACCTCAATATATAAGAGAGTTTTTTACTTCTTGCTTCAAGCCACAAATCAGCTTGTGTTGTACATCTGAACTCCGTGCACTAGGCAAATGCAGGATAAGGACACTTCTGCTTCTCAGCAGGCTACTTCCTGATTTGTTTTCTCAATAATCAGAGCTTGCATTGCTCACAAAATTAGAAAACAATAAATGCTGCTGAAATCAGCACTGTGTCTGAGTGCATGCTTTATCCAGAGCTGCTGAATCCCTAATCCTTACACTGAGTCCTTTCCAAACAACCAATCAGATACACTTCAGTTCAGAAAATATTCTTTACCTTCTCTGTATAATACAGCAAACTGAGACAGTGTGTGCTGTGGTATTGAAGAGGACTCCTGCAATTCTATAGCTATAACACGAGACAGTTTCCCCCACAGGAAGATTATAATGCCATGGTAACCAAGAAAGAAGTCAATTTAACGTTGGAGTTCACCTTTTCCTCAACTTCTGCATTAGCATTTGCTCTTGGCAGTTACATTATTTAGAACCAAAGAATTTTAATCAAAGTTATAAAATTTCTGGAAGCAGTGGGAGTTTGCTTACATTATGGGAAAATAGTATTTCTCCATTCTAATAAGTAGACTTTAATATAATCATAGAATAGTTTGGCTTGATCTTTAAAGATCCTCTAGACCAACCCTCCTGCCATGAGCAGGCACAACTTCCATTAGATGAGGTAAAAATATGATATATATTCTTACTCTTGAATGTGAAAAATCATATAAAATTAACCAAGAAATCCTTTAAATTTATTTTCAACATTAATCCAGAGTTATTTTCTTATGTACAGGACCATGAAATGCCATCTGGGTGAACAGATAAGAGTTTTAATGACTCGGAACACCCAAAGAAACCCAAGTAGATGGAGAGTAAATTTCCCAAGAGGCATACAGGAAGAAAGGAAAGTAGAGAAAAAGTTATAGAATGTCAAGGTCCTCTGAGTACCTGGAACCAGAGAAGTGACCCACTGAGTTTAGGCAATAGGTCTGGTCTTTGACAACAAATGGAGGAAAAGAAATTGCAAACTCCACAGTGGAAAACAGCAGAGTGGACCAGTGACTCTTTTTTTGGGAACAATGCAGGAAATAATTTCCCATTGAACCTGCAATCTGTGGAAATGGGCTGTCTTGGGAGAAGAAGAATTTAATTATAATGATTAATAATGATGTAGGGTTATCCAGTCTACATTGCTCAGCTGATTTTGTGATGCCACCATGACAGCTCAGATCACTTGAATTTAAATTTGCATACTAGAAAATCTAGCCAGAAACTCATGACGATGCATGACAATATTAATAGCCCATTTTTTAATCTCCTAAATTGCATACACCTTTTTCAAAAGAATGTGGTACCTCACACGACTTTTCCAGAATTTAAATGAGCAGCGGGAGTAGTCTGCAAGATTTTCACTGGCATCTGGATTCCCTGGTGTTTGGCTGGTCTATGTGAGCCAGTTTTTCAGCAGAGTGAATATTAGTGTAATAGTCTGTGGTATGTGAGATGTACCACTCTAATTTATGGCTTTTTGCATAGTGATGGAGCTGTAAAGAAGGCTCCACACAGATGCTCTGGTGCCCTAACACAAAAGGTCAGGCAGGGCACAGTGCTCAGACAAGGAGGGTGCTGGACTTGAAGCAGCAAAGCCCCAAAATAAACAAGTGAAAAGCTGGCATTGAAAAAAAAAAGCCAAGAGAGGAGTGAAGTCATACTTAATGGCAGTTTAATGAAAGAGTAAATGGTAATAGTAAAAAAAGTCAATGAGTGAAGGAGTAACAAGCAAAATGAAACTAAGGAAATCAATCTCAACTAATCATTTCAGCAGCCAGCAAGGGGTAATTGCAATGATGTATAAAGTAAAAAATTGTAAATATGTCTGTGCCAAAATGTGAACTTTATTGCATTCTCTTTTTCACAGAATCATGTAATGGTCTGTGATTAAAGATCATTTAGTCCAACCTCCCTGCCAGGTCCATCTTACAGTGGATCAAATTGCTCAACACTGGCCAAACTGATCATAAGCACTTTCATCCACAACTTCTCTGGAACACCTGTGAGTGTCTCACCAGCCTCACTGTGGTAAATTTTTTCATTTTATCCAATCTAAACCTACTCTCAGTTTGAAAGCATTGCGCCTTGTCCTGTCTCTTCAGGCCTTCATAAAAAGTCTCTCTCCGTGTGTCTTACACCCTCTTTACATGTTCAAAGACCACAATAATGTCTTCCTAGAAACTTCTCTTCTCCAGGCTAGAAGATCCTACTTTTCACATGAACCAGGAAATAAATTAAGATGGAAGACATCTCAGGAGATCAGATCATCCAACAGTTCAGAGTAAGAATAATTCTGAAGTCAGATCAACTAACCTAGGACCATGTCTGTTTGAATTTTGAAAATTAGAAGAATTGAAACACTTCAAGCTCACATATTGGCACACCCGCATGTGCTGCAGTTGCTGTCCCCGGGTGGAACAGACTTGTAAATCCAGGTTTCCTAACAGGAGCTACACAACCTTTCAGAGCAACCTTTTCCAGGGTATGATCAATCTCATTGTCAACATTTTTTTTTCCATATGTGAAATCAGAATTTCCTTATTCTGGGCATGCCCAAAACAAGGCACAAACTACATTGTGCCTTCTGTTTCACATGCTGGCTCTTTGCATTCAGTGCTAGGAGAAAACTTGTTTAGATCAAAGCTAATCTCTGGCCATTTATTTATTTATTTATTTATATTTGCTTTGCTATTTACTTGATGTCCTGTTGACTCACTGAATCATAAACCAAATATCCGTTTATACAGCAGCACTGCAGTGATCAATAACTACAAGAGAAGACGTAGATTGTTTGTTTGCTAGACTCTTCCTAGGAACTGAGAAATTTATTAATGAATGCTGACCACAGCAGATGGAGGAAACATCCTACATGATGTCAATGCAGTGAAGTATTACAGTTTTATGATTACAGCCAAGGCAATGCTTTTTGCAACCATAAGTGGAGTACAGGGAATCTTAAAAGACTGCACTGTAACTGCTGTCCATGCTGACCGAGAAAATAATGCTTTTACAGCAGAGCAGGTCTCACTGCAGGTAAATTATGGCTTCAACTGTACACCGGCTTCAAAAACTGTCCCCCCAAAGCCAAATGAAAGTATCTGAAAAAAGAAACAAACCCAAAGGAGTCTTTGCAAGTGACATCAACTAACTTTCTTTTTTTCCCAAATTCTGAATTCCATTTACTTCCTAGCCAGTTTTTCCCCTCAACCTGATATGTAATGTATGGTTTTCCCGTATCTAATTAGCTTAGAATTCGATTGCCTTTATTTAAAAGGACAGAAACAAGATGTTAATTTCAGACTGAGACCCATACTGTTCGGAACATCAATACTTTGACCTAACTTTTCTTAATAAAACCAAAACTTTAAAGCCTTATCCATGCATTTTGGAAGTGGAAAAACTTTTATATCCATTAACAGGCAACAACATATTCACTATCTGCTATGATATTATTAAAATGAACTAAAGTCTCTAGATCTCAGAAAAGTCTTCCTTAAAGCCAATTTGTCTGTCAGTCCTTCAAGACTATTATTAAAGAAATTAGAAATAAAATTAAATAATTTCTGTACATGACATCTGTTTTCTGTTCTCTTTTCTTTTTTTCATTGTATGGAGGTTCTGCAGGGGGTGTTTATTGAGGAGGGTTCAGGAACGAGGAACAGGGAGGGTGGTAGCCATGAAAGAGCCCAGGGACGAAGACAAGAACCAAGCACTGTCTGAGGTTTTGTATGGGGCAAATAGGGGGCGGGCAGAGCATCAGGGCCAATTGTCTGAGGGCATAGGGGCGGAACACAGGCGGGGTCAGGGTCTGAGGGAAAACCTGGGGCAGTGACAAAGGAGCAGGGGCCAATGAGGAGACAGAGAAGGGAGAACTCTCTGGAACCGGGGACAAAATAGGATACAAGAGGGTGGGGATATCAATAACCAACCAGAGTAAGAAACTGGGGTAATATTTGAATAACAGCACAATGCATCCTGGGGGAAGGCCTTTGCTCGCCCTAACCTTTGGAGCAATTATCAAATGAGGGGTCTTCCCACCAATGCACCTTCCTGGTCCTTGGTGGTGCAGGCCACCGGCCTCTACTCTGCTTTTAGTGCCTCACCATGGAACCACGTCTGACAGCAACTATACTGCAGCTGTCCAAAACCCCTGCCTCTTCCTGTGGTGGTGTAATGCTGGAAGAAGAAAGATTTTTTTGGTTCGTTTTTATCAAGAAATAGGATTGCAGAGTTAAGACACAAAGCTTAGCCAAGTTATTTAGTGAGCATCTGATTGTGATCAGCCAGTAGAGCAGCAGATTTGCAGAAGACAGCCTTCTTTTGACTGCCTTCTTCTAACGACCTTCACATTATGTGACAGCATAAAATTAGAGAACCTCCTCACGACTACAAGCCTTAGTGTATCTCCTCTTTAATTCATGTTGTTCCAAGGAATATTCTGCATCTGAAAAATTAAAAAAAAATATATATGTAATTTGAGCAGAGGGCTATACTTTGTGAAAGATATGCTATGACTGAATAAATGTCTCTATTTCTTCTTCAAAAGCGAATGTTCTGATGTGTCCAGACAGAATACTGGCCATCTATGATGTGTAAGCAACTACTTTGGACAAGTCACAAACAGATATAAAGACATGCAAGAATCACTGAGAAATTATGAACACAGAAGTGGCAGCAAGTCAGTGCTTGGAAGGATGTCTAATTCATATTTCTACAGAGCATTTTCTGCCTCCTTAACACATGGCACATGTACAGCCTCATAGTAATTTTTCACTTTATGTATAACATATGTTGAGACATAAATAAAAATCAAATTGGTCCCTCTCATATCCTTAATGCAAAACCACTGCTGTATAGGAAGACAGACATATTAATTGCCGTATTATGGTTTAAAGAGATCTTGAAAAGTGACCTTAAATATAGATTATCTCTGGAATATAAGCAATCCATAATAAAACTTTGATAACTATGTCTTGGTCTTTACATGGCACCCACCATATGTAGATAAAGTACTTACAAAGCCAGCAAAATACAAAAAAAGTACAATGGTAATCTTGCTTAGATTATCATATGAGACAGGGAATACAAAGATGAAACTGCAATGACCGTCTGGTACTGCTCATCATGACTGTATTGAATGACCTAATAAATTCACTCCATCTCTAGATCATATGAAGTTTCATATTCAGAAGTAGATGATACTTCAATGATACTTTTTAAACAGCTGTTTATGTGCCATGCGTATACTAATTTGAATTTCCTGTGTTAGAAATAACTCACTTTTTGATGCAATTGAGAGGGTGCAAAGTCTTTGAAGCAAAACCTGTTTATTTGTATCAACGAGTCATCCGAGTCCGGTGTGTGTCTCTCCCCAGAGAGGTGAACAAAGACACCCTTGGTCAAAATGGGAATATTTTACACCCTGTCACTGCCAGGGCCTATCCCTGTCCCCTTTCCCGTTGGACGGGTTCTCGGGAATTTACTCAGGAACTCTCTTGGACCACCTATTCTTTCCCCTTCCCTCTCATCTCCCTTCCTCCTTTGGTCACACCTTCAACCCTGTTTCTCTCCTGGTGCCTAAAAACGCTGAACAACTGCAATGAACCGAATAAACAAAACACATCTAAAACATGAATAGCAGCCAGGAGGAAACAGAATGAACAATTTTCCTCCTTTTTACTCCACAATCTTTTTGGGCTGAAGCAAAATGTGATTTCCTCTATCACACCTGCCTGTGCAGTAGCAAACTCCAGTAGTTTCTCTTTCAGAGTAAACTAAGAGGCAACATCCCTCCCTCATCTTTCTCTCCCTTTTTCACTATTTCCTCCTTTTCTCATACTTCTGCTTTAGAAGTGGAGAACCATTTAGAAGACAACAAAAGGTGATAGGGAACAAAACCGTTACCACTGTCTGCTTGAATTCTCGTCATTAATAAATACATATAATATTTTGTACTCAGCAATTACATAAAGGGCTGTGATTATTCCATCAGGAACCACTGACAAATTAACATAAAATGGCATTAATGAAGGAAAAATTACATCGGAAGGTCTTTTATTGTTTTATTTCTATGATTATTGTCTCTTAACAACTCTATTCACTGACAGTCCACAAATATATTTAGCTCTGCAGGTCCATTTATTCTGAAACAAAAGTGAACAACCATCTTATATTACACTTCAATCATTCTAATTGTTCTAATTCATTCTTACTTTGTGGCAATAATGAAGGAAACAATTTGCCAAAGTGATCCTGACAGCAGCCAAATTGTTCATGTTTCCATACACACAAAAGTTAAATATGAAGATCTGCAGTCTATTTTTTTCCTGGACCTTGACCGTGTATCTCTCCAAATACCTTCCCTTTATAAACACAAATTCACTTTTTTTTTTTATCAGGCTCACAAAACAAAGCTGCTTCTGAACACCCTCAATGATTCTGCTTTGCAACTAATTATAACTCATTTCAAAATTCCTAATACATTTTAACTTATTTGGAAGTAAAGGCATCTCATTTGCATGGTTAAAACAGCTGATTTATAAGCATGCAAGCACAGAAATTAAGAAACTCTTCCATGTCCTTTGCGTAAGTGTTTTAAATATTAACTCAGTAGGAAAAACTAGGTCCACAGAAGAAGGTAAAGCACCCAGGAAAGGCTGAACTATGATCTGTATGAATTCACAAATCAAAATGACAAAATACCATGTGCAGATAGTGGAATGGGAGAGAAGACACATATTAATGGAAAATCCGAATTTCTGTGTATGAAAAAATTCCATGTGAAGTATTAGAGGCAGTATTAGACTAGTGTTTGACGCACCATCTAAAAAGAAGTAATTATCAACTATGCAGGGAAATAGATCAACTAGCAGGCTAGATATCAGGGAACCAGAAACACAAATATTTCCCATAGACCCCAGGAATTTTGGGTGAGCTCCGAAAGGGTGAAAGAGTAGAAAATTTTCAAATCAAATAATGCTCATGGATCAGGGCTGTAAGTTTGTAGACCACTGGGGCATTAAATGCCTTTAAAACCCCAGAAAAATGGACTGAATATGTAGCACTTGAATACTCGACGTACTGGCTTTCTAAGAGTCTGAACCCATCATGACTGCTGAAAAGAGTTTTAGAGAAAATGTCATGCGGGGAAAAATGTCTAGAAGAGAGTTCTATAAACATTTTGCCTGATTTTATTAGGCAGGAACACATAAATTAGGTAAGGAAAGAAAGCAGCCAGAAGGACAGAGTTTTAGTGCTGCTGTGAGCAGAAACCTGTGGCTCAGAAATGTGTTGCAGGATATACACCGGTTCAGTTACACTGGATTTGATTAACTGAACTCAACCAAATTACAATTAGGGGAGAAAACTAGTGTTTCAGGTACAGATTAAATAAGAATTATTGCTCCAATTTTCAAATAATCTAATAAATAAAAAGAGGTTAATGGTAGCACAGATTTAGTTTTAACAAGTGGACAGTTTGTAGGAAAACTGCTCATTTACTGATAAAATAAGTTGCATAGGGTTGTTTCTTTGGATTTTTTTTTTAATTTAGATAATATTTTTCATTTCAGAAATTGAGAGTTTCAGGGAATGAGTTGATGAAGTAAACTAAGATGCTTAAAGTTATATAGGATTTTTCATTTCCTGACACATATTGCTTCTTTAATCTCATATCATGAACGACAGGGAAAACAACACAAGAAAGGACTCTGAGTCTGAGGAGGTGACTAACTCTTCCAGTAATCTTGTTAGGAGTAAACTGCATACAGTGATAAAATAAGTGACTGAAGGAAGATGTGCCTCAAAAGTCAAGGAGAGAAAGAGAATTTGCACATTGCTCCAATCAAGATAAACTAGTCATTGAAAAAAGATGCTAAAACAGATAGGAAACAGATTTTGTGGTTATGTAAATTAAAATAAATAAGGAAGAAGGGGAGATGACCTGCTATACAGTGGCATTTGACAACGAAGTTACCCTTTACAACAGAAGGCTCCAAAATGAATAGCATGCTTTAATTTTCAGTAAGGAAGAGCTAATGAGGATGAGACTATGGTAATGACTCTAACTGGAATAACAGTCAAAGGTCTCAGTGCATTCAACTAAAGGAACACAGTAACCTGCATCCTCAAATTCTGAAAGAACTGATATGTGAAAACATATTCTCATAACATGGATTTTAAACAGGAAGCATTGCAGGGCAGATGATAAACACTTATCCTGTCTAAGAATGTATTTACTTTGTTTTGTTAAAAACTTCTTAATAAGCTTTTAACATGAATTATCATTGTTTCCCAGACTAATTATATAAGAGAAATATGTAGGAGTATTAAGGAGAAGGCGTTCATAGAAGGTGATCTAATTGGAAAGACAGGTTTTCATAGGAACATACCAGTGATGGTACAGGCGCTGATCTCTTTTAAAATATTTTTTTCTCTTGTTCCTATAAAAGTACAAACAGAGGTGGTAGCAATTAATACACTATCCCCCAAAATATGACACTACTAATAATGTGTACATTCCTCATAAGTTCTGCAAGAATAGTCCTCCACCAAATAACCATGGAGACCAAGATTTAAAAAAAACATAAAATCAAATTCTTTACACAGACAGGTATTACAATTGCAAAACTGCAAAACATTCCTTTTGGCTTCTTTCTTTGAATTATTTTATTGCTAGACCAAGCCATTTTATCAGTGTGCAGTTACAGACCTATGTTACCAACTTATTTCTTGTAAACATTTAATCCCAATTCCCACAAAACACAATGCTTCTCTTTAATCAAGCTATTCAGTCTTGAATTCCCCTGCAATTACGGAAATCCCCCATATGTCTTAGTTTGCTTCAAGGATTGTATTCCTTTGTCTAATGGAAAAAATACCTCTGTATCATTTGCCACTTTATGTCTTTCATTATAAATGCCTAAATTTTGTCACCATAAGACCCTACCAAGGGCAGTGAAAACTCTATATGAAATCGGTCAGACCCTTCAATTATAATGAAAGTCAAACACAGCTCCATTAAACTGGAGGGAAAAGAGAAGTCATCCACTGAAAAAGAAGCACCCAAACCAGCATATTGTCTGGTTGAAAACACATGGGGATCCAGTTTCACAATGTACTGCTGTGGGAGTCCCTGGTGTCTTGTTCTCTTCTGCAGGGTATAAAATTAGAATTAGTAATTAGAATTGCTAAAATTAAAGGCAATAGGCAAAAAATGAGCTGCTTGGTAATAGAGTTTTTGCAGTTAGTTCATAGCATTTACACACATCTATAGTGATATCCTCCTATTTTTCAATACTTTCTTTTAGAAACACCACAAGATACTTTGCAGAAGGTTTTTAAGGAATATTTGTGTTAGCCTTCAAAATGCAGCACTCACCAATTTTTGAACATTAAATTTATCATTAATTGAATTTTGCTGCAAGATTTATTTATTTGTGAAGAATAAACCTACAGGTTTCTTGCTGTCAACATAAGTTGTGGTCAGATCAGTAGATGCAGAGTGTCTCATGCAGAGTGTTTGTTGCCAAAATTGTTTTTGAGGATCAAAATATGTTGTCCTTGTAATGCATTTTACCTCTCCCCAGAAAGCCAGATTTTATTCTCTTGAGAAATATGCTAAATAATTTTCTTTATTTGTTTGTCCTAGTACAGAAGAGGTTACCATGAAAAAGTAGCTACTTGTTATTTTCGCTCTTGACAGTCCATCTATAGAAATGTGTAACCTACGCCACATCCACTGGATCAGAGAGCTGTTGTTAGATCACAGCTGGACTAAAAGGAAGCTCACAATTCAATCATTTGTCTTTGCCTAATGCTTAAGCCACCATGTTTTTGGACAACTTGTCTTGCAGAAATAATCTTTGCCTGTCACTACTAGGATATTAAATAAAAGAGATATAAAACTGTCTACTGATTCAAGAATTACAGAAGACTGAAATACCTTCATAAATTATTAGGCTTTAAAGGGTTTAAATTTTATATGACTCTACAGCTGCCTAGTAAATAAATAAATGATACAAACCCCCCTTGAAATACTAAGAGAAGAATTTGCAAGGTGCCTTTCCTAAAGCATATTAGCCAAGCTCATACTGCATGGCCTCAAATACAAATTTTTAGACCCTGCATGGAAGTAAGTGGATACAAGTTAAGTATCTGTGATAGACAGATTAAGCACTGTAATTGCATATGTTAAATCTAGAAGTGATAAATATTTTAATTATGTGCCTTTGTCAAGCACATATACTTATCTGAAAGTGTGATAAAATTTCAACTTCTCAAGGAAGTGATTATAGTGCAATCAAAAATCAATCAATCAGTCATGGCTAATGGCTGACATAGGCCCTTTGACTCTTCCCCAAGAGCTGGTTTGCAACCACAAACAGAATGAAGAGCTGCTGATGCAACAAGATGTCGCTGTTGGACCGAAAGCGGAGCAAAGAAGCACAGCAAATTTCAGAGAATGCTAAGTGAATTTATTTAATTATTAACAGATTTATATATACACATGAGAGGACTGTTTGGTTTGGTTGAAGCCAGTCCACCCCCCTGGGACTGATTGGACAGTACTCTGACCACCTGTTTTCTAAAACTACTCTCATAAACATGAAACTTATATTTATATAACTTTCAGTAGGATTCCTGTGAGAAAGAAGTTCTGTGCTGTTACAACAATATTCTTTCTAGGCAAACACAAATGATGTATCATTTGAAGTGGCATATTCAAACAAAAGTGTCCTACAGTTCACCACATCCATATCGGGCCAGCAAAAACATTTTTTCAAAACTTGCTGAAATATTTCATGGGGTATTTTTATAGTGTCAATACAAGTATTTTACTGAGTTTTAAGTGATGCACTAGCCGTGATTTTTTAAGGAACAGAAACGTTTCAATTTTTCATCCTACAACCTCAGTTCACCAAGTTATTTTTTTTATTGTGCAGGAAACAAGTGCCTCAGCTCACTGAGAGTTCAGACTGATGTATAGCAGTGTGCATTTCACAGGGTAGCAGAAAGAAGGTCGGGTTTTGTTTCCTGACTTTTTAAATACTTGCTAGCCCTGTGCACCTAACCTCAGCAGAATCTGAGCAAGTGACACTCCCAGTCCTATATTTTCTAAGGCAATGAATTGCATTACATATTTATTCAACTGATGCACAATTACCTATTCATGGTGCCATTTTAAAGTTTTTATTAGCATTCAGCTAGTTTTGCTATTTTTCTATCAGATACTTCTTCTATTTCAATAATAGCTGCAAGGTTTTATGCTCTGCACTTTGATGCAGCCTTCATGATGCTATTCAGTTCTGAAAATTAAGAGTTTTCAAGGTGAGAGATTGACTTCTCCTCATGTCTGTGAGAGGGACTGAATTTCTTCTATGATGTGCAGCTGGATGGGAGTCTGAATTACGATATGGCAATATTTAATACACTAGTGACAATGACCACAACTTCAAAAATATTACAGGATCTTTCCACTACCTTTAGCAGATAAATCACTTTTGAGAAAAGCAGTGCACAAAACCATGTTTCTACCATAGTTTTTTGTCTACAGATGAAATTTCTCAAAGTCTCGCTAGGATCGAGCTGATTCTGTGTGGTGCTGTGTTTTGGATTTGTGACAAAAGCCATGCTGATAACACAACCATGTTTTGGTTATTTCAAGGCAGTGTTTGCACAGCATCAAACTCTGATCCTCACTCTGCCTCCTAGGGAGTGAGTTGGGGGATGTGAAAGAGGTTGGGAAGCCACAGAGCCAGGCATGCAACCTGAGTTAATTGATGTTGTTCATCTAATGTCCCCTAATGTCATGCTCATCAATAACGAGGGAAAAGAGGAGGTTTAGGGAAGTTAGCCATCTTTTTCTTGGGAATGGTCAGGGCACTGGTGTACTCATGAAAGGTATCGAGTGATAGCCTTTGCATCACTTGTTTATTTCATTTTTCTCTTCTTTCACTCCTCCTTCACTTACCAAACAGTTTGTGTCTCCATCCATCAGTTTTCTCAATTTTATTCTTCCTTTTTTTCTTCATCCTGCCCAGGGAAGTGATGGAGTCACCACCCCTGGAGTTGTTTAAATATTGATGTATTAGTTAAACCTTAAACTACCCATATAAAATAAAGAATAAAATATGCGAAAATAGTTGTATGTTATGTATATTATAATATATATTACGTATAGTCTATTATACTCAAAGATAAGTTTTTATCCCTTTAACTCAACCAAAAAAACGAACACAAGTTTGTATTATTTACATTCTTTTAACGCCAACAACAAAACAACAAAAAAATAAAACTCAAAATATACTCTCAAAGTTCTCACCTTGTAACAAAAATCAAAAAGTTTTTCTTTAGTTTCTTTTTTCACAAATTTTCCTCATTAACTAAAACAAAAAAAACTTTGCCTAAACTATAATTTCTTATCTAAAACTATTCAACATCTCTCCAATCCAAAACATCAAAACACTTACCTAAAAAAAAACCCCACAACTATTCACCAACCTAAACACCAAACCCAAACCCTAAAAAACTAAACCTAACTAAACCACATCCAAAAAAAATTTCTCTAACTTATCAACTCTTCAAAACAAGAAAAAATTCCATCTATTTAATATTATTCATTTTTCATACTTATAAATACGTTACTTACAAAATAAACAAATTTTTTCCACTTTTCCAAAAAAAAAAAATTTCCCAAACCAATTAAAAAAAACCTACTAAAATCTACTCTTCTAAAAAAACTCCTTTAAAAATGCCCTCTCCAAATCCACCCTAAACCAACACAATGGATGTGGCAGCTGGGGACCTGGTTTAGTGCTGAACTTGGTGCTTTGCCAACCCTAATGATTCTATGGTTCTACCCCACTGCCGAGGGGAGGAGCGAGTGATTGACTACCATGGTTACCCACAGCCAGCAGCACATGTGGTTAACCATGTAATTCAATTCCTACTCAGATATGATTTTGTGAGCTCCAAATAAAAAAAGAAAAAGAAATTACTAGACAATTGCAATTTCAAATAGAATTGCAGAAGTCATGCTGGGCACAAGAACTGTTAAACATTCTGTGTATGTGGCTGTCAGTGCCACTCTAATGTACAAAGTGTGTATGTAAAACTGGAATGTATTGAAATGCAATGTCAAAACTTGTGACTTAACCTGGTATTGAGGACTGAAAAAGATGTAGTTCCTTAAAGTTGCCTTCTAATTGTAATATTCCAACTCTCTTCATGGAATTATTCCACATTGGAAGGAGGTGGCCAATGTAATAACTCAATTCACAAGTTAAAAAATTCATTTTATCTGTAAGAAATTAATTTTATCTGTCAAAGGTGAGGAAATACTGTTTTATTATTCCATTGTTGCATTTGCAGATATCCAAGCTATCTGCACTTCCAGCACATAATTCAGCATATTACAAGGTCTTCACCATTGTTTTTCTTCAGATTTTATTATCTGTCGTAAGTGGCTGGCAAAGCAAATTTTATAGAGAAGAAGCTGCCACTAGTAGAAGTTTTTTGCTCTTTTGTGTTACTTCTTGACACAGGAATTCTGATATTTGAGACAGTATTAGATATGCCAGTGTTTAGTGGTTTTTTCCTTCCTTTTTTTATGCCCGAGTAGAAAGATATTTTATTGCAACCATGTGTTATAAATAAATATAAATGAATAAAACATAAAGATAAATAAAAATCCATGACATGAACTTGGTATGTGTCTACTTCATAAATATTGATCTGCACATTTATTTTTTAATCTGTCAGATTAAATCATTAATGAAGTTGAAGCCTGAACATGAACTCTATTACGGATGATCTAACCATACAAGTACTTTGTAGGGAAATGCTTCTCCTTTTCAGAGGTATGTGGAAATGCTGGTTATTCTGGCAGTACAGTCTTGGTTTTCTCTGGCAAGTGGGATGGAATTATGTACAGAAGTATACTTCATCCTGTTGTTACAACTGAAGGGCACGAGTCCCTTTAGTTTTGGTAACATATCTTCAATAATGAAGGGTGACTCGGTGTTTTCAGTGCAGCTGGTGAATCATTAGACTGCACTAAGCAGTGTTTTGTCCTCATTATTCTGTATTTAGTCTATTAGAGGAACTTTGCCCTAGTTTCTTTCACAGGTTCTTTCAAGAGATATTTAATTAAAAACTATTCATCTCTATCAGTGACAAGTCTTCTCAACTTTTAATTGAAATGTCATGCCAAGCCAGCTTTGGTTGGGTCAGGTTCAAGACCTGATAACTGAAGTTTTCAACTGGCATTAAAAATTCGTGTTTCTAGCTTTTTCTGTTACTTTCTCATTCTTCGCCCACGGCTCTATGTCTTGGTTTGTGCCAGTTGATATTTCTAAATGTCTGCCCTGATTTCTAGCCTGTGCACAAGGAGTGGCTCTGGGGTACCACTTCATCCTCTGCTCTGGTGGCTGCTCTATCACTGTGTAGAATGAGCCACTGTCACAACTGGAAAGCAAAATTTGGCTGTATCATCGGCAGATAAATGGTCCATAAACCCCAAAGTAATAATAAACCATAAAAACCAATGTAGTTTTTTTAAAGTAAAACTTAATATTTTTTTTTTTTAACTGAGATAAACCACAAATATTAGTAGAGGCAATTACCTTTTAATTACCTTTCTGAGGAAGTACATGAGATTGAGTATGGATCCAGGGATTCTGGAAGACACTGTTGCTTGAAATCAGAAGAAAAACTTTTCCAAACAATGTTAAAGTGGTAAGATAAGAAGCAGTTCTTTAATGAAAGCTTTCAGGTGCACAAACACAGCTGTGCACGTGTGTGGTACAGGACCTCTACAATTTTTATAAGGTTAATTAGAATATCCTGCAAGTAGATCCAATAAGAGACCAGTTGCCCCAGAAACCCACCCTTGAGTCTGTCCCTTGGAATTGTTCCATGGGCTTCTGTGCCCTATTTCTTGTCACGTCTCCTAAGTTCAGAGTGTCCTTCTTAGAAATTATTTTCTTGAAAATAAGACTGAACAGAATTTCAGGAGTGTGACATAATGTGTTAGAAAGGGTTAACTTGCTGTTCTAAAATGTGGGAAAGGGCAAGAAAAGTACCAGAAACTACACAACTGTCAAGAATCTACAAAGCTACGAATATATGAAAAAGCTAAAAATCTTTCGGCATCAACACCAGGACTTTCCTCATAAGGTAAAGTAGTTTCAGAGCTATTTCTCAGTAATAGAACATCAGTCACTATGAGCAGGACAACAGTCCAAGTTCCAGAGCAACATCATGACCTTAGACTTCAGACTTTTTTTCCTACAATACTCAGATTTTTGATTGTTTCAAGCGTTCTTGGAAAAAAAAAAAAAGAAAAAGAAAAGAAAAAAAAACCCCTCACATCCATCATGGATCAGAAAAGTTTTCAGCTCAGAGGACTGAATAACTCGGCTTTGGTTTTCCTTGACTTAGAATCACAAAATCATTGAGTTTGGAAAAGACCTTTAGGATCATCCTCAAGTCCAACCATCAACCCAGCACCACCACTCTGTTCACCAATAAACTGTGTCCTCAAGTGCCACAACCACATATTTTTTGAACTCTTTCAGGGATGGTGACTGGAACATTTCCAGTCACATGCTGATCGTGGCAATATCATTTCAGTAAGATATGATAGTTTTAAGGTTTAAAGTCTCCACTAAACATCAGATTAACAAAGAACTGGATTTATTTGGACAGATGGCATAGGAGGTTTTTAAGTGGAAATCTGAATGAATAGGGTTGTTTCAATAAAACAACATTCCTCAGTTAAAGCAAAGACAAAACCAAGTAATTTAATCTATTTTCTCATTTTGATTTAAGACACTCATACATAACTAATTGCCTTTTCTGTTTTGGTTAATAAATAAATTAACCTTAAATCTGGGAATGTATTCTTTTATACTGCCTTTAACAAAGATAATTGTTTTAGGTAGTTTATCCTCTCAAAGGACTTAATGGAGTCTGTCTGCATAGAGTACATTATATAAATGAACCTAATTAACTACATTAATTCAAAATATACATTTAAACTTAGATTAGGACACATCTGTGTTATAAATTATACAGATATGAACAGCAGATGATCCTGGAAAATAAGAGCTAATGTGAAAAACAACATTAAGAAAGAAAACAGAGGTATAGGAAGGTGAATCGCCACTGTTAAAAACATGTTAGCAATAATTGGATCTAAGAAATTGATTCTCCACGTAAGTGCACCAAGAGGTCAAGTTCCTGTTCCTTTTAGTTTTTAGACCTAGAGAGCATTTGGAGTTTGGTTTGGTTTGGTTTGGTTTGGTTTGGTTTGGTTTGGAGCAGAGCTAAGTAGAGCTGCTCTAAAGGAAAAAAAAAAAATTAAAGTAGAAGAAAGGCTGATACTAAAGTCTAGTTAGGAGAGTTATTTTTAAGAGGGAATTTCAAGATATCATCACCAAGAATGAATAAAGTGGAGAAGAATTCTCCAAGAGTGATGCAGGAGGAGTGGAAAGACTTGGGATACTCATGGTCACAGAGTGACAGATAAGGATTTTGGGTATTTCTGGCTCTCATCCATCAGGTCCATAAACATAAAGCCAAAGCTTTAAAGCACATTAACTACTTGTCAAATAAACTAGGAAAGAATTGGTAACGATACATATATCTGAATTCTGGATGAATTCAGCTTTTACAATGCTGTTGCCTCTAGTATCTAAGACCAGAAGTAGTGCAAGTGAGGTACTATTCACTTTAGATGGATTTTCCATGTCTCACTTCTGTGAAGGAATTTTCTTGAACAAAACATCATCTGTGCATGAATTTAAGCTCTGAGATTCCACTTTCTCCTTTCAAAACATGTCAAACTTCACTGGACTTAATGAATCAGAGCTTTGAAATCTGAGATCATAGATTTTCCTATTATTGCCTTTCAACCTCATTATAATCTCTCTCATTTGAAGCATTGAACAGGATGAGTTCTAAAACATCAGGTAGCTAATTTTTTAGTCAGAGGTGGTTATCTTTTCATTTTTATTCTAGTTAAGAGATATAATACTTTCATTTTTTAGACTGATTCCAATGGATTTAAGTGCAAACACTGGAGCTATAACTAAAGATATAACCACCTGTCTATCTCACTCCATGACAGAAGCAAACTTCTGCTATCTCCTCAACAACGCTGTTTTCAGCCTGACAGGATAAACTCTGAATCGCCAGTTTTCAAACTTCATTTCTAAAATAAATCAAAGATCCTTCTAATCCGAGAAGCCTGTGTTATGGT
The DNA here is from genome assembly GCA_013397795.1 of Orthonyx spaldingii. Taxonomy (NCBI): domain Eukaryota; kingdom Metazoa; phylum Chordata; class Aves; order Passeriformes; family Orthonychidae; genus Orthonyx; species Orthonyx spaldingii. The sequence goes on from VZTJ01004974.1 coordinate 608,776, forward strand.
CCCTGGCAATACATCCAATTACTGAACATTTTTCTCGTCTGCAATATAATGTCTGAGAAAAATTTTATTCATTTTGATTATGTTTTCATTCATATTTTAAACAAAACTTTTTGTTCTTTTGTTGAAGTTATCTTTTAAAATTAATATTGTAACCACATCATTTGAAGTTGCAACAGGGTGCAAATGTCACACATGCCTGCTGATGCTACTTTGCAATTAAGATATTTCATGGCTGGTTTTCCTCATCCCCCCTTAGCAGACAGACTGACAAGGCAGGTAAGAAGTGTTTTATAGTACTCACATGTGTCTGTATCTGTGAACTAGACCAGTTATTCTACAATTTCAGATTATGTCTCCTGCAGAAATGTAACCCCTGTGTAAAATAATATTTTCTATAGTACTCCTTATCTTAGGGTCTCAAAGCACTTTCGTGGTGGTTTGACCCTGGCTGGAGGGTGCGTGCCCAACAAAGCCACTCCATCATTGCCCTCCACAACAGGACCACACAGAGAAAATGTAATAAAAGGCTCATGAGTTGAGATGAGGACTGGGAGAGGTCACAAACCCATCACTGCCACAGGCAAAACAGGCTCGACTTGGGGAAATTAAATTTATTACCAACCAAAATCAGAGCAAGATAATGAATAGCAAAAATAGTCTTAGAAACACCTTCCCCCACCTCTCCTTCCTTCTCGGGCTTAACTTTATTGCTGATTTTCTACCTTCTTCCCTCCGGTGTCACAGGCAGACAGGGAATGGGGTCATGCTCAGTGCATCACAGGTTGTTTCTGCTGCTTCTCAGGGAGAGGAGTCAGAGCCCTTCCCCTGCTCCAGCGTGGGATCCCGCCCACGGGAGAGAGCTCTCCATGAACTTCTCCCTGGGAGTCCTTCCCAGGGGCTGCAGTCCTTCCCCAGCTGCTCCAGCACCCCTGTCCAGGTGCAGTCAGTCCTTCAGGCACATCCTGCTCCAGCCTGGGAGCCCCAGGGCTCACGAGTGCTGCCGGCAAACCTGCTCCGGGTGGGCTCCTCCCCGCACGGTCCCTGCCCGGAGCTGCTCCAGCACAGCTTCCCACGGGCTCGCAGCCTCCTCGGAGCACCCCCTGCCCCGCTGGGGGCTCCTCCAGGGGCTGCAGGTGCATCTCTGCCCCCCGTGCCCTCCGGGGGCTGCAGGGCACCGCTGCCTCACCATGGGCAGCCCCACGGAACCTCAGGGGATTCTCAGCCCCGGCACCTGGAGCAGCTCCTGCCCCGCCTTCTGCACTGACCCCGGCGCCTGCAGAGCTGCTCCTCCTGCACACTCCTCTCTTCTCCGGCTGCCTCTGCTCTGCACAAGGACTTTTTCCCTTCTGGGATCTGTTATCCCAGAGGTGTTACTGCCCTCACCGATGGGCTCACACTTGGCTCTGTCCTGGAGCCGGCTGGCGTTGGCTCTGCTGGACACGGGGGAAGTTTCCAGCAGCTGCTCACAGGAGCCACCCCTGTAGCTCCCCCGGCCGCACAAAGTTTTTCACAGATTTCTAGCATACATTTTAATGGAGTCTTTGTTAATCTATGTTTGCACATAAATGCCACTGGAAAACTTGGAACCCAGGCAGAGGAAAACTCTTCAGAGACATCTACTGAGAAAAATGAACAAATATATTTTCCAGACAACCTTCTTGTGTGCTATTTTGTGTAAGGTGTATTGTGAAGGATCTATAACACACAGCACTGAAGTGTACATACAGAAGCTTCACCCTGAAGGGCCAACAACACTTAAATGAGGTCCTAAATTACACAGGGAGCCTCAAAGCAGCTCAGAAAGAAAAAAAAAGAAAAAAAAAAAAAGGAAAAAGCAAAACTAAGGTTGCCTTGACATGATTGGAAGAAGCCATGTATTGGCAGCTCTGGTTTTTGGGGCGTGGAAGTCCTTAAGGACTTAAACTTCAAAGATCCCTGGTGTGGTGGTAGGCCACAAGAAATTCAGGACTTTTGTGGAGTGCATGATGCAACTTCCTGACACAAGTGATCAAGGAGACAATGAATGGAAGTGCTTTGGTGGATCTCTTAAATAAGGGAGACCTGTTTGGGATGTGAATCTTAGTGATAGTTTAGCCTGGAGTGGCCATGAGGTCATGATGGTCAGGATATTGAGAGTAGGAAAGTGGGAAAAAAGTGAAATCACAGCCTTGGACGTAAGGACAGCAGCATTTGGCCTGCTGAGTGACTTTTAGAGATGGAGAAAATAAGTCTGTAAGTATTTTCCAAGCATAAGGTGTACAAGAAGGTGACTGGAAGTAGCCAGCTTGGATTTATGAGAATCATGTCTGGTCAAAATGTTTCCTTTCAGAAATAATTTAGTCTTCTACTTGGGGAGAACAGGAATTTAAGAAATAGCTTAACTTGAGCATGAACAGCCAGTGTCAATAAGATTTGCACAAGTCAGAATTTCTCAGCCTGAGAACAACAAAAAAAGAAAAAAACAGTTGAAAGATTTTAAGCTGGAAAGACTAACTCGGTTACCACTACAAATGTAGAGCTTACATTTTAAGTAGAGATTAAGTGATACAGGTATTTTTCAATTCTGCCAATTTCACTGTCCAGTCCTTGATATGTAGAGTGGCTTTATCCATTAAATCCTGAATATACTTTATGCATCTTAGTAGACCTTTTGGTTATGTGTCCATTCACATGACAACAAAATTACACAAGATGGCAGTACACACCTGCAGAGCTACAGAACTAGAACGACTCAAATTGTAATCTATTCCCAGGAATTTAAATGTAATTACTAAAAAAAAAAAACCCCAAACCAAAAAAAACCCCAAAAACCCAGACCCCAAAAAGAACATTTCAGAAAGGAAAAAAAAAAAGAAGTGGAACCATGCTGGCCTTTACTTCAATGCAGGGCACTCTAATTTGCTAATATTAACTGAATTTTTTTCATTGACAAATTTGAAGATTTATCTGTATCAAATCGTTGTGTTGGTTACAGACCTCTTATCCAAAGGCTCAAGTGTATCAGAAAACTGGTTCATTTTCAATTTTATCTTGGAGCCACTAAGGTTTTTAAAAGTCTGAAGAGACAGACATATGACAAGCTTCTACTGGAATTCTCAATGTGCAGCCTAGCACTTCAGAAAAGTGTATGAGATATTCTCCTGGAGTCTCAGAAGCATAAATACTTCTTCAGGCCTTTAAAAAAATTTTTTTTTTATTGTTATTTAAACAAAACTGAAAAATTTGAAAATACCATGTGTGCTTTCAGTACTGGGGATATACATGTTGGAAATGGTAGCAAGAATATATTAAGAAAATACTAAATTAAGTTGTTCTAATACCTGTTTGGCATATATAAGTGGTATTAAATTCAGATGAGTGAATATTATTTCTTTCACTGACAAATGCATTGACTTTGGGTATGGTGTGTTATTGCTGGATGATAAAGAGAATTGCTGAAACAGCCATCCATGTCATAGCCAGACTAAACATTTGTTTGAAATAAATTTTGAAACAAGGCAACAATTTAGAAACAAGAACCTCTCCTAAGACTCTTTGGAAGCTTGTGACTGGAAGGAGATGAGTTGACTTTTCACTTGGATTTTGCTGTAGTGTTCTGAAGTGAGGTTTGGCATAATTAGCACCATGCCCTAACCCAGAAGAACTACACTGCAGGCTGGGGACTCAAGTGCCTCTCTTTCCATTTATGCCCACTGCACTCAGAAAAATACATATTCCAGCAGACATCCCACATGCAGTCTAGTAGTCATTAAATTGATGCCACTTGATTAATAAAAATGCTCTTTGTGCTTCTGAATCTTTAGTGATGTAATACATGCGTTCTGCTGTTGTAACATAAGATTTTTAAAAACCCAATAATAATTGGAAGACTTTCTTTTTTAAAAGCACTTGCTTTAGGCAGTAATAGTAGTGTATAATTTTCCTTTATAGAGGTTTGGAGTGTTTTGGTGAGAGCACTGAATTGGGGTTGGGATAACAACAGATCTGCTCAGGGCAAGTTGAAAACAAATATGATTTAAGCATTTGTTGTATAAGGAATGGAGCCACTGGTCACAGAGTTCCTTGATCTGTCATTGTGGGTGTGGTACCCAGCCCTGTATATCTTCCTGTATGTGTTCCCCATGGGGCTCTTTTTCAGAGTAGGGAGAGGGATCAGGATTTTGTTGCTGCAGTCTGTGATATCAGCATGGTCACGTCAAGGGCCATGAGGGTCATTTGGGATGTGTGTTCAGTGTTGCTCTCCTACTCTTACTTCAGGTGCTGATGCCTTTTTCTCTGGTCCTAAAATAAGAGCCAGACACCGTTAGAGTGATAAAAGGGGCACCTTTATGTGAGGATCCTCAGGTGCACTAAATCTGTCAGGTGGAAAATACCAAAGGAGCACCCCCTGTGTGACCCGTGTACAATTTTCACAGATTCTGCAAATCAGCACATCTGACAAGAACCCCCCAGCTGGGAACCTGTCTGATGAATTCCCCCAGTTCTAGTAACTTCTGGATTCTCCCCCCTTAGGATGAGGTCCAGGCCCTGTTTACAAAAGTACATCTCGGAGAGCTGGGTTCAGCTTTGGTTTCTAAGGAGAACCAAGACAGCACAGGGATCCTGGAATTTGTCTTGTCTTTCTGCGTAGGAAAACATTGAAGTGAAGCTGCAATATGAAGCTACAAAGCTTACAAGTATATGTGTAAGGGATACAGAGAATATAAAAGGAAAAAGGAAAAAAACCCAAACGGCATCAGTGCTGCCTCTGGGAGTCCGTTAGTAATCGTACCCAGTCTGTGAGGGGAAGAGGATGATTTCCCCAGCTTTATACCCTCTTTTCCTCTTTGAGGCCTGTTAAAACAGCTTTTGAGGATTTGAAATTTCCCCTGGATGTTAAGGAAAGCATGTTCTTGTTGCTATGTCTGCCAGGCCTCCTCAGAACAGTCTACACGTTTAGAGTCAGTGTGGTCCACACCATGTTTAGAATCAGGAGAGAGGTTTCTAGGAAGGTTGTTCAGAGATCTGGCCTGAGGGAGAATAGTCTTGGGTGGCCTTGAATGTGGGAGAAAATGGACCAATTCTTGAAGAAATTCTCTGATGGTATGAAATTTTACCCCTGAACAACTGCAGGACCCTGCTAAAGTGACAGAATATTTGCAAGAAGAATGCTGTGGCAACTCCAGAGAGGAGAAATTTATTGCTGTGTTGAGTCCTGACTACCATTTATTGAACACTGCTGGTCACTAGACAGCACCCTAAGGGAAGGAAGAGAAAAACACACCAACAGGACTGTGGCCACTCAAACTGCAGCTGAACAAGAGGAGCAACCTGTGCCAGTAGCAGTTGCCCCTATACCAAAGAAGAAATCCAAGACAAAATCAGTTTGCTTACTGAGAGGTGAAGAGGAAACAGGGCCCTCACTACAGGAGGAAGAGGCAGGGCCAGAGAAATTGATCCGATCCTTATCCCCAGGTGAGCTGTGAGATACAAGAAAAGATTTCAGCCACCGGTTGGGTGAGCCCCTGGTGACCTGGCTGCTCCAATGCTGGGATATTGCAGCCACGATATGAAACTAATTCCTTAGTATTCTCCCAATTACTGTGGACTTCTTGGTAGCGGTAAAAAAATCACTTTAGTGCCTCAGATTGTTCTTGGCAGACACATGTATGAAGTGGATCACATTTGAGATCTGATTCAACAGAGTGGTGGTTTATCCTGTTTGATTTTATTTCTAATTTTTACCTCATGTACACTATTTCCATTGCTATTATCACCAATAGGTAAGCAGCCCAAGAGAATTATGGAAAGATGGTTTACACAGTCCAGTAGCACCCCCTAAGTTTAGGTGTTGTGTTTTGGTGTGTGAGAATGAAAAAAAAGGGAAGGTCCTGATGAGGTCAGAAAAGGCAATAGTAAATATAATCTCTGCATTACAGATCTATAAAAGTGTAAAAAATGCAATAATTTCCCAAACAGTGTAATGAAATGTAAATCAATTTACTTTTGCTTTGTGAAACAACTGAGGGTTGGGGCAGACCTTGGTTTAGTCCTGAATGGATTATTTTCCTATTTATTGTTTAATGAAAAAAGTATGACTGATATATTGTGAAAGGCTTCTCTTTGGAGATGTCTGATATTAACATGGAGATATTTGCTTCCAGTTGGTAACACCACTGAATTGCTATTAGAGGATTGCTAGTTCTCCTGTCTTCCTGCAGAATTTGCCTTATCCTATGAAAAAGATTCTTAGCCATTGAAATCATTCCAGTCCTGTCATCATCTTTCGTTAGCATTTTAATTTCAGGCTGGTACCATGCCTAGTTTTATGGTTTCACAGTGATACTCCTCATAAAAATGTCTGTCATAGATCCCCTCAAGTTACATCTCTAATTCCACTTTCGCTGTGCTTTCCTAGAAATGACTTGCCTTGTGAAAACTCCGAAGGCAGCGTACCAATGGTAACCTGGCAGCACTGGGAGGACCAGGAGCGGGGAAATCCGCTCTTTGTGGTTTTTTCATTCTTTGTCTGCTCTTTCATTTTTATGGTTTCTTTTTTCCTAATATTTTTCAAGGGGATACTTTTGCATTTCCTTCTATTGATGCAGGTTATTTACTCAGGGAAGCAGTGCAGAGTACCTTCAAAAGCTCCCCAAGCTAAGGAGTGAGGATTACTTTCACAAGCTGTTCTGGAGTTTTACATCTTGTTTTGTGCCCCTGTCATGCTGAGGAGTGAGAGAGCAGCTTGGTGGGCAGCCAGTGACCAGTGAAGACCAACCCACCACAATGGGTTACGAAGATCTTAAATAGCAATCCTGGAGTAACAGACCACAGGAATCCTGTGGGGAAATATGAATACATAGGATGATGTGATTTGTCAAGCAGCTCTGAAATCAGGTCTAGGCCTGATAAATGACCAAACCTATCCTCATTCTGGAAGGAGTATGACAAATTTCACAGCAGTCTTGTGAACTAAAGTTCTCTTCACCTTAAGAACTTGTGCTCATTAACATTCATCCTTGAAGATAAAATAAGAACTGGTAACTCAATCTTCTCAGAAAAGATCTCAGCCAAAAAGATCAAAACCTGCAAAGCCCCAGGTGAGTCACAGCTCAGCACTGTGAGGAGGCATCATGCCATATCACAGAACCACAGAATATTCTGAGTGGGAAGGGATCCATGAGGATCGGAGTCCAACTCTTAAGGGAATGGCCTGTATTGGGATTGACCCCATGACCTTGGCATTATTAGCACCCTGCTCTGACCAACTGAACTAATCTCAGACGTGTTATTTCCTGAACTTTGCATCAATTAGAAAGAAGCCTGCCACTAATAATCTCATTTCCTATCAATGCAATATTGTTTGGCCTTCTTACCTTCATTGACTGCACAAATAACATTATTTTGATTGTATAATAAGCAAACAGCTGCAGTGAAAGTCACCTTAAAATGCAAAGAAATGTAAATATACTGAAAGGAGTAACATGCATTGATTTTTCTCCATAATAGAGTGCACTGGTCATTTGAAAGGGCACTTTTCTATGAATCCACAAGTAACTTTTATTGCATGGCTGCTGAAATAACTCACACCATTTGCTGTTCTCCTGGGAACTGTGGTTGGTGATGCCAGCTGCAGTCAGAGTTCACAGAAATCCTCAGCAATTGCCTTCTCCCACACTGTGAATCATAGCTGCTGCTGTAGATGTATTTTAAAATGTCTTAATTTTAATGAGACTTTTAAAGCTAAATTAATTTTGCAATTTTGTAGTCATCAAGATTTCAATGTAAACATTATTAAAATGTTTTTTTCCTGTTAACAATGGTAGCAATGTGAGTAACTGGTATTATTTTAACTTAAGTATTTCATTAACTTCCCTTGCTTGTTTGAAACTATACAAATTAAGGTGAACATTGTTACTGTGTTAAAGAAAGTGACAATGCACATGAAATAGACTGTTCTGCCAGCACTGGCAATGCACATTTATCTAGAAAGTAGGTTTGGGCAGGGTGTAGACTGTTCACAGTTCTTACTGCCCCACCAATGAATTTCAGCTGTTTCCCAGGAACAAAAGCTAAGGAAGAATAATAAAAAGAAACAATCTAAAGTAAATAACTAAAAATTAATCATCATTAGAAGTAGAAATTTGAGTTTAAAGAATAAAGAAATACAGATGAGTTATGCAGATACAATAACAATATTAAAATATTGCATCACACTTCTGCTGTAACTGTCTTTCCTTAACCAAGTAACTGCCTACCATGTCTATATGTCACTGCAAATACATTTTCCTCCCCAGTTTATCTTGTTAAAGTTTTGAACGTACAAGTTGTCCAAACATCAGCTGATACAAGAATGAATTTTTCCACGTTTATACCTAGAGTGAACTGGCTATGAAGAGAATTGTCCAGAGCTGCAGTACTCCCCCGGGATATTTTTACAAGAATCTGCTGTGCATGCCATGTGGCTTGATATACTTACTCCACTATCTTCGTTGGGATTGTGATTGTGATTGTTTGCACACTTGACAGCAAAATCTCTGGTTTAATTGCAGATAAGCTGTGATCACAGAATCATAGAAGTGTGCAATGGTTTGGGTTGGGAGGGACCTTAAAGCCCATCCAGTGCCACCCCTGCCATGGCAGGGACACCTCCCACTGTCCCAGGCTGCTCCAGGCTCCATGTCCAACCTGGCCTTGGACACTGCCAGGGATCCAGGGGCAGCCACAGCTTCTCTGGGCACCCTGTGCCAGGGCCTCCCCACCCTCACAGGAACAATTCCTTCCCAATATCCCATCCATCCCTGCCCTCTGGCAGTGGGAAGCCATTCCCTGTGTCCCGTCACTCCATCCCTTGTAAACAGTCTCTCTCCATCTTTCCTGCAGCTCCTTCAGGCCCTGCAAGGCCACACTGAGCTCACCCCAAAGCTTCTCCTCTCCAGGCTGAACAATCCCAGCTCTCCCAGCCTTTCCTCCCAGCAGAGCTGCTCCATCCCTCTGATCATCCTGGAGCCTCCTCTGGGCTCTCTCCAGCAGCTCCAGGTCCTCCCTGTGCTGGGCCCCAGGGCTGGGGCAGCTCTGCAGGTGGGGTCTCACCTGAGCACAGGGCACAGGGGCAGAATAGCCAATTCTAATGGGAAGTCCAAAAAAGAGATAAAAAGAAACACATTTTTTCTTTTTTAACTTTTTTAAGCAGGCTAACTGGTTAGTTTCACTGGTGGGGAAAAGATTATAAATGTAACCTGCAAAACAATTTGCCCTGTGTAAATGAAGTAAGGAGAAAGAAGCCAAAGTAAAAGTCTAAATCTCGGGGTTTGAACCAAATCTCAAGACTGCATGGAACTGAAGCTCTGAACATATTACATCAACAATTGTGCTTTTGATGAAAAATGTTATTAAAGATGATACCATTTCTAAAGAATTCTGAATACTTAAATATTTCTTTGAAGTTATTCAGTTTGTGTCTCTGTAGTTATGCAGTGTGTGGTTTTTAGGCATTTACAATAAGTATTATGAGCTTGTTCATGTACTCATTGTAGACAATTCTGGTTTTTTTCTGGGCCTTTATGAGAGCAGTTTTAAGTTCTTATTTTTGTTGCTTCCTGAATTTTGACTATTTTTCAAATTAACCAGTTAGAAGACTTCATGGAATCTGCTAGATTTTCCATTTTTCAGGGACATATTTTATTATATTAAAATGAAGTTAACCCAAAGATTAAAGCCAGCAGGCTGGAAGTAGAGATCTCTGAATTTGTATCCTGCTCTGTAACAAATTATTTGGTCACACATAAATACTTTTTCTCTTTTCCTGTATAGAAAAACATTCTTTTTCTTTTTCTCCATTTTATTGCTTTGAGATAAATGGGCAGGCAGAATTATAAATAAACATTCTATAAACATAAAAAATATAAAACCTATATATTCTATATTGGAATTACACTCTAACAATACTGGGATACAATAGTGTGCTAGTGAATGGGAGGAAGGCATCACTTTGTACTGTGTATTTAATTCAGTAGAGTTCCTACTACTAGATTTTTAACTGAAAACAAAATGGGTCATTTACCCTTGTAACTGTAGCTCCTGGTGTTGCTTCATGTTGTCTTTTTGTCAAATTTAAAACTGATCTTTATATTCCTGCTTTAAACTGTAACACATGGAAAGGCCACATTTAAATCCAACATCTCTGCAACTAAATTGAGATTATGTACATGTTACAAGATTGCCTTAAATAGCAATAGTGAGCTTAACATCCTGCTTAAAAGTGAAACTGAGTTGGGTTTTGCAGGACCCTGGCTCACCATTTTAAAATCTGTGGGACTTCTTTGAGAACACTCTTACAATTAAACACAGGAAATAAAAATTTTGCTCTCTATCTAAAATTTAGAGAAGGAATCTGAACAGGAAGAGTGGATAAGGTGACGACTTTAAAAAAAAATTATTAGAAGGACTACTAGTTAAGCAAAAAAAAAAAAAAAAAAGGCCTTAAAATACCATGGAGGACAATGTCTAGTGAAAGCAAAACTTCTGCAGCAGGAATGGGGTGAGGAATGTTGTATTGAAGACAAGACTAGAAGTCTGGGACCATTTTCTTTCAACTTTCAGTCACTCAGGAGAAATCTGACAGCAGCAATACTGTTCTTTAAACTAAAATCTTCTAAGTGCAGTATATTTTTTTAAAGTGAAGACAAAGCAGATTACTCAAAATCCCATTAATTTGTTCAAGTGCAAATGCCTTCCATTTTTAGACTCCCTAAACATGAAAATACATATAAGAAGAAAATCACTTAGGCTGAGGAAATATGCAAACACATAGCAAGAATCATGAAGTTTTAAATTCTTTAATAGTATAAATATTTCAATATATATGTAATATAATGGTTTTACATTGATATCATATAAAAGTGCAGATACACAGCTGCATGCCTGCCTAGAGCACACAAAGCAAAATTTGGAAAAAGCAAGCTGATCATTAAAAGGAGACTCAGAAATTGCTAGAACACCCACCTTAGCTGGGGAACAAGGGGAGTGGGAACTTTGAGTTACAGCTCTTTGGCAGACTGAAATTACACCTCTGTATGCTGCAGACTGGTTAAACAGAGAATTATGGAAGAGGGTTATGAAATGTCAGGAAAGGCAGGGATCCTCATCTACAAATTGAAGAAGATATGAGGAAGAGTTTAATGTGTTATTACTGGAAGAAAAGAAGTAAATCAGTACATTCAGTCATAAACTCTAGATTCTTTAGTATTCTGCAATTGTCTTTCTCCCTGTGCTGTACTTCAGATTTGCAAAGGTATAAATATTATACTAAGTTATTATATCAGGTTTCAGAAATTAGCTTCACAAAGATTTAGTTATATTAGTTTCCCTGAACAGAGGACAGTTTATAAAACCTTACCTAACTGATAATTTAGAGGTAGATGATTTTACTGCATAATTAACTACACGAGCCCTTATGCCTGTGCTTATGTACCTTGCAAAAAACGTGCGTGGGAGCTGACACATTAAAGTTAATACAAGAAATATTAAGGATGAAAACAGATGGGCTAGTTGTAGAAATAAAAACAACAGTATATTTTTGGCAAAATAACTTTAAAAAGGTAAGAAGACAAGTAACTTTTACAAAGGTTAAAAAAAAATCATCCATGATTTATAGAAAGTGTACATCCCTGTAGAATGGTGTCTCTAAAGCCCAAGTGTCCTTGTTGATCCAGTTTAAGAGCTCTGATTCTGGTACTATCACATGTGGAGATGGCTATTTTGCCCACTTTTTAACAGCTATTTTATCAGTGTTTTACCTACTTCACATGATCTCTGTAAGGCTATTCAGGCCTAAACCTTCCAGTCAGCCTTCTTCAAACAGATTTCTTTTGGCTATAATTATTCTTACTGCTCTCCTCACAACTCTCTTCAAAGAATTTTGCTGTTCAACCTATTTTTTTATTATCTCAGATAAAGTCCAGCAGTTCCATATAATTTCAAAACAGCTGAAGTCAAAATACACTAACATTTCCTTGCCTTTTGCAAACATCCTTTCCATCCTAGTAAGAAAATCACTTATAACTGTCTTTTAAATATCTGTCAGGAGTCCTTTAGGTTTAGATGATATGGACTGAAAGAAGGGTTAGAAAATCTCCTAAGGTCCTTTTCAGATTGTTTTATCAAGATACCAACAGTCATTGCAGCCTTTTCTTCTGATTCATATGATTGCTAACACGTTTTATTCTTTTTGACTCATAGGGAATTTCCTATGTAAAAAGACAAATCAGGGTTTTTCTCTGAATATCTACAGGAAAAATTCATGGCACCCTTTGTTTTCCCCAACAGCCTGCACTCCAGATGGGACAGGTGGGACAGGAGGGGAGGTGCAAAGTGGAAGCAGGTTCTCCATGTTTTAATTAAGACCCTCTTCTTCTTGTTCCACTGCTTAGAACCACAATAATGCTTTAAGGATCGAATTCTTTTCTCATTGTACCTTACAGACCACAACAGAATGTGTTAAACTCTTGTTCTTTTCGGCACCTGACAGCCTCTGCATCTTCCAATAATTTTAAGCTTTATTCATTCTTAATTGCATTTTTTTCTTCTTCTTTTTTTTTAAGTTTAGTATTCTGTTTTGTTAACAGTACCATTAGAAAGACATTAGTTGCCTAGAATGTGAACAGAACATAAATTAAAGTCTATTCTGCTAACAGCTATAAACAGTAATTTAAATACACTTTTCTTTAAACATCCAAATATTGACATTGATGCAAGCAGGTCACTAAATTCTGGAGTCACATGTGTAATACAAGATTGCATTAAAAAATGAACCAATCTCCCAATTAAACAAACTGACATTAGACATAATCTAGCATGGTATGTCTTTGATTGGTTTAGTTTCGTAATTTGACAGATGATACTTGGAAATCTCATTAACAATTGCCAGTGGTTGTGTTTGGAAAGACTAATTTGTACAGATCATTTTGCCTTAATGAGGTTCCATGTGAAGATGAACTAAGATCTATGGAGCTGGTACATTTTAATTAGTACTCTAGAGTTGGTGTTCTTCTTTGTCACTGTCGGAATTTCTGACTTCCAATACAGATGATCAAATGAGAAAGCACCATTGGGGATGATGAACCCTACCACCAGTGTTTCACTACAAAATACATTTAAATGTAATTATATCATTTCTTCCTCTGTGCTATATTCTAGGATTAAAATGTAAAGCATTACTTATTTCCTCTATCCTGATGATATAATAATGATTCCAATCTCCTTATTCAAGGCATGTAAAGGCATGGATAAGGCAGGTATAAAGTAAATTATATCTTTCTTGTGTCTTCGGTAGGAAGGGAGACTTCAGAAACCTACCCCTATCACTGTCCCATAAATAACTTTCCAAAGCAACTAAATGTTTGTGATTATATTATTTTACTGTCACTGATCAGGAACAAAAGATTTGATAAGATCAAGATATTATGTGAATTCATTGTGATTTTATTGAAGTTTCTGTTTAAAAGCCTGCAAAAATCTCGCTGATGTCACAAAAATTAAGTAAAAGCACTGATATTTTAATTTTAATTTTACAATAAGATTGATGTTTCCTCTACTGTAGTTAAACAAAATTCCTCACAAAATATGGAATGAAAAATTCAATTTTTCAAGGAATCAGGTTTTTTTAGGCAGTTTTAATTTTGCGTGTTTTGTCTTAGTTTTTTGCATTGTAATAAATTCTGCACATGGTTTGAACAGAACTATTAACACTGAACAGAATCTAATAGTTTCAATTAGTTACTGTTTGGCAAATTTGGGAAGTGCTTTAGTGTCGGGGTTGCTCAGCCCACCCCGGAACGTTGGTGGGATAACTCAGCTGTGTGAGACCACCCCCTGGAAAACGAAGTGGTTTCTCCCTGTGTAACCTTACCTGGATATGTTAATTGCAACCTGTCCCTTGCTCTCTCTGTATTCCCCCGCCTCCCTCTCCTCCCCTGTGCCCACTGCCCCCTGGCCAGACCCCATAAAAAGGGTCTCCCAAGGCCATTCGGTCTCTTTCGCCGCTGGACCCCTTCAGGAATAAAGTGCTCTGGAACTCCATGCGACTGAGCCCTCTGATTCACCCTGGTAACGCTTTAGCCATCAACCTGGGGGAGGTGGATACTCGCCAGAACACCGGCTGGGGTAGAGGACAGAATTATCTGCTCCAGTACCCGGC